>SMMW01000617.1:8007500-8457500 GCA_004794655.1 Marisa cornuarietis | reverse complement strand
TGGGGTTGTCATGGTGAGTGGTCATCTCTCTTGGATCTGTTTCAGTCTGAAAATGTCAACTGCCGTGTGTGGTCAAAATGTCCGGCATACAGCAGACGGTACAAGGTCTTATCATGGCCACTCGAGAGAACACATAGACTTGAGAGAGGTGTTGTGGTGTATATCTGACAATCCGTTACAGTTTTGAAGTCGAAAACTAGCCGTTGTATTTTACCTTTAGTTTGGTTGGGAATTTGGATGAGGGTTGTATAGACATATCAACAGATGGGCAGAAACCAAAAAGAGAGAAAGAGGTGAGGGAATAAAGAATAGGTAGAGAATACATAGGTAAGTAAAAAGACCAATTTTAAACAATTGAACAACCTGATAAGTTCAAACAAACTGCAGTGAACTAACGCTCGCTTTATTGTACGCTCTTTGCTTTTGTAGTGTAATCCTCGTTATGATGAAATTATAGAGCGTGAAACAGATGAAAAGATGACCGCGATGAACATGGCGTCATAATTAGAAATAACTGACCCACTCATGAGAATCGATCAGCAACAATTTTTGATAGATATGCCATGAATATATGGACGATGGATACACCAGACATGTCATGAATGCCTGGACAAACAAATTCCCGGACCAGTCCAGATTGGGAACAGGAGTCTGAGAGTCTCACCCACCTGTCAGATTCGTTAAAACCTCGTGCCATACGGAACCATCTAACTAGTCTTCTCTTTGACCTGTTCCACTCACTCCCACCCTGACTTGGGCAAAAGGTGCAGCAATGTCCTCTGTTAATATTGTCAGTGGCAGGTTTTTTGACATACGACTGACGGTCCTGTGTGTCCTTTCCTGACACGTGAGATGCATCTTGACGGAACTGCTTTCAACTCAACCTCTTGTTGCATTTTGCACCAGTCTAACAACTTTGCTACTTCGTAATTTTCGCTCTTGCTAACACACACCACTGACAATACACATTTTTGGTCATCTTGTCATGATGAGGCGAATGGAGAGAAGAAGAGTCAGCAGCTTCCTTCATTTAACAGGAAAGTATCACAATACCGTTACCCTGCTCTGAGACCATGGTCTGTGCACATAGGACCCCTTCTGATATTTACGGGAATTTTAATATGTTGAAAGTGAACTTGAATGTTCATACGTCCTATTCTTAAGTGAACATTACATATTCGCACTTGACCATGAAGCTAACAATAAACGGCGGCGAAGAGGGGTAGGTGGAGACAAACAAATAACAGGAACATAAAATAACATAATAGAAGTGTACACAGTCCTGTCTAACTGGTCTTGCTCATTCTTTCTTACCTTGACTTTCACGAAGAACAATACGATATTGTCAACGATACAGTCCTAACAAGAGAAAATCTGGCTATTGTAATTTTCACGGTTTTGTTTGTTTGTTTGATGTTTGTTTGTTTGTTTGTTTGTATGTTTGTTGGTTGGTTTGTTTGTATGTTTGTTGGTTGGTTTGTTTGTATGTTGGTTGGTTGGTTGGTTGGTTTGTTGGTTGGTTTGTTTGTATGTTTGTTTGTTGGTTTGTTTGTATGTTTGACGTTAGTACTAACATTTTCTGCTTTTCTCGAGTTTGAAGAGAGCTTGAGTTAATGTGGGCGGTGTCAACTGCCCAGGTATTAAGTACAAATGGCGGTGTTCGTGATCATGATCAATGTGCGCCTTGGAATACCTCTTGCATATTTCTCAGTTTAAATCCTTGTTTACCAACTGTAAATCAATGCTTACCAGGTTGAAATGCCTGCTTAACAGTGGGAATTCTATACTTTCGCTAATCAGTCTCCCTACTGGGGACTTGTCCAAAAAATGATTTCATGTTCACAATAGACACACCCAGCCAGTCACTGGAGCGTGCATGTCGAAGAAGAGGTTCCATTTCTTTGGTTTATTTTTCTGTGTAATAAAATACAAGATATATGCCGGGGAAACGCCCTTTATCCTACAATGGACGTATCCGAAAACAGTTTTATTGTCTTGCCTGCGACTCGCTTGTCAAAGAATCGTGCTTGTGTCACTCTAACCAGCAGTTTTTCTCGCTAATTCATCATTTATGCGAGCCGAGACCCTTTCTCGTGTGTGAAAAATGGTCCACAGCAGCGAGGCAAGTTGTCTGTCTAGTAACACACACACACACACACACACACACACACACACACACACACACGCACACGCACACACATACACACACAAGTCAGTGACAGGGCTGATAAACTGCGGAGCACAAGAATTTTCGCAGCAATATATTTTAAACATGAGACCAGGGGTCACGTGGAATATATTATATAAGTGGTCGTTTCCCTAGTAACTAGCGCGAAACATGGCAGTTAGACTTGCGAACGAGAGCACTAAGTGGCCATGCTATTTTCTGATCTCGGAATGTAAATCACCCGAATACGGGGGCTGGTAGGTAGGGGGTTATCTTCGCTTGTAAATAACCTCGGCGCTGGTGCGTAAAGATTTCACTTTTCACGACGGCCGTGTGGACGCTGGTGTATGTTTTGGAGGGGGGGAGGTTGTCTGTCTGCCGTGTGCGCGTGAAATACCATGCGCCCCCCCCCCCCCCCCCCCCCCCACCCTTTCCCCTCCGCCAACCTCCTCCTTCACCGCTGGACTGCGATCTTGTCTTAATTTCCAAATTAACCCACCTGATAATCTGTCTGCTTCTGGATTCAGTATCACATACGCTATTAAAGATAATTTGACACTGACATGCCAGCTGCTGAGACATTTAAAGCGACAGATTCTGATATTACCTCATCGTGTCCAATGCGTCTGCTATTTTGACTAGAACGTGGACAGTGAACCTTCGCGGTTCACTGTCCACGTTCTAGTCAAAATAGCAGACGCATTGGTCAGTCTTCGTCGGCGAAAATAAATAAAGTCAACACTTTTTATTTACTTTGATGAATGCAGTGCAAGTCCTTCGATGGTAGCACCTTGACGACGAGAAGTGAGCAGCTCTTGGCGTCGCTGAGGACGCCCTGCGAGGTCTTCGCGAGAGACAAACTGTCAGCCGTATATCAGATTATCATGTTCGAGAGCGCTGACAGTCTTCACTTAACATGTTTTGGTTTTTTTTTCATCAATCACTCTGGGCTTAGTCAGAGACCTAGGAACTGCTGCAGGAGCAGATGAGAGATGGCAATGACAGTTTGGTAGACCTCTGTTGAACGAGTGTTGCTCGGCAGTCATCGTGACAACGAGTTTGGATGAATGTTCCATTGCGTCTTCCTTTAAACACAAATATACATTATGCACAAAAGTAAGTGCAGCGAAAGTTTATCGTAAGTGCAGCGAAAGTTTATGGTAACAAATTAAAAATTAGAACGAGTGGATATTTAAAGTCGTTCTGCTAAAAAAAAAAAAAAATCGCGTCACGTGATCAGTCCAAAAATTGCACGCTAACCATTTTAGTTTAATAAAGCGTAGCACGTGTACTAAAATTTAATAATACTAATAAATAGATGATGATGATGATGATGATTGATTGATGATTGATGATTGATGATGATTGATGATGATTGATGATTGATGATGATTGATGATGATTGATGATGATGATTGATGATGATGATTTCTAAAAAAAAAACTTATTTATATTATATGTGAGTAACGCATGCTTGAATTTGGAGAAGGGGTCTTGAATGTGACAGACAGACAGACAGACAGACACACGCTTATGCTCATAGAAGCACTTACTTGCTTACCAGGAGACAATATCGTCTGATATACACACTGTGATTCGTACCATTCGGTGTTGCCCCGTTTCTCGATACGAAGACCCTTGTAAAGTATTTCAAGACTGTAGCGGCTGTCGTTCGACATAAATCTCAGTCCTTCCCCGCTCCCCCCCCCCCGATCGAGCCTCTCGTGCTCCTGGTGTTGATGGCGGCAGCAGGGTGTTGGCTAATGAGTACTTTGCCTGGGTTCGGAGTAGAGACTAGGAAGGTAATCACAGGGTAGCCCCGTTATTCACACCGCCTTACCTGCTACAGTCCTGAGAGATTTCAAGATCAGCGTTTGACGGCCACGATTCTATCTCATTGACAGACTTGACAGACGCGCCGGTGAGGTTGAAACAGTTTTACTGTCCACGAGCTATGCTTTGGCAACTTCAAAGGTGAGGTGGTGGAGTTGAAAGGTTATAGACATGATTAAAAACAAAAACAAAAAAGAGAGAGGATTAGTATAAATGAGATTTTAATGTTACAATATTGAAACATTTCCATCTTTTTGGACGGGGTGAAGCAAGACTACTGTACCTGCTGTTTTTGGACGACATTCCTTTTCGTTCTCCTCTTTCCACTTTCCTCTTTCTCCTCTCTGGGAATTTGTTTCACTTCAGCTTCAATAAAACGACTAGATGCACTACAGCGACCTTTGCCTATCTTCAGAAAGCAGCTTATCGCAGCCTCAGTTTACGAAAATTTCAGATAACTGTTATTTGTCGTCTCGAGATAAAGATATTAACGAAGAGCCTGGACGAGGGAAGATGTTTGCCAGTCATCAGAGGCAGGTGCGGGATGCTAATCCTGACGTGATCTGACGTTTATTTCGCCATCTTTGTAAAGACTGTACACTGCTACCCGATGCCTATCCATCCGCAACCTTCGGCATCTGAGAAAATGGTGGTGTGGATAGACAGTAAGTAAACTCATTTTATTCTCACCACCAAAACACGCAAAATCGGTATGCAAGTCCAAAAAAAAAAGGTGCTAATCTATCTGGTGTTGTGTAAATACACGTTCATATATGTAAATACGATTGTGACATTGTGGCTTTGTGTACAGACATTCACTGCACGCTGCCTGATTTATCCTCATCTTGGATTGCCAGAGAATGCCAGGCTTAAACATTTCTTGCCAAGAGCAAATTCATTCGTGGCATTGTTAACTAAAAAAGAGCAACAGAAGAAGAAAAGTTTGTGTTTGGTTCGCCTGACTACGCTTGAAAAAATCTAAACGAGCCTCTAACATTTGGGCAAGGAAGCCATATCGCAAAGGCCATACAGGAATTAATTTATCAGGAAACAAATATTATGAGTCCTTATTAGGTTCATAACATAATATCAAAGCTGCACTGCACTTTCTTCTTGCTTTCTGCTTGTCTTCTTCCGTCCTGTCGTGCATTCCACGTATGCCTCACGTACATCCGACATAAAATGCGTGTGCCTCACGTAAACATCACGTAAGATCAAAACCTGTACTTCAAGTTAAACAACACGTTAGATAAAAACTACGTCTTTCATTTCCCAAGTGTATATCTCAATGTCAAATGAAGCATATGTCTGCTCCGCAAAGGTTTCTGGAAAACGCTCGATAGACATTGTTCAATAGAAGTCATCCATCAAAGGTAAGAGACCCCCATCCCCCCTCATACTTATCTTCAAAGAAATTTTGGATCGAGTCGTTAACGTAAATGAAAAACTTGCCTGAAAACGAAATTAATACCCGGTATCAAAACATCGCCAACCTCATCGCTAAGATTACTTCTCCAGATTAAACATGTGAACATTCTTTACCGAACCTGTGAAGGACCCGAATCTTGTCAAACAAAACCTTGACGACTGCCGAAGACGCAGGCAAAGGTGCAGAAACCACGATGGGGGACAGTTAGGCGGACTGTTTAACGATGCCGCGTTGTTCGCGAAATGTTTTCGCTTGTCCGGCGACAGAAGATAGCAGAATGTTGTTTCAGCTCAGTGTCTAACAGTGTCTAATCTTGTTCCCCCAAAGGGAGAGAGGACAGAATGAGCAAATGAGCAGATCTTCTTTCTCGGCTAACAAGCAGGTCACTTTTCAAGACCGCGCAACTCCTGGCTCTGCAAATATTTTGTTAACTTACACGTGACAGATTTATCCACTCTATCGGTTTTTTTAGAAAATTTAGAAACCACGGGGTTTCGATATTTTCCTTCCTATGAAAGCACTAGTAAAAAATCATAAGAGAACGCACTGCAAATGAAAAATATATTCATTAACAAATGTTTGCCGTTTTCAGCATTATACGAGATACCGAATGTAAGACTGCCAAGTTGTCTTTTTGCCTTTCAGTTTTAAAATTTTAAGAAAGTTCTATTTTAATTATCGTGATTAAATAAGTAAATAAAACTCTAAGTTACTCTATTATTAGTTTAATACTTCTGTTTATCGCTGGGGATTAATTGCCGATAGCGTGCATCCGAAGAATAAGAAAGCAAAAGACGAAGAACAAAGGATGATACAAGCAAAACAAGCACGAAGGGAAAATGTTAATAAGTTTATTTATAACGGTTTTCTCTTAAGTAACGCGTCTCGTGCTTTGACTCCAGAAGCTGTAAGCTACCTCCTCATCACAGAGATCAAAACCTGCGAGTCACCACAGGGGAGGTAAATCTGTCCAGAGTGAAGAACGCGTGTTTGCACGTGTCCCCTCTAACACCCTGAGCAAAGGTTTCTGTTCTTCGCAAATAAGGCGCTGATCTTGACAATTCTGCTGCTGTAGCCATTTACTGCTTCTCGAGTGTGTGTGTGTGTGTGTGTGTGTGTGTGTGTGTGTGTGTGTGTGTGTGTGTGTGTGTGTGTGTGTGTGTGTGCGGGGACTGGACTGGTTCACTTGCCCAGATTCCCCCCTCACCTTCTTGTTGCTTCACCTCAGAGTTTATGTATGGAAGGAAAATTGTACATTTGATAAAACTTTTTTTGAAATGTGCTCGCGTTTCTGTTTATGAACAAGAAATATGTAAGTAGATACACTGGGAAAAAATGGACTCATCAACAAAGTTACTTGCATTGTGAAATTGACAGGAAGATGCAGAACTACTATTAGTAAACAATAACTACATTCCCTGAATGAAATGATTTTTTTTAATTAATGTTTTACGCCGAGCCAGCAACTAAGGCTATATCACGGCAAGGCAGCCAGCCCTGTAAACAGATGCCACATGCAGAGAAAGAGCAGCGTGGCCGAGACGAGAACTGAACCCAGGAAAGCCAACCTTCACTGTATTGGTGACAGGCGTAAACCGTTGCGCCACCGGACCGCCAAAATGAAAGAAATGGGAAAGTGATCTAGTAAACTTTTCTCTAACTGACTGCGGCTTTATAATGACTCAAAAGATTTAAAACACCTTCTTATCAAAGAAAGACTAAATCCTCAGAGGATAGGTGAATCCGACCGTTTGTAGAAAAGCTAGTGTCTGTAAATCTGTAAGCATTCAAAAATCAAATGTATTTGGAGTTCCGACGAAAGATTCTTTTGGCCCGGGACCTTTTTTAAAACTGAAAAGGAAAATGTAGTGAGACGAGGTGGACAGGCTGTCAGGAGATGAAAGGTGTATTCAGTTTACCGGTTCACGGGAGTGGAATTAGTCTTCGTCCTTTCTAAAAATCTCTCCTGGTATGAGATGGCGAACCTTTCTCCTCCACACCCACCTCCCTCACTTCTTCCTAAACATCTCTTCAATACACGTTGCCAAGATGTGTCTTCTCAGATCATTAATAAGTACTTTAACATAAATTTAAAACGCAATTTCTGTTCCAAATTTAGCCTGCACGGCGCCTAATAACTTTCCTGTTCGAAAACGAATAACAAACACAAAAAAATATTTTTCTTACAAACAAAGCGATTATTTATCCATGTCAAGCTGAAAATACTCCAGGAGAAGAGGGAGAACCGTCAAAACTGTGGCTTTATTGTAGTTACAAACGACATGCGCGGGTGACACTGTCATACAACTTATGGACGAATGAAATCCACAAATGCAGGCTCTTCACTTTCTCAATTGACTTTAAGAGGCTTATCCTAAGAAAAGTATATGTGCACCGCTTTTATTAGCTTAGGAGCTTTCCCGTCTAATTATAAGCACCCTGGCACTCAAGTGGCCAGCTACTCTAAGCTTTCGAGGTGGGCTACATCTCCCACATTTTGCAAAGATAGCAGTCTGTTGCTTGACACCAGTAAGATAAAATTGTGTAAGGAGAAATAAAATGCACTACATTCAACAGCCTTGTTCTTTTTTATTGGCTGTGAATTATTTGAGTTTTGAGTTCTTATTCTGTCTTTTTAGCCCAAAATTGGGCTAAAAAGACAGAAGAAGAACTCAAAACTCAAATAATTCTTATACAAATACAAGTGGAAAGTAGGTAGATAGTTACTTTATGAGCACGTGCGCATATTGCCATGCATTACGTATTTTTTATCGTTGGGGAAGTAAGTATAGTTACTACGTAGATATGTCGGTATATATAGGCATGGATCTGATATGTGAATATAATAAGAGGTGGTTATAAACGCCTGTCCCGAACAATGTACATAGCTACATACAACCGTACATAAATATACTCTTGGTAGGTACTTATGTCTCGATAGAATTAATGTGTTTTAATGAAGAATGCAGTTTCCTTCGCGCACCCTCCTGCAGTTAAATTACTTCCTCACATCTTCTTAATGTTAAATATACGAAAATATTATTTTAACAATACACTTTGCCAAGTTTGTAGACTGGAACTACTTCATATCTTTTCTTACAGCTTAAAAAAACAAATCAAGCCTTCGCCATGCAAAAAGAAATTTAGAGGTCCAAAGCGGAGGAATACAAAAATTAAGAATCTTCAGAAGCAGTGTCTTTTCGGTCTTATTCTATGGAAGTGACTGCTGGAAAAGATAAGCCAAAATCAGGCAGAAACTAGAGACCTTCTAAACCAAATGTCTGAGGAAAATGTTCAAGATATTCTGGTCAAACATAATCGCTAGCAAGAGCCAGCTGCACAAATATGACAACCATAACAAAAACGAGAGATGGAGATGGCTAGGCCATGTGTGCAGAATGAAACAAGAGGCACCACCCAAAACAGCTCTTCGCTGAACAGCCGATGGCAAGAGGAAACATGGTTGGCCAAAAGAAACATGACTAAGATCAGTAGAGAGAGACCTGGAACATCATAACTAAACTTGCTGCTGACAGACAAAAAGGAAGGCCTTATGAAACACCTATAGGTTCGAAGGGAACTAAGAAGTAAGAAGTCCTTTAAAGACCAACCTGAATGGTTTGCGTTTTTTGCAGATATCGGTAGATATATGCGATATAAACATAATCTGTAAATTTCAGCCTCCAAAACCCATCCGTTAATTAATTATCCGGTAGCAAAGTACGCGATACACACCTGCGATCAACGAGCGCAGTGTACTACGTCACAGTAGTGCACCATTCACAACATTGGCAGCCGTCAACACCAAACAGAGAGAGTGAGCGACAGTTCGGATTATTCGGACGTTGAAGTCTGCTTTTCTCGTGCTAAAATAGCAGTTGTTTTTTTTTCAGAACCACGAGAAATACAGACTTTCAACGTCCCAATAACCCGAACTGTCACTTATTCTCTCTCTCTCTCTGTTTGGTGTTGACGACTGCCAGTGTTGGAGGCTAAAATTTACAGGTTAGTCTTATATCGCCTGTATCTACCGATATATGCAAACATCGCAAACCATTAAGGTTGGTCTCTACGCACTCATCCCAGGTTACTGAGCCGAAAGAGAACTTGCTCAACACTATTCAAAGATTAAAAACTGGTGGAAAATCCAGACACCGATTTCCTTTAGCTCAGAGAAGAAGTGGACTGTTTGGTTTATTCTAGCACTGCATGCGAAAGAAATGTAAATCCCGAACCAAACGGTAACCTGAAGCCAGGATCCTGCAGACAACCAGTTTTGCAAGGACAACATGGGAGTCACTTTCAGTATGCAAATTACTCCATGAAGAAGTCAAGCCTGTCCCTCTACTAGGGTGGCCAGTGATTCGACACCTTAATGACTACCGCAACCCCTTGTTCTTCACGGGTCGCCGCCAGCCTCTTGGGGATATCGTCCTCGTCTTAAAATGCCAGTAGGGAGGTGTGGAAGGAGCTTGAGCATCGGTTTCATATTTAACCTAGGTACCATTTTCCTACCAATTAGGAACAAGTACCTAGACGAGGATTTTTTAAGAGTGAAATGTCCAAACACTTTTGAATGTAAGTGTCTGTTGCTACTTTTAAAGAGTCCACGAAGCTTAAAACTGCTTTGTTTCTTTTTTTTTCTTTTCTTGGATTGCCCTATTTTCTTACAACTGCAGGAGTTACTCTTGAACAAGATGCTCCCATGCTTGCCAAAAAAAAAAAAATTTTTTTTTCAGAATAAACTCTGGTTCTTGACTTTTGTCCTGTGTTCAGTGCAGGTCACGTCAAAGCTGCCACTCAAGAGTGTTAGATGACAATTCAATTATTTTATAGACTTCAGTATGTATTCGTACATCGTGACCTATCTACACCAAGGTATGCACTCAGTAACTCTCTCATCTATTCTGGATGACATGCCTTGTAAACTGAAAGAGGTCTTTCTGAGAAACAAGACGTGTCATCTTTCTCTGTCAGTGGTATGTATGACTCCATATGAGAGCGGGACGACGGGAAGGCGTTATGGAACTGGCCAAGGACGCCAACAAAGAACTGAAAATAGGACGGAAACAGCAACAAAGAAAGATTAAGCTCGGGAAATACGGTAGGAAAGAGAAGACGGATCTGAACGGAACTATCCCGCCTTCAAAAGATGTGCAAACCCTGATCGTACATCAGTGACCGCACATTGAACCTGCCGCCATGATAGCTATCTCACTGAGGCTGTCCCAAATTCATCACCAAAGTGGTCCTTCGTCTTAGTCCAGCCGCCACTCACTGACATACAGAACTAGAGGGCATAGAATTGACCCTGGTTTATGATGGTATTCTTCATTGTGTGACCAGTGTAGAACATTCCCGGTCCTTGACCATTTGTAATGGCTACCGACCGTGGACACCGACAGAAACAGGGCTTAAGGGCAGTTTGCAGACCAAGATAAATCGTTTTCTCGCTCGATCGTTGGCTACGCACACGCACTCACAAACTCACGGTTGGTTGGACATCTGTTTATGCAGAACATCAGACTGCAATTTAGTGTAGGACTCAATAATAAAAAAAAGATCATCGGGTACAAATTTGAATGGATTTGTCTCTACTCTTTATTCGAGTCCCTCAGGCAGTCGACCACCACCAACAAAAAACAGTGTTATTAGTATAAAAGAAAATTATACTGCCTTGTGTGTGTGTGTGTGTGTGTGTGTGTGTGTGTGTGTGTGTGTGTGTGTGTGTGTGTGTGTGTGTGTGTGTGTGTGTGTGTGTGTGTGTGTGTGTGTTATTGTGCTGTAGTGTTTACTGTCGTCTTGATGCAAATTTTATGGTCTGTTTCTTTACCTGTCTATCTCGCGTGTTTGTGAGCTAGAGAGAAAGAGAGAACGAGAGAGGTAAAGTTTTTATAGTATTCTATATATTGTTTTGCTCATTAGTTTTATTTATACAACCTCATTATCTTTTTTCCCCTTGTGTAGCATTTGCTGTTTTTGTTTGATGAGTTCACAGTCAATGCTTCGTCGAAAGTGCATGTGTTGTTTGGAATCACTTTTCTGTCGTTGCAGTTATTTCTTTTGTTCTGATGAATATTTATACCTCTACATTTATTTTGAACTATGCCTAAATAGTTTGTAAAATAATTATATTTTTACTAACATCAATTTCAGGAGTAAACAGGACTGACATGAAGGCACTTTTTAAATTGAATACGAAGGTTTCGCAGCCACGTTGCCAACTCGATGGTTCACATAAAATAAAATTAGCCTAAAAAAATTCATTTATTCGTCAGCTTGTATCCCGTTAAAACAGTCATTACAAGTGAGGAAAGTCGTCTCAGCTGAATAAGAGTTGATCATCTTTTAAACAAGCATTTATGATCATCGAGGTCAGCTTCCCGGATGAAGTACGACAAGAGCCAATTTTAACATCGCAAAGTCTACAACACCTGCTTCATTAATTGAAAACAAATGGATGATGGTGTTGCTCAATATAGACTATAAAGTGGCCAGATTTCAAGAACACATTTCAAAGCAGTCACGATGCTGGATAAATTGCTCATTTGAAGTCTTCATTTTTATTGGAAAACTTCGTGTTTCTATTTTATTGTAAGTTTTAGATGGCGTCAATATGCTTTTTCTCATCTGTATTCTCCAAACACATTTGCAACTCAAGCCATTGGATTTCATTGCTTGCGTAAACAACTCCAAAAGGAAATGTGTCAGAAAACAAACAGCTCTCTTAGTGCTGGCAGATAGAAGATACTGTGGTTTTTAAAAAAAATCACACATCTGGAATACCTGGAATTTTCGTTATATCATCGAAATGCTCTTAAGTTTTGACTGCGCATTTTTTTGTACATTTCTGGCTTCATGTTTGTTCAGGGCTGTGTTTCACCTCTGCTTCTGGCCTGAAACAACATGAACGGAGCTGCGAAAGCTAATTCTCGTCTTTAGATGCTCCTGTACTTCCGGCTGCTATCGTAGGGAACAAAACAGGTGTCTTTAGAACCTGCGTCTGTAAAGGAGTCGATTATGGGAGGAACCGACATGATTGCCATGAAGACATTTGAAGTGGAGAAGCAGCAGAAGCAAGGAATACATGTAGATGACTTAATGACCGGATGTGACGAAGGATTGCCTGGGTTTTAATTCTAGGGATGGGCGACTCAATGTACAAAGAGAAGGCAAATAAAGCAAATGATTCAGTTTTGATTTCGCAAAATACAAAACAAAAAAGGGAGATTATGTTAACGGGTTTTCGAGGGTATCGGCTGATCTCCACTGTTTCTGGCTCTGGAATCTTAAAAAAAAAGATGCTCACTAACGGCATTTGCCTACGGCAGCTAACTCGTCTCGCTTGACAGACGCTCGACACAAGCGCTTTCACTTACGTACAGTTATGCGACCTTTCATTCTGGTGCTCCTTCATCATTAGTCTCTTTTCAGCAGCTGGGATCGGTGCTCATGATAAACTTCTTCCTTGAATCGTAAGGCCTGACCAGTTGAAATACCCAAGGAAAATAGACCGGGAGCAAATTACAAACAAATGTCTACACAGATTTCAGAAATTTGTCTCGTCATGACAGAAGCCAGAAGTGGGGTTGGATGGACGGGGGGTAAAAGAGACAACATGACAGACATAGACAGTTGCAGAAAAAAAGAGACAGCAAAGGAAGTGGGAGCATGAGTGGCGGGGAGAGAGAGGGAAAGAGAAGGAAAAAATTATCTTAGCCGCCATGAAACCATAACTAGTTTTTCAGGCAGTCCGGAAGAGTTCCAGAAATCTTAAAAGTAGTCGCTCTCAACTATTTCCTCACGCTGAGTTCATACGGCGAGCTGCTCTAAATTATGTTTCTATTTCTACCTTCCCACTGCCAGCACAACAAGAATTCTAGCAGATTATGTTCCTGCTGAATTAGCCTCTGCTTGTTTTATCTGAAAGTTGTTAACATCAGAGACCTTTAACCTTCCGAAGGTTCGTCTCAAGGCAGATTTGGTGCGAAGTACAAAACTAACGGTTATCCGCTTATCATTTTGCAAAACGCAACTGAACAAAATCGTCCCACTCACTCTTCCTCTTCCATTTTCAAGAGCTAATGTAGACAGTTTTGGCTTAAATTGCATCTTAAAGCTGACTTAGGTGTGGAAGGGGAAGTGAATCTTACGTTAAGTTTCAGATTAGAAGGCTTTCCAATCAGTTGGACTTTTAAACTTGCCAAAAGCTGTTCTCCGTCTTTCTCCATCTCTCTCTCTCTCTTTCTCTCTCTCTCTCTCTCTTGACAGCATAATTTATACAGTTCTCAAAAATGATTTCTTAACCATTTGAGAACAAACTCCATAAAGTGAGGGAGATATAATCTTGTTAAATGATTTAGTTGGAAGTGAAGATTAAAGGAGGAAATATTGCGTTTCTCCTTAACAACAGCTCTAGATAACAAAAAAGATGCAGTTATTGGATAAAATTAGTTTTTAATCCATTTTAAATTAGGTTTAGGAAGCACGAGGAACTCCTTGAAGAACAGAAACTGTACGTAAACTCTCCTAAGCAGGAACCAGTGCATTTCAGGGTGGCTCTAAGTTATTCCGACCTCAGTTTACCCCGGTATCTCGAAAGACGAGGATTTGTTGGTACCATACTCCTCACCGACATTTGGTATTGAGAGGACGGTAGACATGATGTTTTTACGACTGCAATGCATCCAGTGGGCCGAGAGCCTGAGGAAAATGGAGCATCCACTGTGCTCCTGTTGGTGTCTCAGCTTCCTGCTGCTGCTGCTGCCGCCCATGTTTCCGCCTGACTGACAGCAACTAATAACAAACTGTGAACAGCATCCCGTCTCTACCAAGTCTTCTGCCCTGCTTCCTCCTATGTACCCCACTGCATCACGTGTTATTACAGAATGAGACACAGCTCTTGACTGTTTAAGAAGTCTTAACAGACTTAACAAAAACAAGTGTTTGGTTAAGAAGTCTGTGACAGACTTCTTAACCAAACACTTGTTTTTGAATGGGCAAATATGTTTAACATTGTTTTCATACTACCTTCATGCGAGAATTTGCCAAAAATTGTCACTTATTCGTTAAGAAGGCCCCACAAAGCTCTCCAAATCAGTCAAAAACATTGCTTGTAATAAATGTTACTGTCTTGCCAGTGCACACTGCGTATTTATGATCTCAGCTTGCGAGTATTCAAGTATAAAAAGTAACAGTCATTTAACTGCTATATAGAAAAGTTATTAAGACAAAGAAATAGATCGATTCAAAGTTGTTTTTACTTGTGACTGCGTTTTTCTCAATAGGTGGAGAATTTATCTTGTAAAACATGTTTCCTCTCACTCCAGACTTTTGTCGGTATTTTGGTCCCGATCTCCGTTTTCGTCCTAGAAATATTTCCTGGAACCACTGCGCAGCACACGTTAAAATACGAGGTCATAAGTCACTAAAGGCGCTCACCCTACTAAATCCATAGTTTGAAAGAAGCAGTTGAAATATTATGTCAAGATTTATAAAAAGTACTACCACAATGATATCACGGGGTTAAAAAAAAACCACTGCCGTGATGATGTGAGCTTAAAGAAAAACACAAGCACAGAGCTTGACGCAGGAAGAAAGTAAAGACCAACTGTTTGTTGGTAATTACCAATCGGCACCATTTGTGTCAGATGCCAGACCTCCAAGACAACACTTGTACAGCAGGTGAGACAAACTCCTCGTTCAACAATGAGGGATTCTGAGTGCATCACTCAACACACTTCACGGTAGCTCACGGGTACAGGTCTACAGCAATGTCACGTGACATGAACTAGACCAGCTCAGGAATAATTTCTTGCTCCCTCAGCCACGTTCAGGATAGTAAAATTATTCCAAACGAACACTTTGACAAAAACCACGGCCCAAGCCAAGTAGACACCCAGGGTCTTTTTCTCCTCAAAATGCTGATGGAGCGTTTCTGATGACCATCTTGGAGGTACAATCAAGCCTCAATTGTTGCGCCTCCAAACACGCACGCGGCGTCTACTTCTATTGACACCAGCAGCACCATCTGCCATTCATGTTCAAAGGGACCTGTTTTTTGCTTTGGCTAGTCGACATCGAGCTCAAATTCTGGTGAGCACTTTCCTCCTCCCGGAAACTGTAGAATGTATTTTTCGGATAAACTACTGACAAAAAAAGTAGAACTATCGTTTACTATGAAAATATTTTTGCGGATACAAGAAACTTTCCAAATACAAGATCCCTTCTTTGCCTTGCTTTACCTTGCGAGAGGATGGATAAAATAATGCTAGAAGGTACCTCGCTTTTCATGTGGTATTTCTGAACAAGGGGAAGAGACATCAAGGGTCGCTCACAAATAAGCAAACGTGAAAATATTATTGCCGGAACTGAGAAACGAACCAGAAGATACTCCTCACAGTGACACCACAATCAACATAGGAGTGCACCGGACCAAGTGATTTCTGTCAAGACGTTTGGTACTTCTATAATGGCTGTCTTCTTTTCCTTCTTCTCTTTCCCTCTTGATAGATATATCTCTTTTATTTAATATCACATTTATTGCATATATTTGAGCACATTGTTATTTTAAGGTTTTTGTTCTTCTTGAAAGGGTTTGAAACATACTAAAAGAAATCTGTGTGCTTTACCCTAGGTAATATTTATCTATCTTGGAGTCTGGTGAGGAAGAATGGTATCTGGATAATAGTGGTAAGATTATTATGTTTATTTTTATCTGTTATCTTTGTCCATGAAGATCATACAAGGTATTCATGTTCCTAAAAAATGCGTCGCAGTCACAGAATAGAAAATATAAAATTAAACTATAAGCGCCAAATAGTTACGAAAGCAAAAGGTAAACATTTAGGGGTGAAACTAATTCCCAAGTTGCTTTGTGCTGTATTCAGAATGTCCTACAAAAACATGTGCCACTTGTAGAGATAATGTCTGCAAAGTCACGAAAGGAGGCGAGAACACGTATTGCTGTGTCAGCGCTTCGCTGCACCATCACTTCTCTTGTCCGGATATACAGCCCCTGTTTTGATTCTCTCTTCCTCCTGCTTTTTTCTTGCTTTTTTGTGCTTATTTGCACACACCGTTCTCTCGTCCCGGTACTGACTCGGGGGAGGTCTCGATAAACTGTGAAACCTGCCTAAACGTATTGCGACTGTTCAGAGGAACACGCAGCAGCCTGTGATTTCAAGGGGAAGATAGTCCTCTTACAACGGTTTGCCATCGTACGAAGAAAATCAATCTTTAGGTTCTGGTCGTTATTAATAGTTTATTTTTCAAATTCTGATGCATTTCGTTTTGCCTAATAAAAGATTTTGAATCAAATACTAGAATTTTTGTTGTAATATTTCACGAGAAAACTTTTACTCCAAACCAGAAGTACTCTGCTCCTGCACACCTTTCTGTAACCTAAACTGAACACCTAAGTAGGGATACATAATGTGTATAAATGCGAATTGGGCCTTTCAGCACTCTATGGCAAATACAGTCATTTAATACGGTGTCCCATTGTGGTAACAAAAAAACATGCAGGAATCAGTCACTCGTCCCTCGTTGGGGGCAGCACGTAAATAAATGAATGCAGCAGCTGACAGGGTCCGCTACTCTTCCTTAGTTTGGGCGATAGTGAGAAGGTCCTGTACAGGACGACCAGTCCAGTCTTTGACATTCGTAAGCCAGTTCTTCCTCTGGCCACCGTGGCGTTGACCACCCTCCAAAGTGCCTTGAAGGACAGCCTTCAACAAGGTGTCGTGCGCATCTTCTTCTTCGTTTTTCCATCGGGGGGCCGCAAAAACAAGAAGCTGCAACGGAAGTAAGAGGAAACAACGACCAGAGAAATCAAATCAATAATAAGGAAAGTATGACTTTTGCAAATAACACTGAAAAGAATATGCGAAAAATAATAGATAAGGAAGTGCTAAATAAACTGGTCGGAATAGCTGTAGAAATTGATCGTAAATGAAACCGGAATGAGATACGAAATATAGCAAAACAAAATGAAATATAAGGCTAAGCTGATTATCTAAGAAGACACAATTCCGTCAGTTTAATTATCGTCTGCCATTTTCTTAGTGTTGGGAAGCTCAAACGTGTTCTTGATAGAGTAAAAACACAAAGAGAACTAAACTTGACAGCTCCAATGCCGACAGGAATTTATAAGAGGAAAATTTCTTAAAACAAACTGACAGACAAGAACCAAGAAAGCGGCAGAAGCAGATCTGCCGACAGAAGCTAAATCCAACTGTTCCTGACAAGCAAAGGGCTGCTCGCGACCCTCCGAACTGGCACGAACGTTTGGCAAACTAATTTTGTCTGTAATCACTCCTCCGCCCTACAAAGGTCCCTTTTTGTGTTACAACTCGTAAACTGTCTGGGCTTTATTGGGGTTCATCTACCCGAAGGTACCCGCACTACCCTAGAAACATGTGCTCACGCAAAAGAAGAAACACTTTGTTCATAAACGTCCATCACTTCCGCGGGCTTGCACAGCGTGTACACCTACTAGCGCCCGCCCGCCCGCCCGCCGTCTGTGAGAACGCGCCAGATGGAACAAGACGTGCCAGTTGTTTTATTGCCGAGTACTTAACCCTTTCTTCCTCATGTGCGCGCTTTCTAACTTCGTTCTCAGGTCTACCTACTACATTGGCACCAGTAATGGAAGCCATTGTTGAGATGAAAGGGTGTTAACAGATGAAAACGTTTACAGTGGGGACAACAGGCTATCATCATAAGCTAGTGAGTTTTCCTCATTCGTTTGGATTGGAAGAAGCAGAAAGGGGGAAAGTCTGTTTCCTGAGAAACTATACAGGAACCCGAGTCAAAAATATACGGTGCAAGCCATGATCTTGAATTCATTTCTAGCCTCAGCATCTTGTCTGTTCTGTGCGACCATGTAATGATGTGTGTGTGTGTGTGTGTGTGTGTGTGTGTGTGTGTGTGTGTGTGTGTGTGTGTGTGTGTGTGTGTGTGTGTGTGTGTGTGTGTGTGTGTGTGTGTGTGTGTGTGTGTGTGTGTGTGTGCATTTAATCTTAGACCATTGGCGCTCTCAACCAATGTCCAAGGGAGTCATGTCGAGAAATACTTTTCTCGGAATTGTCCCATTTTATCGGAGTCGTTGGTTCCTTTCAGTAGCGAAAACCCCATTTCCAGACCACCATCAGCAATAAAATCAGCGTACTATTAGCGGGGTGGGAGAGGTAGATCAAAGTTCCCCTAGAGGACGTGGTCACGTGTCCACAGTTACGTCATGCGTTTCTTACCTTCTGACCTTCACCTTAGCCTCTGAACGTTTGACGACTTTACTCTTTTGGGTTTTCGACAACCTTAGTTTTTGTGGTTTTGACCATTTAAGTCTTCATCCTTATGAACATCATCTTAGTCTTTGCAGCTTACTCGGCAAATTGTATGGAATGAAACTTGTGCAAAGCTATGAAATGCAATCATATACAGACGCAAACACGCACGCGCACACACAGATGCAGGAGAGAGAAAGAAAGAGACGTGGGGGGGGGGTAGAAGAAGAGAGTGGTGTCCCTTCGCCTAACAGGCTTGAGGGGACCAGCTCTCCGCATTTTCGTTTTCTTCTTGGATTTGTTGTGCTTGTAGTGGGTATTGTACTGATCTGCACTTTTTTCTGATGTCAGCGGCATTGTGTTTGACTGTTGACTTGCCTGTGGATTTTTATTTATACCTCTGCTAATATCAACTCTCTCATCGCCGTTAATCCTCTGGCTGACGCCATCACAGTTTCTTCATTCTTACAAGTCGTCCCTGGGAGAAACTTTACATCAGTGTCAAACATTATGTTATAACATTGTACTGCAATTTCTGCTTTGTGATCGTCTGGATATTCTCCTGACGATTTGATCGACGTGTTTGATTATTGCTCTGTTCTACTCGAGTCCAATGACTATAGATCTGTCTAATTGACATCGTGATCTACGAACGTCACCCTGTACCAGAACGAGCTGGCATTCCCATTCACTTCACTGAAAGAGCCACAGGAATTGTGTCTGTCTTGTGTTTTTATGTTTGTAATGAGCGGAGAGCCTGGCTTTGGCTGGGATACCGCGCTATAAAAGCTCACACCATATATATATATATATAACTCAAAAGCACGAGGAGCTACAGAAAGTGAGTGGGATGGGTTCAGCTGTACTGTGAGTCAGCCCATTAGGCGTCACCTACCTATATGAGATGTGTTCTCACCAAGAAAGTGCCACGTGTCTATATGAACACGATCGCGTTTCGCCTGCACGTGCCAAAGCGAATATTACAGTCATTGTCGTGCAGACGTCAAAGTAACGTGAATACCTTGTATGTGAACAGCGAGGAAAACCTTTGCTGCACTCGGACAAAAAATGCAAGTCGTCAAACATGGGTGTCGAGAACGAAGTCTTGTCTGGTTGGAGGCATTGGAATTCTGGATCATTTGGCTGGCGAATAATGTGATTTGAACAACGAGGTAAATAAGAACTTACGTGTCGAAGTAATACACGAGTGGTCCTGAGACGAATTTACGGCTATCTAAAGCGTAAATTCTGTTTGAAGGGAATTAGATTGCACATTATCTAGAAGCTTAATGCGATATTAAACTTATGAGGACTATTAAGTAGGTGATAATATACTGATATCGATTGCTATCGTGTGAGATTTTAGTATTTGGAATATCTACACGAAGAAAAACGTTTAACCGGAAGTGAAAAGCCTGTCAGTCTAATCAAATAATCAAATGTAATGTCTTTCTAGTCCTGTTTTCAATCTCTTTGTTTGTTCCATTCATCCTACTGAGCCAAAGGTCAAGCTCGTAGAGAATCAGAAAGGTCGGGGATGTAACGGCGTTTTAACTGTGCTCCACAAAACGCGGTGGTTCTCAATACAAACTTGCTTTGCATGGAAAAACAGGATGCAGTCGCGCAAGCAGCAGATGCTCTCTGGAAATGGAAAACAATCGTTGTGAAATTATTGTTATTATTCGTATTATTGCAAGTTATTTATGTTAGGAGGCTTGCTAGATGGCGTTTTTTAGGGCAGGTATATTTTTATCTTGTGTTTTGAAAGCGAGACCCTTCGAAAATAACGAAGGTCTTGCTAGGTTTGTAAATAAACGTCTGGTGCACATAATGCGTAGCTGGCGCACTCTCGCATGAAACACTCTTCCTGGGATTTATCGTCTCCAGACTCTGACATCCGTTCACTGAGAAAACTTTTTCAGAACCGCTGTAAATCACACTCCTTCTTCGTCAGCTTACCGGTCTCCACGTGTTTAATGTTCTCACATTCGACTGGCTGTCTCTCGTAAGTATTTCATAGGAATGGCAATCATTGCAAGCCTAGGGACCTTGTTTGTACACATTCTTTTCTCTTTTCCTCTCTCAAGAGCGCGCGGCAGGTGAGGTGATAGACTTCTCAGCAGTTACGTTCATTGGGTAATTAGCAAAGATATCTTCTCCATTTAATCAGGAGTCATACAATTAGGGCAACTGATACCTTAGAAGAAATGCCCTTCATGTTCTGTAAATGTCATAGTCCAGAAAAGAGGGGTCAGGTATACAGAAATATATATATATATAGAGAGAGAGAGAGAAAGACATAAACACATCTGAACTGCCTGTCATTTTTCTTTCTCCCAGTGGAAGCCCGTTTTAAAGACAATAGGAAGTTGCGACATCAAAATTCTTGTATACACGCGAAGGACAGTCGAACTGTATGTGCGTGCGTGCGCGCATGCGCTTGTGCGCGTGAACACGTTTTCTTTGCGCTCCATGGTAAAAGGAAGCTAGATGAAATCTTCCCAACCATTTTGTGTGCGTAGGTGTGAGAAGAATTATGTGTTTAGGAAAGACACCGAATGCATGGTAAGTACAGACGGCAATCAACGAAATCCAAGCGTAAAGCTTCATTGCGGTAAATTCTTCGTAACATTAAAGCCGAATACAAAAACAATACACTCTCGTTCTTTTCCACCTTGTTTTACTGCTGGTTTGGCATTAAGCATCAGTTCCCCTACCCCACCTTGTCTTAAAACAAACCTCTTACTTCTGCAGAATGCAGTTTTGGGATGGGGGGGCCCTCAGACCCATCTTTTCTCTCCCCCTGTAATGACGGCCGGTGCAAGCCGTCTGCTTGCGAAGTAGAAACTAGTCTTACCGGTTTTATTTCACACGACAGGCTTCCAAGTACATGCTCACCCATGTTTGTACCTGGAAACAGAAATTCCCTCCTGTTATTTATTATGATAAGATTGTCCAAAACTGTAAGTTTTACTGCAAAAAGAAAACACAAGAGGCATTAAACGTCGTTTCTGTATTGTTTAGCGCGGGTGTTTTTTTCCATAAATAACACCAAACCGCGAAGAAACCGGAAGATAATCGGGTGGGAGTGCACTTGTCATATCTTGACTTCAGTGTGATGGTGAGCTGTTCCTGAATACTTGCAGCGCATGAATTTCACGCTGGCTGTAGGTGTGGTGTGTAGGAACACAACAGTGTGACAGCCCGCACACAATGCACGCAGCCATCAGGTGTTCAAGTGCGTCTCCATCGTGATTTTGCTTCAAATGATTTCGTTGAGTACTTGGGAAAATTTTTGTCTCGGCTTTCACGATAAGTAGGGAAGAAATTACTGAAGGCCACGAAATAATTTGTTTTGTTTTTTTAAGCATTGAGGGTATTTAAAAGGCAGAAATGACAACAGTCGTCCCAATATGTGTGTATTTCGAAGTATCGTCTTGTAACGAATGTTTCATACTTAAAAGCTTTTCTTACCTGGACAAATGTCTCGAACTTTTGACCAAGTTTGACAAAGTTGTATGTGAAGGTCATAGAATAGCAATGGTTTTGGAGTCCAGACTTGTTTGTCAATAGGATTTTTAGGCACTTACGAGATTTGAAGCATCGGCACTTTGCTCAGTTAAGAATATTGACAATGACAGTGAGGGCAATGAGATCAACAATTCATTGCGTTTTCTTCATATCTAGCCCAATCCCTAACGAATATAAATTTGCTAATCTATTACACTATAATAATAATGCTTAACGAAAGAAGAATTAATTAATAAAGAAAGGTAGAGATTGTTTACATCAATTCGTATGTGATGTCCCGAAGTAGCTACAAAATTTTTCTGGTTTTTAATCCCTTAATGTGTTTTCATAACACTCTTGTGAGATGAGATGTTTGATCCCTCATACTTTCATATGTCACCAAATTGTAACCCTTTCATTAAGTCATGATTGAGATGACCATTTTAAACTCACTCACCCCTCGACACCCATCTCTTTCTCACTCACTCTTAAAATTTAGACTTGTTAACCCAATCTGTAAAAGCCAGCAGCTTCTTCGGAGCCGTAGACTCTTGTTTTCAAAGGAACCCTCTCATGTTCGGCAAAGGGACAGAGCGGTGATGTTGATAGAGCACATGAATTCTTTGTCACCCAAGACAGAGTACTCTTGTCAAAGCCTGCTTGTCACTCTCGTTGCTCTCCACTCCTAACAGTAGTACACAGGCGGCGGGCACGTGCTTTGAAGACTCGCTCCGCCTGCCAGTCACCGACGTCGAAGGTGAGGTCGCCCAAGCTACCTCTGCCTGTGAGGGGGAAGGGGTACGACTTGTACCGGGTAACGTTGATACTTTCTTAACACCTGGTGCCAGGTGTACAACACGCTAGCTTGATGGTTAAAGTGAAGCAGTAAACCAAAACGATCATAAACTTTCAGCATTTCTATTCTGCTTTCTTCGCCACGAAACTTAACACTTTTGTATATTTTTATCACAGTAAATAACGGCAGGAGTTCCGTATTTATGCGCAAATATGCGAGAGCATGTACTTGGAAACCTTTGCATTGGATTAAAACAAAACTGACAAGTTTCTGTAAGCTGGAAGACGTTCTTAACGGGACTAAGTGCCAAACGCCAAGACTTGGGAGTGCCAGAAAGTCCCATTGTATAGGTCAGTTAAGAACGGCCTTGTGACGAACAGTTGAGCTGTTTCACGTGTCCATCCAGCTAACAGTTTGCATTATGTGCTGTGCGACAATTCACGAACTTTCCAACAATCGTTCACGTTTGGGTGAAAAAGTGAGGGCAAACACTGCCGCACGTGCGGATACTCGACTGGGAAGAATTGCCGTTATCAAATTAGTTCACCATCGTTGTCATCGCTCTCATCCATGCGCTTAGTCCGTGTCTTTTTCATGCTGTTCTTGTTTTTAGTAGCCAAATTAACCAAACGAACCGACAGTCAACCATACAAAAAATATAAGCCTAGTCTTTCGTATGCGGCGCACTAAAATCGCATCCATAAGGGGGAATGCGCTTTACAAAATCTACTATTATTATTGCTAGTGAGTGCTGCTGGTGGGTTGGTGTCAGAATAATCACTAAACTCCGATCAGTTCATTCCAAAGTCAAATATGCGTAAAATTAAAGGTAAATGGGAAGGTCCCGTGTGCTGTGGAAATAAAAGGTAAAAGGTTGAAGGTCCCATAGGCTACTGTCGCTCACGGTCTCTGGGTCAAGGTGCTGAAGTCAGATAGCATGTCTGGGTGAGCATTCTACTTCCCTGCCGTCGCACTAGTTAGAAATTACCATGAGAAAATCCCATGTAGCAAAACCCTGATAGTACCGCAGGGCAATAAGTACCTACACTACTGAACAAGTCCAACGTCTGACAATGGAGAGTCGATCATCAAATAATGACGCCGTTCTTACAAAACTTGATGGATTAAAAACAATGCTGCTTATGATACTCCTGACTTACAGACACAGCAAACATCGTTCGTTAAAAATGCCCACCCCCCCTAACAAAGCAAAAACAGTCATGTACTTCCTATGACTACACCTAAAAGCCAGCCCCAGGAATGCAACATTGTAGACACCGAAAGAGGCATTTCTGGTCAATTAGCAACTTTGAAAGCTTTGCTTCTCACTTACTTACGTGAAGTGTGGCAATAAGAAAAGCGATGTGTCTGTCTGGCTCTTATTCTGTGAATGTTTAACGGACTGGGAATTACAGACATTATTTCTAGGCCAGTCTAGGGCAACACAAATACTTGTCATTCTCGTGAGGTTAAAAACCGTTGCTCTTAACCATTAACTTAACGTCCAATTTCACTGTGGCTCATCTAACGATTTGAAAGTTTTATAAATGTTATTGTCATAAAATTAAACCGGCTCGGTTCTATTGAGAAAATCACAGGATCTTTCTTACATCCCAGTGACAAGAACTTCAACTTTAATAATACGATAAAAGAAACGGACTTTCTCTCGAGAAAGGAGCAGGCTTTGCTACACGTGTAGAAACGTGCATAAATCACGTAAGAAAACTCATTCACGTAACAAAATATGTAAAGGTAAATACATAATCTCATTATGTCATTATCCAAGACAGTTTCTAACAAACCAGGCATGACAGATGAAATTGGTCATTATTTTTCAAACCTCAGTAAATTACTTTTATCAGCATAAAAACAGGACAACATGTATAAAGAACACGATCGTATTAACAAACGTATACAAGTGTGAATTTTTTGTGTATGAAAAGTCCTAGAATTTTTTTTGTTGGGACGGAAAAGGGGCTAACCCCTACAGCAGTTCTAACTGGGAGTCCTTGCATTCTGGGGGTTGGAAACTCTGGAAAGAAAGCTATGATCATCAAATTTGTGAATTAGCATACTGCTTAGCTGATCGGTCCAAGGCGAGGTGGAGGCAGCTGGGATGATATGGACCCAACTGGGGAGGGAGGCCCAGAACCGGGTCCCCAGGGAGTTGCGGCCCTATGCTCTACTAGGGGCGAAAAGGAGTAAGAAGAATAGTGTTTAGCTAAGTAAGTTAAAGCACCTAGAGCTTTAGATATCAAAATAGCTAGAAAGCTGGTTTCATCTTAGCTCGAACGAAACGAACGAGCAAACCCTTTGGTTTGTTTCAAGGGGGAAATTATAAAACGAAATAAAACAGCATCAGCAATATTTAAGTTCGTGCAGCTTAGCTCAATAACCTGAACGTTTCGAAACGCTTGTGAAGTGCATCTTTCATCCTTCCTCAGTCTTGACCTCACCAATCAGTTTCCCCAGTCACTCAAAACATCAAAATTCATTTTCACTTCAGGTAGATAATGTTATGGATGCAAAAAGTAGAGAGACCATCAAACGTCTGCGTAATATAAAGAAAAACAATCTTTTAGATATTAACTACGTTCAAATCTTTAACGATCAAAGGTTGACCTTAGAGCGTGTCCAAACAAGAGCCCCCCTCAAGACGATGCCTTTGAAAGGCAAAAATCTGTAGATAATATCGGATCGCCACCTAAATTTTTGAAAAGTGCGACTTATATAATATATATAGCGCCGCTCAAGGACTGTGGCAGTTTTAAAGGATTTTAAGTGCGGCGTGTGTTACGGGTGTTTTATCCCTATCATTCACTTTATCGCAACTCATGACATGAGATAATCAAGGATATCTGTGACTTAGACATCTCAGGAATAATAAATTCACATAACGTTTAAATAAAGCAACATTGATGTCAAAAGATACTGCTCAAGATCCAAATGCACACTAAAGTGTAAAAAAAAAAATTCTGCGCGAAAGGGTTTTACAAGTGGAGACAGGATGATCGCTTTTTAAATGAAATCTTAAGGAGTTTTTTCTTCTTTCTGGAACTTCAGGCTTTTAAATTCACAGTGAATTTTTCAGGAGTTATGTCCAAATATAAGATCAGCTTTTTCTTTCAGGTATTAAAATAGATAACAGAAACCTGGTGAAGTAACTCACATCAACATGGTGCGCCGAGCCTGGGAATAACATACAAGGCGATAAATTTCTCAGCGTTCCGACTGAATCATAAACCTGAATTCTTTTAATTTTCTGTTTGAGGCTCTTGTAATCAGCACAACAGCTTTTAGAGAGACTAAATGTCGTCTGGATTCTTATGTCTGCTTGCAGTGTTGCCTTGTTAATGTCAAACATGCCTATAAAATAAGACGAGCTCTTGTGGTTGTGTTCACCACACGGCAGCTGCAGCCAAAGTTCTAGCAGCACGCACATGATGCGAGCTTCGCCAGCAATCAGATCTCCTCGTGAACTCTCGAGCAAGCTTTAAATTTTTTTCTCTCCTATTTTTATTGCTTCTTGAAAAAAACAACTCCATCTTGCAGGTGACGTATAACGTTGCACAGAAGTGCAATCGTTGACAATCAGCCCCGCGCACCAGTTGAAAGATCCAGAGAGGTGAAAATCTACCCGTGGCACTTGGCTGATACGGTCGTTGCAACGACTCTGTTGCAAAACTTTAGACGTTGTGGTGTTGCCAGTCTTATCGCCTGGACATCATGCCACCCTGGTTTTGGTAGCACGCCAAGAACAAACATATGTTGTCTTTTATGAGAGCCTACGCTTAGCATGGTCGGATAGTTTGTTGAAATGTACAGTTCAAAACAATTAAGATTACCTTCATTTTGGGGGTCAGTAAATTAGATTGTGTATTATTAACACAGAATATTGTTATTTGGAAGTTTATTGAAAGCCTTAACAGGCAACGTGATTTTTGCCAGAAACCAAATCGGTCTCTTTCGTGGAAGTTAAGAACCATCCAAAACCGAACAAGATTGGTTTGGGATGATATCTCAGGAAAAAAATGACCAAGAATGAGCGATTGTGAGGCTCTGTGAAGGCAGAAGCGGTACAAAAAGTTGGCCGTTGATTTGCTCTCTCCCAGACAGTCATTCCGACTGTAAAATATCTTAATTACAATTTTCTCGATGTTTCGAAGAGAAGATGATCTGAACGTTTGTGGTCGACTTACAGAAAGCAAGACAAATTTGCCGTCTTGTCGGTTTTACACCAAAGAACAAACACCACCAAAACACTCAGGGAAAAACTGCTAGAAGCCAGCAATGTCAACATCAGAACCGCCTGATTTAAAACAGGTTGAGAGAGGTGAGCCCTCATTCAAGTCGACCCGCAGTCTAACCTCTTCTCCAGTTCTGCGCGCTGGTCGGCCAGAGTTATGTGACGGTGGGCCAATGTTCTGTTCTCTGAGAGCCCGGCTTTGCAACATCTTTTCTTGATAACAGAATCCGAGTCTGGAAGCGACGGGAGAGTGTTTTCCAGATATCGGTATGATGGAGCTTGATCAGTGTGTTGGACGTCCAGTCTGGTGTGGAGTGGAACAGGAATGACCAACAGAGCACCCTGCATCTAGTGCAAGACAACCTGACTAACATTCTGAAGCATTATTTTGTGCTGCCACCGCTTTTGGTCATGGAAAGGGCGTCACCTTCTAGGATTACAACACCAGAGCACACAGATGTCGAGTCGTCCAGAACTTCCTGCGGTAGTAGCAACTCAGGACCTGCCAGCATAGTCCCCAGATTTTTATTCAACTAACTACCTGTGGAACTCACTGGGCGGGTAGTTAAAAGATAACCAACCTCTGCCATCTAATTTCAATCGTTTGGTTTTCATAAGGTAGAGTGGCAGCTGAAACCGCCAAACGTCTCTGAGATTCTGGTTCAGTTCAGGAGACAACGGCGCTTCAAATGTCTTTCGACCAACGGCGGATACGTGCTTTTGAATTTGTTTTGTGTGTTGCGACTTTTATGATTTTTGTAAAAGGGAATTGAATTGGCAAATTTTACTGTTGAAATAATTTTCTCACTTAAGTCCATTGTTATTCTTTTTATTTATAAATAATGTAAGTTTAGGATTCATTGTTATTGACTATTATTTGGCATAAAGTCATAAGTGGCTTAGTAACTAATCATTCGATTGTTTTGAGCGTTTACAATAACTTACAATTTTGCAACTGTTTTTCTTCGGAAAAAGCGCCAGTTTGTGAGTCTCCAAGTCGATCACAAACAAAACCAAACGAAAAAAAAAAAACAAAAAAAAACCAAACAATAAAGCAGTCGATATACACAAAGTATAATAGTGTATCTCATGGTCGAAATATATAAAAGCATAGTTAAGACTCTAATTACAAAATTTCTATGGCTAATGCGTACTTTGAAAAGCGCTCTAGAAATAAATAGAGAGAGAACCAAACAGCACCAGTACCGATCGTGGTTAGCACTGAATTTGAATATTGTCTCCTCAACGATGTCACTATGGCGCACAGATGATCTTTCCTTACACATCCTATTTGTTTGCGACATGCCCCCTATCCCACCAGCTCCTTTTCTCTCTATTCTTCATCAAGAACGGACTAAGATATCACTGTCATTTTTTTATGTAGATAAGCCACTAGAAAAAAAATGTGCGCTTAGCTAGGTGAAGCTAAATGTATAACTCAAGGTACCCCAGTCCAAGAAAAAGAAAAGACTTCATTGTAGTTGCAGCTTCTTTATGTGCATTATCCGGTTACATGTAAAAGTCACACAAGTAGCTGAGTCAATGCCTGAGTTAAATTCCCAATGAAAATCTCACAGACGGGATTATATTCTTGATTGGGTGTTATCAATGGCATGCTTGAGAAGACTGATGGACGATTGGTGTCTATGTTGGCGTTGCTTGATTTGAGCACAGCGTTTGATACTATAGACCATGCTATCTTGCTTGAGAGACTCGGTGAAATATTTGATTGTGATTGTTCAGTTCTTGCTTTGTTTCGCTCTAATTGCATGGCTGCATGAATGGAATGTCATGGATGACATTCAGTCCTCTCCACGCCCACTGAGCCAGACTCTTCCACAGGGCTCTGTACTCGGTCAGCGTTCATGACTGCTCCTTTTGTAAGTACCCTGACGACACTAAATTGTTCAAAAGTGCCTACCCTACACATTTCCTCAGTGCTTTGAATGGTGTTCAGAAATGTATTATTGATGTTCTTACACTAAGCTTAAAATAAATACAGACAAAACAGAAGTCATGTTTGCTCGACAATCCTCTGTATTTTAGATATTAACTTCATTGACGCTAGAGTCGAGGTACCTTTCCAAACTTCTGTAACATATCTTGGCATCTTTATCAAGCTCTTTCCATGAAACATGTTAGTTCCATCTGCCGAGTAGCCTTCTTACAAGTTCGCAAGACTGCGAAAGGTAATACTGCTAGACTTGTCTCTACATTGACTACTGCACCTTTGTTCTAAAGGACTTACCCTTTGACCAGATCGTGCGGTTGCAAAGAGTTCAGAGCAATGCTGCGAGGCTTCTTTTCCGTAAAATCTAACCATGACCACATTACACCTTTGCTTGGGTAACTTCATTGGTTACAGTGGACATTTGTACATTGTACAAAATTACAACTCTAACATTTCGCCATTTTGAAGGCTCGTTTCCACCCTATTTTTCTGCAACTCTGCCCATGTATTTTCCTTCTAGGTTGCTCCGTTTATCCATAGAAAAGCTGTGGTGCCTAGTACTAACTTTGGTGGGCGTATGTTTGCCCTTAGTTGCCCCCAGCTGTGTGGAATTCCCTTCCCATTCAGCTGAAACATGAATCATCATTGTCAGCTTTTAAGCAGCGGTTGAAGACACTCTTGTTAAGTTCTGCTTTTGACTGATAGTGTGTGCTTGGTTTTTAAGATAATGCAGAATCTTGTTATGCTGTTTTTATGATCTTAGTGTTATTTATTTAATATTTTTTGTAAAGCGCTGTGAGCCATTAGTAATCTAGTTCTAAGTAATCTTCATTATTATTAAAAACCTGGTTCCAAAGAGGAAAAAATACCTCAAAATTTGAAAATAAAAGAGAGCATCTAGTCTTTATTGGCAACAGCATTTACGTGCAGAAATATCAGATTTCATTGCACGATTTGGGGATAATGTTAGGTGCAGTCTTCATCCTTTACTAGTAAATTTGAATGTCCAGTGTTGCGAAATACTATGCCGTGGGAAACGTTATCGTAACCGGCGAGTACAGCGACAAAGTGCGACATTTTTCTTATGTCAGCCAGGCGCTTTCGTCGGGTGCCCAGGTGTCTAGCTATATCGTCTTAAATGTATTAGTTCCTGTAGCATCTGTTACGCTATAGAGAGCCTGAAGAGTGTCAGTTCTCTTTCTGACAGGCCTGTAACTCACCCCATATGTTCTCAGTGGGGTTTTCCTTTAGGCATATTTATGGACATTAAGGCTGGCACACCAGCAGTGTTCTGTGCAACAAAAACAAGGTGAGTTATATGCAGCAGGAATTAAGGTGTACATCTCTAATCCATTTTTTTCCTTTTATGTGGGCCTGAAATCAAACAAAGCAACTGGCCATCTCCTTCATTTAGCAGGTATTTTAAATAGAAAGCCCACTGCTGTGGTTTATAGCCTTCGTAAACAGAAAAGCAGCCGTTTATCAGCCTTCGGTAGTCATGGGTACAGCTGGAAACATCTGCTTGATGCAACATAGCAGCATGGAGATGTTACAAATGATGGAAACTACCTGATGAAAGAATATGCAGTCTATACCGATGTCCTTATTACTGATTTCCGTGAAACGGTCATCTGTCAACAGTCGTCTCTATCTCTCGCTCTCTCATTTTGTGTCTAATCCACACAAAAGAATGTAGTCTTTTTTTTTCTCGATCGACCAGTCAGTCGAGTTCCCTTTATATCAACTGATATCAATTTTGATTTCTTGTGAACACAAAAACTCAGAAAAAGAACATGTAATAATAATAATAATAATGTTGGCTTGTATAGCGCCAAATCCTGGCCTAATACATGTGCAGACTGAGGGATTTAAGTATGGATGTCTGAAACTTCTTATTAAAAAAAGGTTTACAGTTAGCAGTGGGGTTGTTGTAACTAGGTGCAAATAATTGTTGCGCTTTTGTCCAGTAGTTTAAGTCTCCAGCAGCCTCTACAGTCACGGAAGGCAGAAAAACAAAGATAAACCTTTCAAAGTTTTTGTTTCTATTAGTGAGGTAAAATATAAGAAATCAAAAGCATCAAGGGCCTAAACAGCCAGTCATCACCGAAATATTCTTCACAAAAAGTGAAACATGTATATCAGTTCCACTAACTGCGCATTTTTTGGTAGCTCACTACACAGTGAGTGATGTCTCTTCCCGTAACTGGCTTTAAAGGCGCCAGCTCTCTGTTGATTTTGTTTTCTGTGTAATATTTCTGGTTTTTGTCTGAGATTGTTGCTGGAATACTTGCTAATTGTCGTGGACTATTTTATCTGTGGTCTTTCTTCTTCAGCTTTCCACTTTCCCATCGACTTTTCTCTAAGGGCTTTTTTTTGTTTGTTTGTTTGTGTAAGCACGGACTTTAATGTCCGCGGTGAAAGTCACCAGCAGATGGACCTGAAATGCACCAGCCGCGTCTTTCTCCTCTGCATGGTGGAGATGGAACTAGCTTTTTTTAAATTTGCAATCAAGACTTTCCTATTGATGTATTCTTGCAGATTGTCCTAGCTGTAGATCTATGAATATATTGGATTGTGTATGTGTGCCCTTGCGCACATATGAGTGATGTGTGTGTACAGCGCTTGTACCATTAAAATTAATGTCATCGTCTATTTTTGCATGTTTGGAATATATCAAGCACTTTGAGCCGCCCTTGATGATCGGAAAAAAACTTAATAAATATTGTTGTTGTTGTAAGGGGCTGGTGCTAGTGAAAAGGCGCGTATTATCTGAATTTTCATCATATTGGAATTGTAGTATATTGGAAGCACGAACTTGTGTTACTGGACTGCTTGCAGACGATTTTTTTTTTCAGTTAAGTTACAGAACGAGGCTGGTGTGCACAAAGCGTCCGATTTAGCCTCGTTTCAACTTAACTACTAGAACGAGGCTGGTGTATGTACGAAGCTTCCGGTTTAGTCACATTCATAAGCTCGCCGAGACTAACAGCGGAGGACTTCGTAAGAGGCTAAGCGTTGGTCTCGGCAGGGAGACAGCAGTCCGTGATTGGAAGTCACCTGTACTAACGATGGTGACAGTGTGGTTAGCACCAAACTATTGTCTACATGTCTATAAATTATGTGAGGATCAAAAGCATTTTAATTCGATGTATGTGTTTGTCGTGCTATCTATCGAAGACGTGAAAATGTTGACGTATTCCAACCGTGTGGGACAGTTTAAAAAATCATTTTTATACAAATAGTTTGATCCCATTAGTCGATTTTACTCGCACGCTGATGCCAGCTTCATCCTCAAGCATTCTTTTACACATTCAGGGTTTTCCTAGGAACTACGACATGAGACCTCATTCATCCGACTTAGCTGGATAAAGTAAATTGTTAGTATTCTAAACGCTATCTTCGTGAAATGAATTTTTTTTACATTAAATAATTATACTTGTTTTATTCTCCTACTGTTACTGTTTCACATAAGTTCGCGGTTACTAAAAGAACACTTTCGAAACGTGCTCACGGACATAAAAAGAGACAGGGAGCGAAGAAGAGAGTGACCCGGAGTAGAGGTGGTAACATTCTAACCAACATCGTTCCTGATTTAAAAATAAAAACACAATAAGGAAATCATAGTCACATTATTTATTCAACATTAATGTTATTTTAAAAACTCAGAAAAGAACATGACAATAATGGACCGATTCTTCTGGCTAAGAATCTTTTAAACGAAGCAAAAGGTAGCAGTTTTCTCCTTACGAAAGCAACAAGTTTGCCCAAGACCCAGCATTCATTAGAAATCAGCGAAGGGCAATAATCAACAGGATCTTTTAGTATCGTTGATTGCACGTGTTAAAACAATAAACAATTTCTACACAAAAAAATCTGTGAAAGAATGCTGAAAATGTATCATCCACTGAGCTGTACGTACAACCACGTCATTTTTCAACTGCTTTTAACATTTTTAAGCCCCCCCCCCCACTTTACACTCTTTCTCTGCTATATACATAATTGCGAAAGATGCCAAGCAAACCGACAAAAATCACCTGTAAACTAGACTGCAAAAGAATCAGTCCTTAGCAGGCAGGTCACGCTTGAAAACGTGCAAAAAATCACTTAACTCGCACACTACAATCATATGCCGTAAGAAACGACCCTTTCCAAAACAAAATACAGCTACTGTCCGACAAGTTACTGTTTAAATTTATGAAATGTAAACACATAATAAGCACCGCCAGTAAAGTATCATGTTGCATTAATTAAAAGTTCTGTTTTTAGTAGTCCACTTTTCAAAAAAAAAAAAAAGTTCTTGATACTTTGCATTAAGTTGAAGGCAACATTATTGGCGAAATCAAATCATCAAACGTGGCCTGCCTTCAAATTTTTAACGTACAATGGTATCACTTTGAACAAGCATAAAACTCCACAACACTGCATGTTTTTGGTTTCAAACAGAGGCTCAAATAGTTTTGTCTGCATAAGGTAATCTGTGGTGTCCCCTGCCAAGTTAGGCCTTAAGTCAATAAACGTACGCTGACTTCCACCTTTCCATCCCCATCCCACGCTGTTAAAAACAAACAAAATACACAAAAGAGTGCGCGGCAATCTGAACGGTGAATAAAGACTGAGCATTTCCTCCGTAATCAAGCAATTCGGAAATACATTTGAAAACTTCAGTTTTCGATTCCATGTACCCACAAATGGACCCTATAATACCAAAGCCTCTCCCTAATGTATTTGCAAAAGTGCAAATCTGCTCATGTCAAGACCATAACATTTGACAAGTCTTGCTGGTTTTCATTATCAGTACAAGTGTCTGCTTTGTTCTGCTATCCCCATTTGAAGTAAATCGAAATAAATGTATCCAATTTAGTCTTGCTGATGAGGAAAAACAAGCCTTCAAACACATTTATCCAACAGACGAATGAAGAAAAGCAGGATCAGGAATCATTCCTTCCCCTATCCTTTTCATTTCTGGTCGGGATGGGAGAGGGAACGCAGCTTGTTAACGAGCACTGAGTGATCGCCCAAAAACTGCCAACGTGCGTAAACTGCACATTTCTATTTTTAAAAAGTACTTGGACATGTCTACTTCTAGATAAAATAATATAAACAGAAAACCAAAAAACTAATTTTTAAAAAAGTGATACCGCCCCAAAAAAGAAACCCCCACAGTCTCTTTAACTTTATAAACATGAAACCAAAAACAATAAAGGGACTCTGACAGATTCCTTAATGAAGTTAGGGAGTGTGAAACTGCATGAAGGGAAGAACCTTCACAGAAATATGTCTTTACTGTTTGAAGAGAAGTTATTGCCGAAGATACCAACCACCGATGAACAAAACGTGGTGCCGTCTACAGAATCTGTCAGGGTTCCTTTATAGGCCCGTGCACTGATCCAAATTCTGTAACGGCAAGTGAGACCAGCTTTGAAGCAGTGCAGGCGCTGGCAGGAAACCAGAAACCACTAACTGCATCCACGACAGCATGGGCACACAAGTTTGCTGGGCTCTGCGCATGGAAGTCCGTGTATTGCACGGCCGCCACTGTTCGCCGCACGCACGCAGCAGGTAGACATTGAAGATGACGTCAAATGCATTATAAGCACCAAACATGACGCCAAATGACGACGCGTCCGTCTGCGCCACCACTGCTCGTGACGTCATGCAGTAATGGCTTCACCTCACCTCGACCTGCACTTCAACATCTCAAAGTGCATGGTGAAATGCAAGGAAATTGTCATGGGGGGGGGGGGGGGAACATGAACAAATAAATGGTAATATATGATAAAAAATAATTAGATTTACAGTAATCTTTCCTCAGCTTACTCAAGTACCTTCTAGAGCTACGGTTTAGAAGCCGATACAAGTAATACTAAAATTCAGCCACGAAGGAATAGTGTGATGGCTGGTTAATAGCTATTTATGCTATAGCTGTATAATACCTGTGCATTTTGGAAGAGCTATTACAAATTGCTGTCGGTTTACTTCAGGCAGCGTAACATGTCGAATATAAATTGTGCAGTAAAAAGCAGGATATTTATTCTAAGGATCAGCAGTCCCCGAAAAAGCAGGATTTTTGGGGTGGGTGGAGGGCCAGAAAGAAAGGACTACCTCACATTTTTAAAAATTGGCTGTGTCCATTCATACTTCACAAAAAGCAGTAAAATAGTGTATGTACACATGCAGTGTCCAAACTACCCGTACTTACTGCGTGTTTATTTATGGCTGACAGTTGTCCGCACGCAGTCCAGTGCGCCCACGATTGTTGGCAACAGACTGTCCAGTGGACAAGAGGACAGCGTGGCAAGTGTTCCTAGATAACTTCTTGTGGTGCTAACATCGGCATCTCCTCGCAACGAAAAGTACCGGAAGTGAATCCTCAATTGTGCTGGTGCTGCCATTCTCATCATGGAGAACTTTTTAATGCCTTTGTATTGGCACACGTGAGCATAAACACAAGGCCCAAGTCTTCCACGAAAAATGCATTAGCCACGTGTTCTGGTGGGTACCAACATCTTCAGCAGTTGGAGTTTGTTCGCTCGCTCGTCGCTGGAATGGGAACTGGTCTTCCTCCCGCCCATCTTGGTATCCTTTACGTACATTGTCTGGTCACGAGTGGAATTCAACCTTTCCTCTGAAGAACACAAGGGCTGCACCGCCACACCCGACGGACTAGGGGCCCCCCCACACCGTATTGGTGGTATATAGGCAGACGGCAAAACAACACCAGCAGCAGCAGACAGAAGCAGTGAAGTTAGTGTTGACCTCACAGAAGACGTTAATGAGAAATGCAAGCCTCTAGCTGAACGATTTGCAGAAACAGCAGCTGGGAAGTGCTTTGAAGCAGAAGTTAATGGCTTTCCCTGTGAATGGTTGACCTTCCCTCGCGCATCGCATTGGGCACAGGCGTTTTGCATTCAGCCGAGAGCTCTTCAATGGCAAGCTGAAGTTAGAAGACCAGTAGTACTCACAGCCTGGCATTCGTCCTGCAGTCGTTCTCACTCACAACTTTCTATGCCGTTCGCCCAAGTATAAAGCGTAGCGTATGGAGAGTGCAACACCGCTCCATTACACGACAGACGTGTAACGATTATAGGACTGGCAGGAAATGTCCATAAATCAACAGCACAGTGAGGGGAGGTGGGCAAACCCCCTTCTCTCTCACACACACACACACGGCATACGTAATATTGCTGGGACAAAAATCACATAACTATTACTGCAGCAGTGACAGAAGATACATGTGCTTAAACGAATTCTCCGGATCAGATACTTAGGACAAGTTCATTAACTGCTGTAACTATAACCCACTGCCAGGCTGTGAGCATACAAACCACTAAAATTTGTTCCCTCTATCCAGTTATCAAACCTAACACCTGTGGATAATTGGTGCGAAATCTAGCCCACTCTCCTTTAATGAAATCTTACATGAGGAATGCAAATATTTTCAGGATAAAACAGATTAAAGGGGGTGACGAAGGACTGCAACTCCCCCATGCGAATTAAACTGTTTGTAGAGAATGCAAACCATAACAGTATCGACACTCAATTCCTCTTAATCCACTCATTCTTGCAGGTACGCGCAATCACCCTTAATGCAAATGTATCAGACGCGTGCTGCCGAGAAATGCTTTACCATGAGTTACAAGCGCCTCAACTAATCATTACCTCTTTGGAAAAAATGACGGTGTTCTCAGCAGTAAATAAATCAACACGCTTGTACGTTATAACAAATGTTGCCTAAGACTTTGTTTCACTCGTTCCGTGTGAGCTGTACCTTGAAAGATGGGTTTCTTACCGATTGTTGTTGCAATTTTTTTTTTATACAGCCTTGTTTCAAAACAGTGTCCATCTTGTTATACCCTTTTTAACGCCATGCCACAGCAAGAATGTCTTCCCTGAGAGAGTAGTTCGCAAACCCGGGAGCGAAGATTTTGAAGCTTGGAAAAGACAACTTTTTTCCTTTTTATTTTTTTTTTCGTTTAACCCATAGTCAGAACACCAGATGCGCAAAACGCGAAATTTATATCCGATTCTCTGATCCTGTACCATGCCAAAAGACAAACGCCATAAAAAGCTTATACGTGTCTGCCTTCTGGTTCGAGTTTGTCGAGCGTGTCGTGGTCCGGCATCGTCGTTCTCAAGCACTGGTCATCTTCACGGAAGGCAGCTTTCTCAAGGTGAGAGTCCAAGTGCTCTCCCTGTCGTTACCTGCAACCCCATGGCGTTGGTTATGCAAGCGGCCTTTTTTTCCTCCTCCTGTGGTCAGGAGGCCGAGGAGGATATAGTGGCCACATAGCCCTGTATGTTGAGTGCAAGTCCCTGGCACTGGGTAAGAATGCTCTCGACGGCTGCTGAATTTTCCTGTGAGACCTCATACAGCAGAAACTGTTGGGGTAGTAGGGACGAGCCACAGACAGAGAAGAAAAAGACAAATGCCGCTGGTTACAATTATTCTACGAAGTTATGCTAAGAGGCACAAAAATACACAGGAGAAAAACGGAGGAAAAAATGTAAATCACAAACCTTCTGATCAAATATATAATACGACGTCTGGAGGAAGGCGATACTCCACATGATAGTGAAATAATTATGTTTATATAAACACAGGCATTCAACATAACATATTCTTCATATAAGTAGAGAAGGAATCTTAACCTGCTGTTTAAAACCAAAATCACATTACAGAGAAAAAACGGTTGTACACACGGAAATTACTCGATGGATTTACAAAACAGGACGCACAGGAGGCTGCTTAAGAAGAAAGTGACTAAAATGCTATAGACGAAAAAAAAAAAACCAAAAATATTTACATCTTTCCACAGTGTTACTGACAGCGGCATGGCTCTCACAGCTCTGACAAACAGCCGTTCCACCTGCGGGTAATACAAACAGCTTAAGGGGCACCCATTCTTTAGACAGCAAAGCACCATTCCCAGCAACTCAAGTCTACCCAAACCTCCCATAGGCATGCCATTCAAAGATTTAAAAAATCCGGAGCATTTTTATTTTCTTTTTACTCCAACACTTTAGAAGCGAGTTACTAAAATGCCCCAGGTAGCATGCGTATACGGATAAAGGTAAGAGTCAACATCCAACCCAGCCCAAGACGTTGCTATTTAATGACAACTTTTATGAATCTGGAGCCACACACCCAATGTATTTAATCATGCAACGCATCTCAAGACGTTACAATTTATATGACAACGTCTTTAACAATATAAATACACAAAAGTACTTAGTTCAATATGTTACGATGGTTATCAAACCAATGTACTTAGAAAATGCATACGTCATAAGGCCTGTTAAGAGACGAAGAAGCAGTAGAAATACCCCCTCCCCCCAAAAATCATGAGTTTTGATAACATTTCTGTACTCTGACGCCTACTGTTTTTTTACGTGACCTGTTTATACAGTGTTACGCAATCATTATTCGGCAAGAATGCATTGTGATGCTGAGATTGTGTAGTGTACGGTGTACAAACATACTCGCATGCATTCTGCACACGCCCACGTACACATACACAGCTACTTACCTCTCGGTTCATCAACAGGTGCTGGCTGACAAGTCTAAATGTTACACAATACATTCTTTACCAACACAAAAAAAATCTAACTTCGCCCTTAACGAAAACCTTTAGATACCTTGTTTGTGTAAGTAAACTAGTCATAACCCCAGTTTCTGAAAAACATCGCACACGATCTACCCCAACAAAATGTAAAATGTTTATAATTACACAAAAAATCATATGACTGATATTTTAACTGTTAAATGTATCAGTCACCACACAGATCAACATTAAACAGATATTTTTATGAGTCACGCAGACAGTTATGTATATAATGATCACAAATATTTTCTGCGATAATGGCTTTACACCTGTCTATTACACAGTGGCAATGTGCTGAAGCATGAGGGAGACTTTACAACTAACCTCTTGCGGCGATCCTTCCTCCTGCGCTAGACTCAGAGCCCTGCAAAACAGCGCAAATAAAAGAAATTTATACGAACACTTAAATGGCATGTACGCATTTTTTTTTGGGGGGGAGGGGGTGGTTGCAGACAATCCCCTCGTGACATTTTTCTGAGAGTTATGCGCAGGGGTGCAGGGGGGGAAAATGAGAGAGTGAGAGAGAGTTCCGCGTCACTGTCAGAACTCTATTCTCGGCCACAAAAACTATCTGCTCCGAGTTTTCCAGGTTCGGTCGGGTTAGGGGTCAAATACCTTGTTACACTAATGAGCACCTTACCTATTTCCACCCAACCCTCATTCAAACATTTCCCCCCTCCCCACAAACTAATCAGAATGCTATGTTTGATGTCTGACCCACTTTCCCCCTCTCGTCGTCATGTTAACAGCGTACACAACCATGTCCCTACACGGCGGCACAGTTTGGTGACTGAAGAGACAATCGCCGACAGATCTGTAGTCTAACAGCAACGAAGACGGCGTTTCCGACTGTCTAGGGCAGGGGCGGGGAACGTCCGGCCCGGGAGCCGTATAGGGCCCGCGATATCCTTTAGTCTGGCCCTGCCAAGGCAACCTCAGGCGAGACTCGAAATACAATAAATGTAGGATCTATTTTCAAGCAACATAAATTAGTATTAACAACGGAATCACAATAAAAATAAATTTTAATAAAACTTACAACTTAATAAAAAGTAAATTTTGAGGGACAAGCATTTGACAGGAAAAGTGCTTCCACCTAGAGGTGATTTCCAATCTAGAGGGGAAAAGGAGGTGGAGTACCTGAGTACTCTGAGAAAATCATCGACGGCCGGCCGTTCAAACTGGTGTCACCTGTCACATACAGAGAGTGCTCCGAGACGAGATTTGAGCCCAGGGCCTCTCACTTCTGTGATGAAAAGCGAGTGTTTTCACCGCTACACTACCGGGCGCCTCAAGACATGTCAGGACGTTTGTTTCTAGCCGACTGTCTACAGTTCGTCTGCCTGTGTTACGATGACTAAGAGGACACTCAGTGCCAGGCAGGCTGAAAGTGTACACGTTGCAAAGGTGTTAACGCTGTGATGAAACTACGGCTTCACCAAACATAGCAGATGAGGTTTTAAGCTAATAATTCTGTATGGCCCGTGAATGATGTTATGAATATCCAAATGGACCTTGACAGAAAAAAAAGATTCCCCACACCTGGTCTAGGGAGACAGCGTACACATTCCAGAGCTATGACTAGGAAAGGTATATGGCTACCCCCGAGATTGCTTTACACCGCTCTCCATCTTTATCTCTGTGGACCTCCAGAAGCCGTAACTATAAAATCGAGTACACGACGGAAACCTCCAGGGAATCTCCGTCTTTCAGCTCACACCAAACACCTTTATGCGTCCGATTAGTTTATCCCTCGGTTCAAACCTGCGGCGCCTAAGGACGACATGCAAGTGCGATGAATAAGTAGTAATGGGAGGACATTCTGAATGTCTGCTTCAGCAAGTTTCTACCGCTTTTCACCAACAAGAAGGCGAAGTGCCCAGTGTTCTCACAACATGACCCCCGCTAATTTCTTATTCTTACCAAATGCGTATCATGAGGATTAAAACACACACACACACACTTTAGTAACACAAACAACCTTAAAAAGTCTTATGGCTACGGAAAGTCAATCCCTGTCCCATTTCAATGACGTAATCTCTGGGTGAGCAAGCAACACAAAAACTGTAGAGAAACTCATACTTACCACTCTCCGAAATACTGCTCAACAAGGAAAGGCCAAAAAAAAAACAAACAACCCCATCAGTCAAAGAAATACGATCTCGACAGACACATCCCAAACAAAATGTCCCGACGCATCATAAAACGAAGTGCAAAAAAACAGTGGGTTGTTAAGGTAAGGAGCGGAAAGTGGGAGAGCAATGGACGATTTTCAAATTTTCTTACAAATACATGTAACAATTATTTCAAGCAAAAATAGAAGATAATGGAAAAGGATAAGGAGAACTATCTCTGCATCAAAAGGACGCATACAAGCAAATTTATGCGGAAACTGGAAAGATCCTGCAGATGAAAAGCCAAGAGGAAAATGCAACACTGGACTTACAGTTTCCAGAGCTGCAGGTTTGCTACTCGATCATAAACAGCAGTTGTACACAGACTTCGTGCTCTTCGCCTCTGTTCGTCCTTGATAGCTACTTCTATGCACCTAAAATAAATAAATAATAAACCAATTAATCAATCAATTACAATCAGGCATAGAGACCCCTCACAAACGCCGCATGCTTTCCTCTGAAAGATGCCAGGGGCGTGGCGTCATAACTGTCATAAAGGACACCACATCATAATTGTGATAGTTCTTCGACAAATTCTCTCCCCCTCCCACTCTAACTAGAGTACAGACCTGATAAGCAATAAGACGTTGCTAGGCATAAGGTCCAGGAAGGTCTGCAGCGCCGTGGCCTGCGCGTCCGGCGCCACGAGCATGACATAGAAGTCCACCAGCGCGTTCACGTGACTGAAGTCACGCCACAGGGGCTGCTTGCAGCGCTGTCTGCGCCAGTAGGGTGCGGGCAGGAGGGTGGGGGCCGTAGTCACACTGCGCAGCATGGCCTCCTGTAGCTGTTGGAGGGTGGCCGGCGCCAGAGAGGGCGGGCAGGAATGTAGGCGGCGATACAAAAACTGCACATAGCTGAGATGAGGCGACCACAATCAGTTTCTCCTACATAAGCATTCAACTCCAGCAACTCATAAATCCTGCTGCAATTATAAGTACGTACTGAAAATTCGAATCCTAGATTGCGTAACATTTCATGCCAGAAATCATCACATAATCGAGTACTCAAACTGAAAATACGCCTGTCTGTGCAAATCAAAACAAATTTTTTTCCTCCCAGTTCTTCCCAGCGCTATAATTTGTAAAAAGAACATCCTCCGCGAGGACCTCTAACATTCCACTAACCATTTCCAAACCAGACACAAGTCGGAGGCGTCAATAGTAGATGACAGCGCATGCTCAAAGACGTCTACTGCTTCGCTTGTCTCCCCTTGAAGCTCGAGCAACAAACTGTCAAAAAACAACAGATCTTAACTTCTCACAGCGCATGAGCAAGAAATCAATTTTTAGAAAGGCGAACGATTAATCGATTAAATAACGAAAACGATAATCATCATTAAATAATTAAAAAAAATAATAAACTCCTCTGCGTTCAACTTATGTTAAAAGAAAAAAAAAAACACTAATGAACGACGCTTGGAAGATGTGTCATCGCTTAAAATCTACAATTATCAAAATTATGAAAGTAAAAGACTACAAGAAATTTTTTTTACTGTGTCTAAATGTGTCTTCACCACTAAACAAGCACCGTTCTTGTGTTCTCTTTTCTTCATCCTGCACTCCCTTGATGGAACCCTTTACAACACAAAATGTGGAGACCTTGCTTCCCTGTTCCTGACTTTTCATTTCTTTACCTTATACTTACCTACCTTATGCACGTCTTCTCTTGTCACGTCATCGCCATTAAAAAGCGCGAGACACAGGCAGGGTGGATGGGGGTGGTTGGGTGGGATGAGAGCATCCACCGTCAGGCGATTTCGCACAATTGTTGGTTTTTGGGAGAAGTGCTTCCACCTTGAGGCGATTTCGCATTACAGGGGAAGAGGGATGATAGAGGGAGGAGGAAACCTGAGTATCCAGAGATAAATCCCCGACGGCCAGCCCTGCGAACGGGTATTACATACAGAGTCCCGAGACGAGATGTCAATTCAGGGGCTCTTGCTGCTGTGTTTTAACCACTACACTACCGGGTGCCCGAAGATAGGGTGGGAGAAATCCACCCACCATAATAACCAGTCACGGATGTACTCATGTAGGTTCGTGAGCCAGGCCATCCTGCCGTTATGGAAAAAGATCGGCAATTCACTCAGCTCTAGGCGGATTCAGACAACCTTTCTGGCCCGTCACTGGCTTTTGTTGAGGGGCGACAAATGTCCGACCCTCGCCTGGGCGAGGGAGCACAAGTAACACAAAACACTCCTAGTCTCAACTCTCGACCAGCTTTAACGACACGCTTGAGCCCAAGTCACATAACCTGCGCCCCGAAAACGGGTAATCTAATCGACACAAGGGTTTGGCCAGCCTCCACGCCGGACACATGCACGTGAGGTGAGCTGGGAGCAGTCGAAACGTTACCTCTGCTTGCTCTTTTAACCGCTACCTGACCTTCCGCCACGCGTGTTTCCGGGCGGTTTGCTGCAGCCAGCTTTAACGATGGATTACCGAGGACTTCCCTTCCTATTCTCATCTTAAAAAAAAGAAAAAAAAAAGAAAGAAAGACGCCACTCAAGATTCTTAGGGATGCGCTGTTGTTCGCTTCCATCGGTCAAAAAACTGGATTAAGACGCACGCGTCACATGGAGACTCAGAGGAGATCTGCTGTAGGTTCATGTGTGAAATCGCATCCGAGAACCTGATACAATCGTCTGAGGCCAGGAAAAACTACCAGTTTATGCTCTGGCATCAGCAACAATCTTGTACAGACCGTGCACCAAGCCAAGAGCACCAATCACTGTTTTAAATAACATCTAGAAACATACGAACATACACATACACTGTGTGGCAAACACCTATTACCAAAGATGCGTAGATATGCCATCACCATCTCCACTATGAAAATGCAGTCCAGAACGTTACGCAGCTATTGCGAGAATATAGTGAATGCAACTCACCAATAGCACAGCCACAGGTGGACATCCGTGCCGCTCTGCTTTTCCTTTACTTCGTCCCGGATTGGTGGCAATTTCTTCATCACGGGAACATCAAGCCCCAGAATCTTGCTGCACAAAGAACGAGACACATGAAGGCTGCTGGAGATCGCTGTAAACAACGTTACTGGGCTCTGCCTTTGTGCCCGTTCACCCCTCCTGACAAACTGGGTGCTGGAGCAGGGCAGCTAGTACTGTAATAATCCTCGCTGTGTGCTACAACGGCTGAATCGCTATACTGCCCTACGCATCCTCCCCTACACACACACACACACCATGTAAATCACGCTGTCGGTTTCCTTACCAGAACAGATAGTTTGGATCAACTTTTGTCATCTCCTCGTCGCTCACGTTGAAATGACTGATGACAAATCGCTCCATCAGCTCGAGGGCCTCGTCCGCACAGTCCTAGACAGAAAAGTCACACTCTCCCTTTATTGGGATTCCCAGACAGACGTTAATGACCCTTCCCAAAGTACTTCGTCATACACAGAAGGGTTTGTCTTAAATGACAGGATTCTATAAGTCTCTCAATTTGACTGACCAACCAACTTCCTCTCAGTCTTTCTGGCATGGGCGCGCGTTATAAGCTTACGCTTTTAGTGGCTCCCCTCTCTACCGTTCTATAATAAATAGTTTTGATTACGGAGGAAAAAATGCAGTCTTTCAATACTCGACACTAACTGCTAGGAGTAAAATAAAAAACGTGTGTATGGGGGGAGGTTAGAATAGGGGAATCTTTGTAACGGAACAATAGATACGCTTAATTAACGTTCACAGAGCTCTCATTAACTTTAGCCGTTATGGCCTAAGCGGATCCAACCCTGACGCCACGGAGTTGACCTTTTATATGCCTGTCGATCTTTAAAATATTGTATTTTGGAATCTTAATTGGGTTATTTACAGATTTTGGAAATATCTTCTAGATGGTAACAGTTTTTTAAGGGAAAAGAGAGCCTGTATACTAATGTCAGCGCATTGGAAATGCTGCGGGTTAGGAATCCTGCGAAATCGAAACTGAAATAGATATATATATAGCATACACTATAATTTCAAGGGATTTGTTGCAGAAAAAGTTTTTCGCCGCATACATACCTGAAGAAGCTCGAGTAAGGCGAGGTTGTAATGTAGCTTTGCGCTGTAGCTATTAGATGTTACAGAATCCACTAGCACCTGCACGACAGAAAACACCCAAACGCACGTGCGCGCACGCACACACACAATGCACGAACACACACGCACTTGTAAGATATAATTACATCCATTAGCGTGGCCACTGCTGTGCGCGTAAATCACAAGGCAACTCTCAAAAAAAACTAGCGGTAGTTTTCACTGGTAGTGACGAGTGACTTTAGAAATGCCTACCAGTCCCAGTGCCCATAAGTGCGATACTTAAGTAAGAACCCCATCAGCCCGTTAGTTCTGATCTCCAGTTTGCAGGTGTTCGTTTGGTCACTCTCCCTGCTTAGGAGTCATGCCTAAAAACCCTTAGAATGTTACTCTTACGCAGAATAACCTTCACCGTCAAGTTAACGGCCTTTGATCACGTGTTCACACAGTCTCGGATAGGTTTTGATGATCCAGTACACCTCTCATCATGATGAGTTCCACTTGCTGGGTTTAAGAGTTTAAAAGAATTACCGCCTACCCCACCCCCACCCCGACCCCGAAAAGAGACTGGAAGCAATTGATTATGAGAAGAAAAAGATGAAAGCGAGCAGATAACAAGGTAAACTTCGAATCCTCTTTCTCGCTAGCAAACTCTTGCTAATGCATACGAGCAAGCAAAACACATACTAACCTGTCTAGCACTGTCCATATCGTCAGCCCCCGCGTAGATGTCTGCAGCCATCAGCCACAAGTCCTCCAAGTGTGGCGCCCATTCCAGGACGCGCCTCAGGGTTTCACATGCCTCGATGTATCTGAGAATAAATTCATTGACTGCATCGACTCCTGTCCGGATGGCGTTGTGTTTCACATGTTAAGCTCTTTGCAATGGCATTAATTCAGTGATGTTTCCTAGAACTCTTAGCCCTTTCCCCCTATGTTTGCCCACAATGATAATCTGACAAATGACATTCTGAGAACTGCTACTTTATCAAATAAGGCCCTTTTCTGTGGTTGTCTATTCTGATATCCCATTTGACATCTATGTTCTGTCCATTTGTCACAACACAGAAATTGTGGGTATGATGTCACGACTCACTGGCTCGGCTCCACTAAGATCATACCAACGGTGGTGTGATCTTAGTTTTAAGCTCAACCATCCCCTCTCCTAACATATGCATTTATCTCTTCTTGTTCGGCAGAAAAGTTCTCCCTCTTCCCCCTACTCTCTCTCTCTCTCTCTCTCACAAAGCCAGCAGCTTACTTGTTGCGGTAGCACAGCAACTGGGTGAGGTTCAGCACTGCCTGCACGTACTGCGGCGAGGTGAGGTGCCGAAGGGCAAGCGACTCGACAGGTGTGACTGCCTGGCTCAGGTATAAAACCAGTGTCTCGAAAGGCGTGGTGAGGTCGCGCTTACTGTACCACGGAATCCACAGCCCCTTCTGCACAGCATCCAACCAGCCAGTAAGGTCACTCCAATAAACGGTGTACCGAATGGTTCTCATACGTACACACTAAATGAAGATACTCACCCAAGCCTTTCTGATAGTGAGTGACCATGACTGACCACTGCCCAGTAGCATCCACTCTTCCTACCTATCCAACTCCCTATCAAGCCTTCCCCTCTCTGTTCCCCCACCCATTCTGTCCCAGCTTTCGCATCCCTTTCCTCGCGGTGTGGCACTTGGCAGGCAGTAAAACAGTTGTCATTTCATGGAATCCCTTTCTCGACGGAAGCCCCACCTTCGGTCCAAAGCAACATGTAAAAATTTGAAACCGGGCGAAAATTCGTTAAATCGTTTGGGTCAAACCTAGACTTCTTCAAAAGTGGTGTCCTTAAAGAGACCATTCTGAGGGCTAATGACATACATGCCATACCCGATAGTTAACATCTCTGGATTTTCATACAGATATGTTCGGGATTTCCGAGTGCATGCATTTATGCGCGCGCAAACATACAAAGAGCGCCCGCACGCAAACACACGCTAATGCTTTATGCAAACTAAATTATACAGACAACTATAATTACACTTTGATTCGCCATAGTCAACCGCTGACCTTTGACATAATCCGTCCTGGATTCTGATTAGCTGGGTCATACAGGACAGCCGGAAGCGTCTGGAACTCCATGAGGTGAACGAGGCAGATCCACAGCACGCAGACGTCAGCATGCGTCAGATGCTGGCGGTAGCGCTCCTCACCGTGCGTGCTCTCCCGCACTCCAGCCACACTCTACGCCACAAACAAGCAGGCAGCTATTAACAACAGCTTGTACAACAGACCTTTCAAATATGTTGGAGAGGTGATCCTCTGGTAACAAGCTCTTTGTCCAGAAGAACACACAGATATATATATATATATATGAGGTTTTAGGGCTGTTAAAAAACAAAACAACAACAACAAAAAACACTAAAAGTATGCAAGTCAGCACGTTAAACAATTCAGCACCTGACTGTCGTATATGCGTGTTCATGGGTGGCAGTGACCTAAGCTCACCAGCCCAACACGATGCGTTGCGCGAAGACTTTTTACTGCAGCCTTTACCCGTTACTTTATCCCATGTTCTGAAAATCGCCGATCGTCGCGTAAAATCTTGCAGCTTGCTAAGTGCTTTCACCCGTGAGATTCTCGTAGTCCGAAGCATGGCTATGGATCCCCCGTCAAGATCTTCGGCAACTAGACTTGGTATAATCTGATTCACTGCGCCCACTCGTTCAAACCACCTTCCCATTCCTTACCAGAACCCATCCATCGTTTTCTGACCTAGCGTTTAATAAAGCCTCTGACAGCCACCCCACCACCCAGCCCCCACAAACACCTTTCTTGTTTCACTGCCAGCAGTTGGAGCGAGAAGCACTTGCTCTGGCCTTCTGCTATATTTAGCTTGTGCCAAATTAAAACTTGCTGTCTTTTCATTCTCCCAGTCGGTCACCTCCCTTGCTCACCCACCATCCCTGCTGACGCTCGTTCCTTATCGAACACAGACTGATAATGGCACGCGGTGCGACGGTACCACGTGTCACTCAGTGCCTGATACCGACTGCCGACCCATGCAACACACAGTCGGGACTTGGTCGCCTGCTGGGCAAAGCGGCTCCAAAGATACTGCCCAAGGCAATATCACGATGCCAAAGGTCGAGAATATTTCACTGATAGCTTTCACTGCATCAGGAACTGTGCAGCAACAGACATAGATTACTCTTGTCACACATGAACCTGTCACACTAGCTCTTACACACACAAATACACACAGGCGCGCGCGAAGAATGGCAAGAGGATGTAGGCCTATGTATCCTCACACCACATGCAGTCAACTGAGGGTCCAACATTCTATAAAAGAGTGAGAGAGAACATGCAGTGTCAAATGTCCGCAGGAAGAAAAAGTATGAAGCTACAACTACAGAAGGCTGGGAGACACTGATGATGGTACATGGCCAAGCAGCACACCTGGAAGAAGTTCAGTGCAGTTTTGAAGCGCCCGGACTGACTGTTGAGAGTGACCTTGTAGAGAATCATCTCCAGCATTTGGTGAGATTGAACCTCGTCCGTACTATTCAACAGGGTTGACTCCACTTCCACATCTCTGCACAGGAACCTCAGAGCTCTGGTGCACACTGCGTCCTTGGCCTGGAAACCACTGCTGGCCTCCAGCAGCTGCACATCAAAACAAAGGAAAAACAGGTGAGTGACCACCTCAATGGTGGGTCACAAGGCCTTTTAAGAAAAAAGCACCTGAATTAATTTAAACAATTATTAGCTTAACAACGAAACCAAGGTCTCATTAAGGCCCTAAGATTCTACAGCCATGCAACAACTCAATGAACAGAAATTACCAGTGATTTACAGAGCGATTACTGCCAAAATATTCTTGGCAATCACCTCCCGACACCATTTATCACACATACTGCTGACAGTCAAAATCTTCAATCCTGACGTATAAGATTTCATCTCTTTGCCTGCATTAATCCTCTGATGGCAACTATGACCCCAGCAGGTCAGAAAGTCTTTAAATTCTGTATGGTTTCCTTGCAAAAAATAAAAAAAATAAAATCTCAAAAGTGATAACACACAGGAAGTTCCACACCCTACATCAAAACACTTCAAATATTTCTGCCCAGCATGACGTTTCCAGCACCTGTCTTGCCATTAAGGATATGAAGGCAACTTGAGAATTCACATCAGCCAGCTACAAGCAGTTAGGCATACTACCTGCAAAAGGTCCCTAACTGCCAGATTGTTTTACACCCTCTCTGCTGTACCCTTGATTTAAGACACATAGCTGGCGTCAGCCATCTAATCCTACACATCCTCAACTGCTAGCTCTGTAGATCAGCTGCTGTGCATGGCCTTATCATAACGACTCTGAGCATGGGTAATGAAGCAAAATGAGTGAAGCCTGGCTCTTGAATTAACAACACCTGCTGAACTAGAGTGTAACAAACTAAAATGTACTGAAAGGTCGTATCATTCATTCTGATCATGCTGCCACCCTCTGCCTTTAAACCAACACATAAGTAACATTACAAAATACTATAATAGTGTAAAATATGTAACCTTCAAATATGAACAAATACTTTACCAAAACCTACTATAAAGGTGCTTTATGTCAATCATAAAATCTAAAAATCCTGACCCCTAAAATGGTGCAGTTTTTGCAGATACATTGTGGTTGGGGTTCTATTAAATTTTTTTTTGGGGGGGAGGTGGGGGTTTGTTGTTGTTTCTTGCTTCTTTTTTTTAGAGAAACTATTGATTTTTCAAAAGAAGCACATTCTACATTCAAGAGCAGAATCAAGTATCTATCTCTTGAAGCCTAATTCTTGTTTGGAAAAAATGGCCAAAGAGAAGAAGCAAGCAGGTGTCTTTTCTCAACCAAATGCTAAGTTCTAGCTTGATGATGAAAATGATGACAACATCATTTAAAGAGAATAATAATTATTTTCAATCTAAAGCCAATCATCATCTCAAAACACAACTTGTACATATACTCTCATTTACAATGAGTTGTATGTTAAGATCTGCAGTGCAATTATGTATTAGGATAGTTTTCCCCCTTGATAACATCCAAAAATTTATCAATTACTACTTTAAAAAAAGCTCACTGCAGTAGAAATATAATAGATACAAAAAGTAAAATTGATCTAATAGTTTAAAAAATAAAGAATCTGGATTTTCCTATTTTTAAGTGCAAGTAAATATTTCCTAATTTGTAATCACATTAGAAAAGTGGTGCCTGAATCACATTTTCGAAAAGATTTATAGACATGACAAATATGTGCGATATTTGGACAATTCATTCCAGCATGAAATACTCTAAAATGGGCATAAGCCACAGACACGAATATCTTCAATGATCAAGGAACTACTGGCACACTGTGAAAAATATGATCCAGAACGATACACATTACAAGGTCTTAACTGGTCAGCCATCTCGAATAGGTGGTACGCAAAGTACCCTTCAGGCACACTTTCTTATACAAGTCTGTGGTCAAAGGGAAGTAAATAATTCTAATAAGTTTTTGTTCCAAAAAAAAAATATTACAAGGTTGCTTTCCATTATGTCTTCTGCTTTGGGCATAAGCAGGTATTGTAGAAACCTCTTTCTTTTCTTTTCTTTTTTTTCATTTATTTTGATTTGAGTCCTAACTGTGCTGATAGCATTTGTCCAGCTGGAATTGAAGTACAGCAAATTATTTGATGCTTAACTTCCAAAAAAAAAAAAGTTTTTTAATACCAAATTATTGTGAAACAATAATTCCACACATTCCTTCCCATTAAAAAGGCTGCAGTTGCTAAGAAATACGTTTCCATGGACCAAGAAGAAGAAATGTATGATGATGCACAATGCAAAAACCACTCATGCTAAAAATAAAAACGAAATTTACCTGCCACCAAATTTCATAGCAGGGAGCATATTCCAAAGCTGTGTTGCACAAGTCTAAAAAGTCTGTGCTAGAATCACCATGACAACGGTAGAGAGTAAGATAGTAAGTCCACAAGTCCACACAATCCTTGTTGCTTTCAAGGCCCCTGGCCAGCACATTTAGTGCTAGGTTCAAACTTTCCTCCCTGGAGCTGAACAAACAAGATGCATGCTATTAATATTATTTAAAGAACTTTGCACACATTACTGTACTATATTATCACCTATTTTTGTTTTATAAGAACAAAAAAAATGTCAATAAGACCAGTCATTTTAAAATATAGTGTAATAAGGATGCTCATTCATTAATTTTCAACAAAAATTCAAGTTCTCAAGTACATCATGGTGAATTGAAAGCAAGCAAAGTTAATTACCGAGAAGGATTGGAAAGCTTGCTGTAAGCCAAGCGAAGCCAAAGATCTGTATCAGTGGGAGTGGCTAAAACTGCTCCCTCCATATCCTGAACATCTGCCCCTGTCACAGTTTCTGGTACAAAGTAGCGCACATCCTCTGAATCTAACACTGTGTCCATTTCTGGTGAACATGGCTTTGACGCTGTTTCACCTGAAATGTGACAAAAACTGTTTACAATTCAAGTACTTCTCAAAAAGAACACTCTTCCATAAGAACAAGTTACTACCACACAGTGCTGGGAAGGGGATGCCTCTCAACCATTCCCAGATCAGAAGTGTTAGCAGCACTTTAGATTCAGGGTTAGATTCGTATACAAGAAGTTACTCTGCCATCTTTTCTTATGTGTTATGGGAATAATACTTTTGCTTGATTTCATAAACATTACCTTACCCTAAGGACTGCCAAATAAGATACAAAAAGTTCAGAAAGAAACTAAAATTTGTTTTATAACTATTCACCTAACCATCACCATGCAATAAGTGACTTTAAAACCTTGAGAAATTTGTCCAGTTATGACTACCGTGCTGTCTACTCCTGTCACCAAAACTTTAATGTAAGGTTGTCAGCTGCTATGTTACAGCTCCAGCAAAAGCAGTGGAACTCTCTTCATATATATATATATATATGTGTGTAGATGTGTATAAATAAGAAAGGTTCTTAAAAGGCAGAAAAAGATTGTGGAGGGCAAGCAAAATTAATCTCACCTATAATGTTGAGAGATGTTTGAAACTCTGAAGAGACAGTCATGGAGAAAGTTCGAGTCTCCTCTGTTGTGGGGTGCCATACCCGGTTCTCAAAGAACATGGTATGTGGTCGAACTATCAAATAAGACATAACCACATGTAAAGGAATTTATACCTTCTCAAGTTTTCACTTGTTAGGAAAAAAATCATTGTCTGCAACCTTTTTTAAATACCTGTTTTCTGCTAGGAAAAGCATTTCTAATTTAAGCTTATTATTATATATTTATTGTTTTTAATCTATACAACGTTCTATCACATCTTTTTGTAAATAAAATATGAAATCACCATGGGCCACGACTGATTACAGTTTTTTCCGCTCCTCCTGGTTCCCGGTCGATTCAACTAGGGTCTTTTTGACTAGGGTCAGTTCGACTAACAGTCGTTTTGACTAGGGTTAGTTGGACTAAGTTTTTTCGTCTAACGGTCGAGTCATCTATAGTATGCATGAAATGCTATAGGCAGCATGAAATGGAAAACAATTGAAGTGATTTGAATGTTAATAAACGATTTAAATCTATAATGTAAACAGTGCTAATTGTCACACAGACTCAACAAGCACTCAAACGCCTGATGCCGGTGACGCATCCAGCTGTCCCTAAGTTTAAAAATTGATGCACACACGGGGGAACAGTAAAAAACAAGCGTTTATCAAAGATGTAAGAAAATTGTACGAGAAAAGAAGAAAGGGCAAACACTGCCAAAAATAATGTCAAGATAACACATACAAATAAGCGTCCCTGCAGAATGAACAAATTAATGGAAACCCTTGCAGCGCCGTACTGGGGTGCAACCACACGTAAGGCGGGTACAACATAAGACAACCCCTCTCCCCTTAAAATGAAAGTGAGAGTTGCGAGGAGGCAGGCTGTCATGAAGCGGCCCGCATCCTATAGCATTTCATGCGTCCTGACGACTTGACCGTTAGACGAAATGACTTGGTCGAACTGACCCTAGTCAAAACGACTGTTAGTCGAACTGACCCTAGTCGAATCGACCTTAGTCGAAACGACCCTAGTCGAAACAACTGGTTACCGCTCTTACCATGTTGAGCACACTCATTGACCTTTGATGTCAGCAGAAGGCAGAGGTCATCAAAGGTCATTTTTCCTTTATGCTGGGCCAGCAAACCTTCGATGTAACAATCTGAAAAAAAATGAAACACTTAAAAAGACTGGTGGGAGCAGACAGATCTAGTGTGAACAAGTCCCATTATGGTGTGTATGTATATCATTTGATCAACAGATCACCAAATACAAAGGTAAAGGAAAGACAATTATACAGAATAACTCCTGCAATTATACTAAATGGAAACAAAAGGACAATGTAATTTCATTCGCGCAATTGCAGTTTCTACAGATGTAGTGCTGACGTTGAGAGGTGGTAAAGCCAAGAAATCATTGAATACTCCCTTCCAGTCCCATCCCTTCCTTGTGTCCTTGTCAGTGGCACTGACCTGAGCTAATGTTTCTTTCCAGGCCTCCCTACAGCCTCTAATTCAGAGCCACACATGATAGTACACCGTTTTTCTTCCGAGATTAATTTAACTCCCTGCGTTGATAATCTTCGTGAAAAATGAAGACCAAAATGGATAAAAAAAGATTTTAAAAAAACACAGTTACCCATTCTTTTTGTTTGTCGTGACAAGTTTAATGAGAACTACGCTTCAGATGAAGGAGATACCCAACACAGCACATCAGGTTATAAAAGATGTGTGGATTATCTCCCCTTACTGAAGGGGAATTTGTGTGCATCTTTTTCCCCCCACCCAATGGCAGTGTACTTGATGTGTATGATATCCAGTCATCCCTCTAAATTGACAAGGTACAAGCTGAGGAAGCTTATGTCAAAGAAAAAGGACATAAATTATCCAAAGAACAAAAATGTAAGCCTGCTAACCAATTTTCTTGGCAACGCTAGCCTGCTCATCCCCATCTGTGACACCTGCAAGCTTGGGACAGTATGCAACCAGGTCCTGCAAGAGCTCTTTTTCAGAAAAGCGGTAGTCACGAGCATGTTGCCTGCAAAAGTCCCACTAACATATTAAACACTTTACAAAACACAGAGCCTGCTGATATCTGACTATTAAATGACAGCAAATGAAACAGGCAGAGGAATAAAGCGGCTAAATTAGGTTATTTTGAGGCACTTCTATCTGCAAACAAAAACACCCAATCTGCACTTTCATAACTGACATAAAATATGGATCAGATAAAAGCATAAAAGAAACCACTAACACAAGCAGATTAAATGCTGATGACCAAACGCTAAGCCATGTAGCTGCTACAATACTATCAAGGAAGATTTCAGGCAATCTCACCATGGACACTGCTGGTCATTACAGATGCCCTGTAGCTCATAACGACACAGGATTCGATTTGGGTTTAACTTGTTGGAGTATGATGCCGATGGAATGGTCAGATTTTCTTTTGTGCGATAATAGGGGCTAAACCTGCATGTGTGAAAACATGTGGTTTCAGTACAGAGCATGAAACACAGCATGCTTTAACTACCTTAAGGGTTAAAGTGTTGTAAATTTTTTTCTAATTACTGTATAAAGCTCAATTTCAAAAAAACTGCTGTCAGGCTTGTGCAGGGATGTGCCTTATTTATACTGATGATCAGTTCTACTGCTAGCTGAAGCCTGCACAATGTAAACAAATCTATGCGCATTATGCTGCTGATGGCAATGTTTGTACTGGTATATCCAAAACTGAAAAGGGGTATTCACCCAAATTGTGAAAAATAGTATCATGCACTGAGTTTTGCCAGTCATTAGGAAACAAACTGTGACCGCACTATACCTTTAAAACATTACTTTTTCATTAGATTGTTGCCTTAACAAGTTAACGCCTTCTGAAGTAAACAGGAGACATAATGAATGGCAAGTCATTAGTGTAGCACCCAAATGAGACACCCAAGTCAAAGAACTTGAATGCCACTTTAGAAGTGCACTGATTTGTATTTTTGATAAATCTGCTAAATACTTTATTTTGCACTTGCCAAAACAAATTCTACTAAAGGCTGCAATCTAACAAGCCCATCATTGTCACAATCATTATAAATGCAGATGTAAGAACTTGTGTGAAGATCACTTTAGCTACTGCTGAATGCTCAGATGACTCAGGAAGTTGATAATACCCCTTTACACATGCTCTCATCATTCCCACATCAAATAACACACAACAAATCACACCTGTAAGCCTTAAAATTTAGAAGTGGTGAGTTATAAACCAAGCCTGCAGGATCTCCTTTCTCCTGACGCTTCTGCTCTTGCAGACTAATTATCTTCAATTCTGGAATCTAAAAAAAAACAACACGCAAAAGTATTTACTGTAACACACATGCTTATATTTATTGTACAATCCTACAGATATTTCTCAATGTTCAGGATGTATGATGCTTCAGTGTTCTAAGCATGTTCCCAATGACATATTCAAGCTGCCAGACAAAACAGCCTTAAAAATCAACATGGGTCTCACTGGAGTCTCTGTTGCACTTAAATGAGACACCACCAAACACTTTGCTGTTTGAAATGCCACTTTAAAAGTGCTTTTCAAAGCATGTAAATGAAAACAGTGGTTGGTTAAAAAAAACACTAAAAATCTTTTTTTAAATCTCTAGTACAGACTCTTCTTTCCCTTTCTGGGAAGAGGGTGAGCCAACAGTATAATATGCTGGTGACAGAAAAGCAAAGAAAAACTTCAACTGAAATGGTAAAAAATTTGAGATATAGCAAACCTATTGGCAGTTCACATCAATGCAAGCCACACCAGAAAGATTTTTCCAATAAGGTAATGAGCAATGGAGTCAGGCCAGTAGATCTTACTGTAAAAAAAAAATCCTTAGCACCTTGTGAATACTCTCCTGCATAATATGCAGTATCCCTCCTCATTCCCTCATACACTTTAACAGCCAGAACTACAATCTCTCAAGTAAATTGTATACTCACGGGGTCACAATGAGGACTCAAGTTGGAAAATATTTCAGGTGAAGAGAAACTCTGGCTTGATAGAATTTTAGTCACCTTCTCCTTCTGCAACATTTTTTATTTATTCTTTCCTAACATCTGATCCAGTGAGAGCAGGAAGGTAAAGAATAGCCAGCAAAATCAAGTAAAAATAAAAATTTCAAAAACAAAAATTTTCCATCATGAGTAAAATAAACATTCAAGTACTTATTTCAGTTTATATGATATTTTTGTCAGTTCTTAAACAAATTTTATCTATGAGTTTAGAAGAGTTTGTTACAAAACACTTATAAGTATTAGCAAAATACAAAATAATTATTAGCAATTAACTCTTTTTTGCAAAATTTAAAATGTTATCAACTATAGTTTAACACTAGTCTCACCAACACATATAGCTACATTTAAAATGCACATGCATTAACAAAATTTTGCAGCTGATGACCACTTTTCTCCACTGACACAAAAGTTTTTTACACCTTCCAAGAGGGTAAAGCCATATGTATTTACCTGAATTTTGCAGAGATTTTTTAGCTGAAAACCAAAAGGCATTTTGAACTTTGCAGTGCCTAATTTCTTCTTCCCTACTGGTGACTGTGTGTTAGCATCTGAAGCTGCTTCTGGTTTCTCAGAACGTTTGTGTTCCTTCAGCAAAAGATTAGGTTTGGGACTTTGTGAGATATCCAGCAGTGACCGTCTTCGAAGCTTCTGCACAACAGTGTCACTTTCCACAGGTTCTAGTTTGATGGTTTCTAGGGATGGAAGTTGTGTGCCTCTACTGTCAGCTGAGCTGGCCACATCAGTCACTTGCTTGGTTAAAGGCTTTTTGTGTTCTGTCACATAAAAGCAGTGTAAATCAAAAGGAGAAATATGTCAAATCCTTGCAATGTTCTTTTCCAAAAATGTGACAAAGAAAACTTAACAAAAATGTTTATTATCCATTTCCCCAATCTTTCATACACACTACTCTCCTTCCAGTCCCAATATCCTCCCCACATCCCTACATGCATGACACACACTATACATGTACATTTATGCATGCATGCATGCACACACATCCTACCTAAGACCTTATAACCTACTAGTATTGATGGTGCCTAGTGCAATGCCACTTTGCTTCCTTTGCATCTGTAGCATTTTGAGATGTCGAATCTTTTCCTCATACTCATTTGCTAGTTTCTGCAAGCGTGCTTTCTCTACTGTTCGCTTGTCAGGGCTGCAGCTTGCAGCCACTGTTGTGGATGTAACAATATTCTCTTTTTCATTAGTCTTGCGCAGATTGTCTTCTAGCTTCCTTTTCTTTACGTCTTTTCCCAAAACAGTGACGCTTATCTGAAACAAAGTTTTGGAAGAAACATTTAAAAGTGTTCATGAACCTAGGTGAAAACAGGTGAAGTAGTAAACAATGCAGTAAACACAATCAGTACCAGTACTTTGGATGTTGTAATTAGAGACATATTCTTGGTACTTTAACTATTGTAATGAGATACAGTCCTAGAATTTACAGCTTTTTTACAGGATGTTGCCTTACCAAGCTAAAGCCATCTGAAGTACATAGAAGGCCCAATGAATGGAAAGTCATTAGTGTAGCACTCAAATGAGACACCCAGTCAAATAAAAGATTTGAATGCCACTTTAGAAGTGCAATGATCTAGGTAGAAAGTAAGTTAAGTTCTCACTTGGTTACAGCTAATGACCTTAATTCAGTAAGGCCAATAAAAATGCCCACACCAAAGATTCTTTTCATCAGTCAGTCAGTCGTCACTTGACCAGCACCTGTCACTGGGGGGAAATACAAGGATAAATGCTGCAGCTGACAGGGCTCGCCACTTTTGCCTATTGTGGGCGATAGTGAACAGGTCCTGTACAGGACGACCAGTCCAGTCTTTGACATTCGTAACCCAGTTCTTTCTCTGGCCACTGCGGCGCCAGTCACCCTTCAAGGTGCCTTGAAGAATAGTCTTTGACAAGGTATCGTGCCAGGTTATATGGCCAAAGAAGACCAGTTTACGCCACTTGACTACTGACAGTAGAGTTTCCTGGTGTCCTACCAGTGTGGTAATCATGTTTCTTACAAAGTCGTTGGTTTTATGTTCTTTGTATGAGATCTGAAGCAGCTTTCTCAGGCACTTGTTCTCGAATGCCTGGATTCTCCCTTCCGTTTCGGCGAGCATGGGCCACGTGTCGCATCTGTAGAGCAGGATCAGCATTACCAGGGATTTGTACAGCTTGAACTTGGCAGTGAATCTCATCTTATGGCTATGCCAGATCCTATCTACCCTAGCCATTGCCACTGTTGCTGCTGCGATCCTGATGTGGATATCTGGCGTGAAGCTACCGTCCTTGGAGAGGGTGGCTCCCAAGTATTTGAAGCTGCTTACCTCTTCGAGCTGTACCCCGTTCATAAAGATCTCTGCTTTTCCATTGCAATTGATCATAACTTTGCTCTTTTTAGTGCTGGTCTCCATTCCATATGCAATTCAGACTGTCTGTCAGTTTGTTGATGGGATCCTGCAGTTCTTTGTGAGTGCCTGCTAGCAGATCTATGTCATCTGCAAAGAGTAGGTTGCAAATCGGCCTCCCACCAATTGAAATGGAAATATGGTTGTGAAGAGCTTTGAGCATGATGTTCTCCAAGAGAATATTAAACAGCACCGGTGATAGGCCATACCCTAGAAATACCCCTACTGTGGTGCAAAATTAAGCTCCTATTTGGTTGTTCAGCAGTAATTGACTCGTTGAGCTAGTATACAGCGCTTCAACAACCTGGACGAGGCCTTCTTTGATGTTGAATTTTTGCATCACATGCCATAGCCCTGTGCCAGACTCTGTCAAATGCCTTTTTAAAGTTGTGATAAAGGTCCCACTACTGAAGATGCTTTTCTATAAGGAGGTGACAGATGAAGATCTGCTGAACTGTGCTTCTATATGGTCTGAAGTCAGCCTGTTCTTCTACTAGCAGCTCTTCTGTGGTGGTTTTGATGCGGTTCTGTATGACCTTTAGCATGACTTCGCTTGGGTAGCACAAAATTGCAAAATATAAAATGTTATCAACTTCACTTTACACCAATCTCACCAACACATACAGCTACATGTAAAATGTAAAACTTGGAACAGATTATCCGTCAGCCCTTGCCTCTCTCTGATGTCTTTCATGCCATGCTGCTAAAAATTTTCTTCACAAATGAAAATAAAACACACCTCACAATTTCTGTACTCACCCCTTGGTGTTTACCCGTGACTTCAACCTTGCGTTTGCTTCGTAGCAAAGAAAAGGCCATCTGTGGCCTGTAGCCTGCACCTAGCAAATGTTGACCAAGACACAAAATCTTCTTCTCCGCCCGCCTGTACATCTCTTGATTCTTCAGAAGCCTACCATGAGCCTCCCGAATCTGAAACAGTGCATTTTCTACTCAAACAAGCATCTTCAAAGATCCAACAGATCATGATAACAGCATTCTTCTCTCACTGATCTTCTGACACCGATGTTCAGGGCCCCACTAAGACAACGACGAATGGACTTTCTCCTATCAAGCCCCATCAACTTAGAATAGATTACCTGTCAGCCCTCGTCTCTCTGATTCTCTTACCACCTATGTCTAAATTTAAGATGGATCTTTTCAGAACAGTGACTTTACTGCAACCTGGTCCTGACCATGAGCATGCCTAATGTATGTCTGTGATTACTTCGTATATGAGCGGGTATTTCTGTTGTAGAACTGAACATGTCTGTTATATGTGAATGTTATTTTTATTCTGACAATCACTTTACTACTGCCTTTCTTCCCAAACTAAATCTTGTTTCTTGTATTTGAGAGGATGGGAGGGGGAAAAATGTTTGTGTTAAATGTTCAATCCGAGTTACATCACATCCAATAGTCAACCATAGCAACTACAGGCAGAGTGGGAAGCATTATTTCTTAAAAGAAGTGAAAATGTTGTTTACCTGCATCTTTGCTCTCAGCACAAGGGGACGTTTAGACAAGACCAACTTCTCAGCTGCCACCAGCTGTTGTCGCAACTGCATCACTACATTTTCTGCTTTTTTCTGCTCTGCCAGGATCTTACTGCCTTTTGTTATAACATCCTGGTCTTCAATAATCAAATGCCTAAGAAAACAAGGGAAATATCAGCCTTCAAACAAGATGAAAAAGGCAATCTGGAGACAGACACAAAGTTTTATGGTAAGTTAAGAAAAGTGGCAATATTATGAAATTACAAACTAATTCTTTAAGCGTCTTTACGTCTAATTTCTTGGATAAGAAAATAAGTGACTCGCTACCTCAGTTTTGCTAGGTCTGTTTCCTTTTGCTTCAGATGCTGAAGATGAATCTGTTTGCCTGGCAGGTTACTTGCTGATTTCGCATCCTGGTCTTTGATTGGAGAACCAGTCTTCTGCTCCTAAAGACAGCCCCCAGAATATAAAGATGGAATACATCATAATCAACTTTCAAATTGTATCTTAACATTTGGTGCCAGACAAACCCCTGATCATTCAAATACACCTTCAGATCCATAATTTCAAGCCATGTCTTATTAGGCTAAACTGAGGAGCTGTGGATACAGCATTAACTCTTTCCTTACCGATCGCCCTCAACGTGATCTTCGCCTGAACCCGGTTCGCACCCGATGGTGTGATGCAGGTTTTAAATGTTGTTACTCTTAAACATCGCTTTTTTTAGAAGAGAAACTTAATAAATAAGATAGCTTATTCATTTCTGAAAACAATTGTCTTTCTTAAAAAATGTCTGAAGTAAGTTTTGACAGGAAGTCTTTGCATTTTCCCACGCTACCTGTCTTTCTGTTTGGTAAAAGGCTAGCAAATTCCCGGTATTGAAATTTCGACCGGCAGCTTTGAAAATTTATATTTATTAAACTACAGTAAAGATAACCATCTGTAATACAACGGTTTAAAGAGCTTTTTTAAAACATTCACTTGGTGTAAATTTTAAGATACATAGGTTTTGTCTTCGAGTAATAAAATCAAATGAACTGTACGTGTTTTAGAACACTTGAACAAAAATTTCAGAAAATAACAAAAAAATTATTTACTCAATATATACAGACATAAAGTACCAAACAAACATATGTTTTATTAGAATATACATTAGAATTTAAATATTACTATTTTCTTCTCCTTTGCGGTTGTTGAAGTAAAAATCTGTCAAATTGAGTAAACCCAACGTACTTTCGATAGTTCAAAATGGCGCTTGACCATTTGTTTACATTTTTCCCTCTTACAAACGAATTTTTTGATTGGCTGGACTAGTTTTTAAAGGGAGGGAATTATGGTGGACTATTTCCGAAAGATTTCAGTAGTTTCTTCCCTTATGTTATTTTCATTTACGTTGCAGGAGTTTTTTGAGCGCATTATCATGGCATTTTCTGTTGGGAATACTATAAAAGTGTGTTTTCAAGCAAACACAAGGTTAGGCTGTTCCTTTTCTCTACATCTTGATCTATCATTATCAATTTGAGTTGTTCTTCTACCTCTTTTAGTTAATTTTTTATGATTTTTTGAAAAAGGGGTAAATACATCCGTCCAAGAGTTCGGATCGGCCGCTTTGACTTCCGTCGTGTTCAGTATAGATTGAGTTAAATGGGTCTAACACAGAGGCATACTGACAGCTGTGGAATTCCAAGATTTCTACATATGACAAAAGAAATTTGGGTAGTTTTGACTTTATAATATATATATATTTGTACATGCTCTTTTAATCTAACGAAAAATTGCATTCCCTCACTTGTATTCAATAATTTTGATACTTTTCCCCACTTTCCCAAAACTATTTTTTCACAAGCTCTGCACTGATGTTTATCTTTACTCACCTCTACAGTTCTTCGCTGTAATTTGAGAAATCGATCAATATCAAAGTCGGTAACATCACTCTTGTTTCCAGGGGCACTTTGAAGCACGCAGTCTTTTTCACCATCTTCCCCCTCAGATGATGAGTCGCCCAAAGGAACTACAACGGGCTTGTGCATTGGCAACTTACCACAAGCAACAATAAAGCAGTTAATGAATGCACATGTAAATTTACTTATTCAAAAAGTTGTCCAAAAGTAAACCCATAAGTCTTTTTAATGCAATGATTTCATTCTCCTTAAGTCCACAAATTACCAGCTTAAGAATTTTCTTTCCTTGCCTACATAAATTTTGTACCCTCCACTGCTTTTCCCTCTCTTAATAATAATAATACAGTGAACTTATATAGCACCATATCCCAGTCCTACGGACAGGCTCATGGCGCTTTACACACACAAAAAAAAATGCCATAGACATACACATGCACACGCAACATTGACTAGAGAATGTCAGATGAGATTAAAGATATGTAGCAAGAAATAGCTCCAGCATGCACAAATCATTTGAAAAACTGTGATCCTGATCTTAAATTCTAAATGTAAATTATAGATCATCTAAAACTTAGTATGCATATTGAAAACCATTCAGACTGAAATTGACAGAGCCTCACCAGGTATGTCTTGGCGCTGTTAATGTGAACCTTACGAGGTACATCTCTAGGCCTTGTTGGCAGTGTTCGGTGGGGTGACTGGGCATCAAATGTTGCTGGGGATGACCCACCACTCTCTGACCTTTTATTCTAAATTGAGTCAAAAAGAAGTTATGGGTATGCTATGTAAAAAATAAAGATTTCTTGCAACTTTTATAACGTATTTAGTACTTAATAAATATGTAGCATGTAGACATAAATATATGCAACTTGCCTCTGCTTGCTCTTTGCGCTTGATAAGATCCTCAAGAAGCTGTTTTCTCAATTCTATCTCCTCTGCATCGTCTGCCCCAAATTGGGGTTCAGACTTCAACGAGTCTTCAGTTAAACCTGGTGATGATCCTTTTCGGGATGGTGCCTCTTCAATGTCAAGTGCATCCAGTGGTACAACAGCATGTCTGCAGGGAACCTGGTCTGATTGGTACTTGATTTCATCTTTCATGAAAGATGCCCTTGTGTCAATCTTGTTACCAAATCCAACAGAGCTGCTGTAGCTGTTCATCCAGTCTGCATTGTCCCTGAGACCTTCTGAATCTGGAGGAGGTGGGGGTGGAGGCTGGGGAAGATCTTCTGGTAGTGGTGGCTGGGCTGGGGTGACTTGCAACACTTGAAGTGGCACAGATGAAATGGGAGGGTTGCATGCAGCAGAAGGAAGGAGTCCAGGAAAGGAAATCATTCCTGAGTAGCCATCCATCAATGGATAAGGAATCTGCCACTGCCCCACTCCTTGCAGAAGATCTATTGTGTGCTGAAAATCTGCTGCATCTGCACCCTGACAGAATATACAACAGAGCAAACATCCCAGTTTAGCACTAAGACTTTAACAACTGTTTATCAGTCACTAAAAATGCAGATTTACAAAAAGCATAAGCCTGCAAAAAAAGATTACACTCAAGTGCCCAAACCACACAAACACACAAAGGAACCAAAATTGGTTGAATTATATATATATATATACAAATATCTATCTCTCTCCACCCTTTATTAAATTTTTTTCACCCTCAGGAACATAAAACAACTCATTAACAGTTCTTCTACAGAATATCACGATTTCTATATGCTAAGGAACATGAAACAACTAATAGTTGCTTTATAGAATATGATAATTAGTATCTCCTCACTAATAGTCCCCCTACCTAATATGATGATTTGTATCTGCTCGCTAACATTTGCTCTAAAGAATATCATGATCTGTATCTGCTCAGGTGAAGGGGATGCAAGAAGTGAAGTGGGGAAGGGCAAGGGTAGGTGTGGGAGGAGGGTTGTTAGATAGAATCCTGCAAGGCTGTATCCAAGAATAATATGTTACTCTCGTAAGGCCAAAAATGGCGGTAACAATTTTGCCTCATTTGTGACTGAAGTTGACAGCACTGTAATTACCATCCACAAAAGCAGTATTTAACTCTAAAGCTACTCAACATCCCCAGAGTTTGGTAGACTTTTCTTATTTAAAAAAACAAGTACACTTTGCCCTCCATAAAAGCACCTCACCTCGAATAATCTATCTGCCAGAACAAAACTCCTGGCTGCATAAATTCACTTGTAAAAACTTTCCTTGGAACAGTTTAAACTTTTTGCACATACAAATAGTGCTTACCATCAACTGGAGAGGCTGCAAAGCACTGGGCAATCCATACATATGAAATCCATCTGTAAAGATAAAAAACAAATATTTAATCAACCGCCGAAAAAAAAAAAATCCAATTTTTAAAATTTACTTAGGCAAAAATCTGACAAAGAAATAGAAAATATTGATTTCTCTTATTGTAACTATGTCACCTTCCTCTGCTTTCTTCTTTTTTGCACAAATCAGTGTTTTAAAAGTGCTTTGGCTCTGTCTCAATCATTTTTCTTTGCAAAAGGAAGGCAGTTATGTACATGTGACAACCTTACCTGTCACTTCATCTCCACTATCAATGTCCATTTCAACTTCTTCATAGTTGTCCCTAAGCTGCTGCTGCTTCCAAAGAAACAAATAAATGCAACGTAAGTTTTGTTAAACATATTTCAAGGTTGGCTATGAATTCGGACATATGTACACAGCTGCATATAAAATAGCTAAATCAAAATGATTACTGAATACTGACGGGAATGCCAACAAACAACAACAAATCCTACACCCAACTGTTTTCTGTACAGCTTTTATATTCCCAGCCCCCTTCACCAACACCACCCTTCAGCTGTCATTCCCCCTCCCCAACCCATCAGTTGTAAGTTGCAAGCCTTTGATGAGGAACTTCAAAGCCTTTTATAGCCCCAATCTCATGACATTTCTATTGCTAACAGTTAACAAGAGCAAATCACTTTAAAACTTGCACTACAAGTAACTACGATCTACGATTTTTTTTTAATCTTCCTGTAGTTATTCCTTATTCTTAACAAGTTCAGTTCCTTCTACTTTGTCACTGTCCGTCTCGTCCCAGTCATTTAGAATTTTATTTCTCGCCCCGGTTGGCCTTTTTTCAGAATGGAGAGGCCACATCCATACATATGGCAGGAAAGAATGGTTTGATCGGGAAGGAGATGAGGAGTACATGCGGTGACGGTTACTGTAGTACTCATGCTAATCGCTTCAATCTGGCTTGTCAAGTATCCTCACCTCTCTCTTCCAGAGTCGGACCCATTCTTTTATGCAAGAAGGTAGAAATTTGGCTTTTGACAAAAGCAAGAAAGATTTAACTGAATTTGCTGCCCACTTGAGCTGGTTTACCAAAGAAATCTGTAAAGATATTTAATTCTTTGTCTCCATAGGGTGTTCTGCCTTCTGCAGACAGGAAAAAGATGGGGCGCATGGAAAGAACTCAAAAATCCAGAGGCAACATCAACTGCATCTTTTGGGAACCTGTCATTAATGTTCTTGCACAGATTGTCGCAAAAGCAACCCTGACAGCTTCTGTGTCCTGTGATGTATCAAGTTCGCAACACGTTACTTTTAAGTGTTATATAATACCGCCAGCATAAGTTCCGAAAAGGTCATAAGGACAGAAATAAATCAGAATTGAAAATAGTTTACCTGGCTGAAATCTTTCTGAAGAATTTCAGCCTCCAAAGAGTGCCTGTGGTCGAAAGTCTGAATGTCTCTGCAGCGTCCTCGTTCGATACTTAACACACCCGGGGTTGTAAACGCGTTTCTTATTGTTTGAGGCAGTTTTACATCTTATGCCTTCCTCTTCGTTCATTAGCCAAGGCCATTTCTTCAGCCATTCACACTGACAGGTTCTCTGGAGGCGTGGTTTTTTACATGCAGTCTGTCTCTCAATTTGTCTATTTCGCTGTCTACATTTTCAGTTCCAACAATGTGTGCGGCACACTCTGACGAGTTTCTGTTTCTTCCTGTCCTTGTTGATTTCTACTTTCCGGGGCATCTTCTGCTGTTCTGGTTGTGAACGAAAAGTCAAACAGAGTTGACAGTCGCGTTCACTTCGTTTTCAACTCGCTTGCTTCCGATACCCTTTGATCTATCCCTTCCCAAATGTTTTCGCTGTGGGCGTGTCAACAATTTACTTCCTGCTGCAAAATTTGGAGCAGGTTGCATCAGATGAATAACAACTCGTCAGTTTGAAAACTGTCCAGTCATTAGCATCGATTCTAGTGGGTCAGTTTCAAACCAGCAAGTAGAATGACAACAATTATTTTTGAAGTGCCACATCGCGTGTTCAAAAGTGCGCCAGCCACGGAATTTTTGCGGGCGCATGGTCGTGCTGACTTACAGACTATGCGCCCCTCAGCAAAATTTTGCGGGAATCTTGCAAGGCTGCAGCTTAGAATTACCTCTGGTATCTTTACCAGAGCACATCAGTCGATTCTGCTTTATTAAGGACTTCTGCAGAAGTCATATTTATAAAAATAAAATTATGGCCCAGTTTGTGCTTTATGGTGACTTTTTGTAGAAATCATGTTTAAGAATATAAATACTCCACTTTAAGAGCACGTTAAGTCCACCGCAATATGTGTATGATCGATTGCTCTCACCTGGAGAGTTAGCTCCTAAATAAATTTTCAATATACAATATAGTTTTTAATCCTCTTGGTTCAAAAATATAACATTACAATGACTGGCTTATAACTGAAGATTGCGAAGACGACAGTGGGTGAAGTTTGTTTTTTATTATTGCTGCTCTGAGATAAACATTAGACCAAGAAACCTATACATTTTTGGAAAAGAGAAAACTTGAACTTTGCAATAAAAAGTAATGAAAATCACCTTGCCCGTGCTATCTGGCAAAGCCACGATCGTGGCTTGTCGAACCAAGAGGGTTAAGAGCATTATTTCAACATTTAAATGAACTTGAATTTGTAGGTGCTTGAAGTCATTGTTCGCAGAATAAAAGTAGACTGGTTATCTCCCTACTATGGCCCTTCTTAGTTACGACCCGGTTTTGGTGGATTTTAGCAACTCTTAATAGGGAGGTTTGACTTAAATATACGTTTGCTGAAGTCTTTGTTTCTTGAATGGTCGACTGTTAGTTCCTTCGCAGCCTTTCGTGTGCAGTATATTGAGCTCATATTCACATGGGAAAATGTGCTTTACATTTTTAGTTATGATGATTATTACTATAACAGACTTACTTGTTTTTTTTTCCTGGTATCCTTTTCACCATGTTTCCCCCTAAAATGACTTTTTTTTGGAAAGCTGAGTGAATATGAAGACAACGGGGCTGAATTGTATCCCCCATAGTGACCAGCTGTTAGTCAATATGGCCATATAATAAGAGAATAAAAACTGTGTCAAGTAGTGTATTACCTTGCTTTGACTGTTCTCAGCGATGGTCACATTAAGGAATCGCAAAAATCGTTGTACTTGTTCCTTTGGATCCTCCAGCGACAGGATCTTGGCGATTTCTTGTCGACGCTTTTCCTCCCTGTCTTTGCCTCCCTGACCTTTTTCATGCTTTGTTGGCAACCTCATTGGCTGCTTGTCATCAGTGCTGCACTTCACTAAGGGACTTGTGCTGTTTTTCTTTGGTGATCGGGGCAGCCGTCTCACAACGCTAACATGCCGTGCTCGCCTTTTAACTATAAAAATCACATAAAACACTGATTTAAAATAATCTACAATAAAGCATCAATTGCACACAACTCAAGCATTAAGTCCACTCCTAAAACTCCCTTAGATGTATGTATGAACTGATACAAAGAGCTTTAGAGGCACTGATATTGAGAGTGATAAAAAAAATGTGGAATGGAAAAACTTGACACCGCCATACCCACAACGAAGACAAAAGCATGTTCACTTTAAAGCTAGGCAAAATCTTTCAATGACTACAAAAAGTTATAAAAAAGAAATTATTCAGAAATTTTCTAGGGCTGAATTAGCCAGCTGTATGCTTTTCATATAACTACCATATTGAACTGTACATTTTTTAAATGGGTGGCATTGATTGATGCCAGTTATAGGTGTGCACAATAATAATAATAATGATTTGTATAGTGCCTTTCCAAAATTTTGCTCAGAGCGCTTTACATAATCATACACAGACTAAATCGTCACTTCAAGTATTTCATGTACTAGCAGAGTGTAAACAGATAGCCTAATGACTATTAAAATTTTGCATGAAAGACAGCCCACCACTACCAATCTGGCTTTACAATTTACTTATCACATAGTCTTGCTTATTACCATTTACTTCATGTTCACTTGATCTTCCCATTTCACCTCTTGATGGTTTGGCAGTTATTCTGTCCAATCTGGTAGGAGCAAATGGCAGCGGCCGATTTCGCCTAGGTGGCAGAGATTTCTCTCTAGCCAATGTGGAACCAAGGCTGCCTTTGTGCCTTGCTATTCTCTTTCTACTGGTATTCTCTCTTTTAAATGATCTTTCCCGATCTGATATCTTCTCGTTTTCTGCCAGTCTTCCTGATGATGCTCTGCCAGAGCTAGAATGTGACCGATGCAAGCGAAGTGCATTGTCGGGAAGACCCTGTCCAGCCTGTTTGTCACTGACAAAATCTGCTGATGCTTGTGGCGTTAATGATCTTGCTTGTGAAGCTGACTTGCAAGAAAGGCTGGTGGATGAATTTTCATCGTTCTTTTCAGGCTGGCAAGCCACTGCTTCTTCAGCCTGTATTAAATGAGTATTAAAGCCTGATGCTGCAGCCACATCTGAGTCATCGTCAAAGGCCATCCTGCGAGCTGCTGACTCCAGGGCAATTCGACGAAGCTCTAGTTCATCCAGATCTTCTTCTTCTTCTGCTTCAAGAGTCTATAAAACAGACAAAGTTTTAAGATTCTATTTCGATGTTTGCCATAAATATATGCACCTGGTAAATAAACACTGAAAAGGAAACAAAGCTTGTTCATTTCAGTAAAACCTTTTGCCACTGCTATTTGAAACAAGTGTTTGCACTACCAAACATAACACAAAGAGAAAACAAATTGGCTTTCTCAGTCAGATTCACTTAGAAATATATCTCCTAAGCCATCTTGATAACTCCGCCTGGAAACCCCCCGGGTAACCTGCCGGTCCCAAGCCCGGATGAAGGAGGAGGGTTGGGCGTGGGGTTAGCAACCCCACCCTGTAAAACAACCCTTGCTACAGAAACTACAACTACAACACTACCACAACGAGAGCCTGGACGGGAAGATCCCTCTTTGGAGGGGCGTATGACGCGTGCTGGCGAAAGCCTTCGGGAAGTCAGCTCGCAGACCTATCTTCTTACGGCCAAGGCAAAAACCAGGATAGGGACCTGGAACATCAGAACCCTATACGAGAGAGGAAAATCAGCTCAGGTAGCACAGGAGATGAAGAACTATGGCATCAAGCTCCTTGGCCTGTGCGAGACCAGATGGAATGGTAGCGGTCAGACCAGACTCTCGTCAGGAGAGACTATCATCTACTTTGGACATGAAGACCCTGACCATGACCACTCACAAGGAGTAGCAGTACTGATGACACAGGAGGCTGCAAGGGCACTAATATCATGGGAACCAGTTTCGCCACGACTCATGGCAGCTCGGTTCAACTCCAAAGGAAGAAAGATGACCATCATCCAGTGCTATGCACCTACTAACGCAGCAAAAGAAGAGGAGAAGGAGGACTTTTACAACTCCCTACAAGCGCTGGTTGATCGTACTCCAAGACGAGACCTGAAGATCATCATGGGCGACATGAATGCCAAAGTTGGAGATGAAAACACGGATAAAGAACACATAATGGGAAAGCATGGTGTGGGCAACTGCAATGAGAATGGTGAGCTGTTCACAGACTTCTGCTTGTTTAATGACCTTGTAATCGGAGGCACAGTCTTTCCTCACAAAACCATCCACAAGACCACCTGGACTTCACCAGATGGAAAGACAGAAAACCAGATCGATCACATCACCATTAATCGACAGTTTAGAAGTCTGCTGGATGTCAGGGTAAGGCGTGGTGCAGATGCAGCCTCAGACCACCACCTGCTTGTAGCAACTTTGAAGATAAAGCTGAGGTCCTTCCATGAGTCATCAGACAGACCACACCACAAATTCAACATGCAGTTTCTTAGAGATTGCAGGAAGCAAGAAGAGTTCAACTGTGAAGTCAAAAACAGGTTTGAGGCACTGGAGGGACTCTTTGAAGAAACAGTGGCCAACCACTGGACAGGATTACAGGAGACCTGGAAGGCCGCCTGCAAACGGGTTCTGGGAAAGAAACAGAAACAACACAAGGAATGGCTGAGCATAGGGACCTGGAAAAAGATAGAGGAAAGGAAAGAGCTGAAGCAGAAGATCAGCCAAAGTCAAGACCAGCAGGAAAAAGAAGAGCTCAGAGCAAAGTACTGGGAGATGAACCGAGAAGTGAAGAAGAGTGCAAGAGGCGACAAGAGACAGTTCGCACACAGGATGACAGAAGAGGCAGAACAAGCAGCTGGGCAAAATAACATGAAAAGACTATACGAAATTACAAGAACTCTGTCAGGACGGAAAAACATCAATGCATGCAGGCCAGTAAAAAATAAAAATGGCAACGTCATTACTGGGGATGCAGAACAAAGATCTCGCTGGGCAGAACATTTTAAAGAAATACTGAACCGGCCACCACCAGCAACAATTTTGGACATTGCCCCAGTCACCGAGCAACTCCAGGTGAACACCAACCCACCAACCAAGGCAGAAATCATCAAAGCCATCAAGTCTCTGAAAACTGGCAAGGCGGCAGGCCCAGATGGCATTCCTGCAGAGGCACTCAAGGCGGATCCAACAGCCGCAGCAGAGATGCTACACCCCCTGCTGCAGAAAATTTGGACGCAGGAGCAAGTTCCAGCAGACTGGAAACTTGGCTATCTGGTAAAGCTACCCAAGAAAGGTGACCTTACCCAGTGCAGCAACTGGCGTGGGATTATGCTACTGTCCATTCCCAGCAAGGTGCTGACCAGAATCATGCTGGACAGACTGAAGAATGCCCTAGACAAGAGACTGCGGCAAGAACAGGCAGGCTTTCGGCAGGGTAGATCATGCACAGACCATATTGCTACACTGCGAATCATTATTGAACAGTCCATCGAATGGCAGTCCCCACTATACATGACATTTGTGGACTTTGAGAAGGCATTTGACTCCGTAGACAGAGAGACCATCTGGAAGTTGATGCAGCACTACGGATTTCCACCAAAGTTCATTGCCATCATGAGAAGAACAACCTCTAACAGCAACACAGGCATTCAATGGACCTTTGCCATGCAACTTGAAGATCTCGACTTTGCAGACGACATCAGCCTGCTGTCCCACAAGCAACAACATGCACAGACAAAGCTCACTCGGCTCTCAGAAGAAGCAGCGACAACTGGCCTGACAATCAACATCAAGAAGACAGAGGTAATGCGGATCAACAACAAGCAAGAAGCCCCACTTCAACTACACGGGGAATGTATCACAGAGACTGACCGCTTCACCTACCTAGGCAGCATAGTCACCAAAGATGGAGGTGCTGATGAAGATGTAAGAAGCAGAATAAATAAAGCCAGGCAAGCATTCCACATCCTGCAACCCATCTGGAATTCCAAGGCACTATCTCAACATACCAAGATCCGCATCTTTCATACGAACGTAAAATCTGTCCTTCTATATGGGTCTGAGACATGGCGTGTAACAAACAACATCACCAGGAAGATTCAAACATTCATAAACAGATGTCTGCGGCACATTTTCAACATCAGATGGCCCGAGAGAATCTCCAATGCATACCTGTGGGAGAGAGCCAACCAGAAACCTGCCAGCCAAGACATCAAGAAGCGAAAGTGGGGCTGGATCGGCCACACCCTGCGAAAGCCGGCCGAAAATCTAACACGACAAGCTCTGGACTGGAACCCACAGGGGAGACGCAGGGTTGGGAGACCCAGACAGACGTGGAGAAGATCGGTCCACGGCGAGGCGGAGGCAGCTGGAATGACATGGACCCAACTGGGGAGGGAGGCCCACAACCGGGTTCGCTGGCGTGGTGTAGTTGCAGCCCTATGCTCCACTGGGGGCGAAAAGGAATAAGAAGAAGAAGAAGAAGCCATCTTGATGGAAAGTAGCCTCTGTGTTTTCCTTTCATACATGTGTGTATGCACCAGCCTACCACAAACATACACAAAAACAAACTGTAAGCTAGGTTACAGGTAAATTTAAAAAAAGAATACCTCTACAGTGGTGGCAGGATCTGGAGCTGGTTGCTTACAAAACTCTTTGGTGATGTCCATTTTAGAAGCAGAATCCTTCACTAGTGCTAGTGAAGTACCCACTCCAGTAACTGTTTTATTTTCATCCAAACTAATACCCTCTGCACCACTCTCAGCTGATTCAACTTTCACCTCAAAGACTGAAACATTGTTCACAACAGTATCACCACATGCAACAGCAGCTTTTGTGGACAAGTTAGTACTGGTTCCAACAGCTATGTTGGGAACACTTTCGTTTTCATTGCAATGATCACTGCCAGCCCAGTTAGACAAGCAGGTATCCTCTGCACTTGAAATGTCAGAAGCAACCTGCCCAACTGAGCCTTCTCTTGTACACTCTATAAGTGTGGTGTAACCAGTGCTGCCATCTCTGTTCTTGATGTGTGTTACCTGGGAATGCTGCTGGGGAACTGGTGTGGTAGTACCTTCATTTTCATAGGTTGCCAACTGTTGTTTAACACGCTGGTACTTCTTCAAAAGCAATTCATATCGACTGTCTGCATTGTTTTGTTCACCCTCTGGCAAAAAGCTGCTTCGATTCGGTCTAAGATCATTTTTTTGCTGAAAAGCATCACTAGCATGATGAGAAGGATAAAATTTCCTCTGTCTCCAAGCTAAAATAATGTTAAGGTTTAAAAGGTGAATAATAACATAAATAATTACAATAATTAAGATGAAAAAATTACCTAGAGATAAAGATGTACAGTAAATGAAAATGTTTCAATTAAAAATCCTATTTTATCAAGGATACATTTAGTAGAGTTTGGCGTTGAGTAAGTACTTATTCTAAACTGCTGCTGATTGTGACGGTCTTTGCAGATTCTATAGTTATTATACCCATCACTTTCTCTCGGCGATCTCTCATACTTCGTGTACGGAATCTGTGAACTGCTAGAATAGTCACCGCGTGACGGTGCGGTAAGAAACATCTGCGATGCCTCGTCGTCTGGACTAAATGTTTGTCGAGAATCACGAAAGCTTTTGGCATCATATTTCCTAACTGAAGACTGATCTCTATGCCGTGATGAAAGACTTAGCCCTCTCTTGTCAACATCAATGTTCTCCAAACGGGAAATTCCCCTCCTGTCTAAATGGCGTAACTGTCCTCGACTAACGTTGCGAAGCCCATACTCATCGGCTGAAAATGAGCCACCCTCCTCATCGTCTGTTATTTCACCTTCTTCTTTAGACATTTTTGAATACTATGACAACTTTGTGACGTATTTGCCAGTCCGCAGCCCTAATAATTTTTTTTCTTGTTGCACATCCTTCTTTCATTTCACCACTCGTCATCGTTTCAGCCATATTGTGGGGAAAAAAGGATCGGGCTGCCGTTTATACCGTACTAGTCAGCGGCTGTAAGTCGGAAAAATATGAAAGAATTTCAGCTTAACAAAAATTAATTATTTTTTTAAAAATTATATTACGTTTTTATTTTAGACCTAAAGCAACACAGAGAAAATTTTGATGGTGAAAAGAGATCTTACTAAGCTTACTGAGGCCAAGGGGACTGTAGTGTGTTTTCCGGTGTTGACGCCCTCAATTTTTCGTGTGGGTCTTTTGGGTATATTTTACACAGGTACGGGCAAAAAAAAGGAGGACTTGAACTGCATTTGAAGAGTTTTCAGGCTAAATATGTGGTTGGATTTCCATGGCGAATTTTGCAGTGAACGAAGGTCCTAAGTGGGTAGTGGTGGTAAGTTTGTAAACATTGTCACAGTCAATAATGATCTGTACACGAATAAACAGTTAAGTCGCGGTGTCTTAAATCCTGCACACCTACTGTATGACACTTCAGTCTTCTTACCACTTCACCATTCAGAGGAAAGGGACAGTCAGTCCCACTCACATACGCAATGCTTGAGTCATATGTTGTTCAAGCTTTTGTATATGTCTTGTCGAAATGGCTTAATTTGTTCCAAACACTGATAAAGATCCGTTTTTATTTTGTAAGCAATAGAAAAGAAACAATCGAGACTGCTTTAAGAAGTCAGGAAAGAGATGTGAAAAATTATCGACGTGATTACGGAGAATCCAATGGCTAAAATGCAGGATCATTATTAATACTTTTGTTGAGTACTTACAATCAGTGAGCCAAACAGCGTGGTCATTTGACTGATGCTATGTCCACTATGTGCTCTTAAACTATCAACATTTAAACTATAAACTGAAGTGTGCTTATAGATTAAATTGTCTCTATTGTTCAAATTGACTGTAGCTTTGCTATCACTGGCCATTACAAATAAAAGTGGTGTAGCAGTAGATGGATTTGAGGGAAATCATCTAATAAGTTTAGGTCACTTGATATTTGAGGATTTAGTTATTTAATTTTAGATTAGGGGTAGGGTTTATGTTTAGATTATCAACTGGGACTTACTGGGTGAAGTAATGGCATGACTTCACATGATTTCCATAGAATGCCTCCTGCTCTGCCATTTTTTAATGGCTGGTGAAAGAAGGTTACAGTAAATTTGTTTCTTCTCATTTTTCAGGGAGCATGGATGATTATCAATATTGGTCTCTTTGTTGGTACATTTTTCCAGTACAAAAATGGTATAGGCTACTTTTATTTGCGTGAACTGGTTGGTGTGAGTATAATATTATTGTTGCCCATTGAATCCTTATAATGACTATTCATTTTATTATATATCATATAGTCCACTTTGTCATCTTTATAATAATAATAATAAAAGCATCATCATTCAGCTGTAATCCTTGCTATCATTATGATCTTTGTTATATCATCATTCTTTAAGAGTCTTCACAGTGCACTGAACTGGAGTGATAGTTTGGTAGAGCAAGAGATAGAGTGCAAATGTTGTCATATCGGTGTACTTGAATGTGTCTGATATGTTGGAGTTGCAAGAAATGTACTGAAAGACTTTTGAATGATGTTGATAAGCTTGCTGTTTTGCAGGATTCCCTTTGCTGGGCACGTGCCAGTGCAGCCTGCTTGAACTTCAACTGCATGCTAGTGCTTCTTCCAGTTTGCCGTAATCTTGTGTCATACATCCGAGGGGCATGTTCGGTATATCAAATTTTGCTGTCTTTTATTGATTTAACAATACACATTTCCAGTTAGTCTTCACCTTATTCTGTCACCTCATTAAAGACCTACCTGTTTGGTGACACATATCATGCTCTAAAGAGTCCTTTCATATAACTTATTAGTGCTTGGAACATGAAATCCCAAGGAGAAGCACAAACTTCGAGAAATTAAATAAAAATGACTTCCTCACCTGTTCAAATCTCCATTTGGGCCCAAAGCCATGTGTGACATCAGTACCAGGCATCATGGCTAATACAAGTTGCCCAGATATGGAAGCTATTGTGTCTTCATTGAATGCACAGGAAAGCGTAGTGATGGAATAAGTGACATACGTTCTCAAAGGATTCATCTTTGAGAAGACAATGGAGCAACTTTCTTTGTGTGTGTAGAGCTGACTTCCCTACACAGTACTCTGCTGTATGTGAAGGCCACTTTGCTCCTGAATGTTACCCAGTAATGATAAACACCCTGAAGAAGCAGGAGGGTTTTTAGGTACCACAAATGCATTTTCTTCTAAAGTCTGTGCCTACTTTACAGAAGCATGCATTTCCTAATCCAACACCACAGAGTAGCTCTATGAACACCTGAATTTATCTCAATAGATGACTTCAGATTCAACTTGTCTAATCACAGTATTATAGCTGTGACTGGCAGCACAATGTTGTTAGTAACATGCACACATTAAATGATCAGGAATATCTGCAACAGCATTCCAAAAATCTCTCAGCTTTTCCTTCTTTTTTTTTTTTAATTTGTGTGGGTGCGAAAGTATCTCTTTTTCTTACTGTTATTTACACCAACAACTGTACAAGCAACTATGCCTATGTAAACGTGCACATCAGGTTCAATGGTAAATTTTCACACTTGAAGCTTTTGTGACAGTACATAAGTAAATAGTCAAAAATAAATTGCATTGGTCATCTGCAGCTTGCAAAATTTGACAAACATCATCAATGCTTACCTTGTGGTATTGTGAAGTCATTTTTCATTGTCTGCTGCCTGAGCATATTGTGTTGGGGTTTTGAACCTTCACAATCCTAAGGCTCAGACATGTCAGACTTAATACATTCAAGGCTAGATAACAGTATGTTACACTCATCTTTGCTGCTAGAGCACTAAGATCATCTGATGAACCCGATATATTGTTCTACCTTCTGGCCATTATATGCTTACCAAATCAGAGCATGGATGCCACCGGCTGTGATGTCGCACACAGAGGCAAGCTTCTGCAGGACTTGCTGACTATAGCAGCAAATTGCCAACTTTTAAATTAGATAATAAAAAAACCACTATGTTTCGGGCATTGAAATTTACAGAGTTTATTTAGATGATCTCTGCCTACCAGAATCTGTTTATTACTAGAACCAATTAAGTAGGTCTTTCACGATGAATTTCTTTTTCAGCTATTATAAGCCAGCATATTTCCTGTTGTTGGGTTGTCAGAAAAGTCATGACGCATTTTTGCAATAGATGGTACTTGCTCATTTTTGGAAGTACTAGAGTCATTCACATCTATCCTTTTGCTATGTCATTTGACAGCTGACAGTTCTAGCTTCATTCTAAAAAAAAAAATCTGGTTGAGTTTTGGAAGATGGAAAACCAAGCTGTGCATTTTTGCCATATTTTACTGTTTTACTTCCATAAAGGGAAGAACATGCATCTAGCTTGTGAAAAAGTTGCGTAAATTTTATGGTCACAATACTCTACAAGAACAGCAGTGCCAACGATGTTTCACAAAGTTCCGTGCTGGTGATTTCAATCTCAACAACGCTCCTCAGTCAAACCCACATTACACGACATGAGAGATTGCAGAAACATTAAACATTCATCATTAAGTGTTTATGACTGCCTGAATAACCAGGCTCAATATTTTGATTCCTCATAAGATCAAAGACGCTCATTTGTCGACGCGTGTAAACATCTGCTATGTGCTCATTAAACATGAGGAAAATAATCCTTTTTTTTCAAGCGACTTATAACTGGCAATGAGAAGTGGATTGTTTACAATAATGTGATGTGCAAACAGTCTTGGTCCTGATGTGATCATTCACCTCAAACCACATCGAATGCAGATATTCATCAGAGGAAGGTTATGCTCTCAGTGTGGTGGGATTTCAAGGGTGCGTGTTTTTACAAACTCCTTCTAAGGAACTAAACAATCAATTTGAATGTGTACTGTCGGCATTTGGACAGTTTGAACGAGTCCATCATCCAGAAATGTCCAGTGCTTGTTAATCGTAAAGATTCAAGTTTCGTCATGACAACTTGAGACCACACACAAGTTTGATCACCCGTCAATAGTCATTGGAGCTTGGATGTGATGTATTGCCACACGTTCCATACTTGCCTGACCTTGCACTTTCAGACTTCGACTTGTTTCACTCTCTTTAAAAGTCCTTGTGTGGTATGACTTTTGATTTGGATGAGGCTGTAAATCAACACCTTGTTCAATTTTTCGCAGATAAAGACATGTCCTTCTATGAACAAGGAATTATAAAGCTCACTGAAAGATGGCAAAAAGTTATCAGACAATATAGGCAATATATTATTGATTGATCTGTGTTCTTTATATAAATAAATGCTATTAGCAAAATATTTCATGACTTTTCTGACAACCCAAAACATGTATTTAAATAATTATATGAGTCTTGATCATAATTATGCTAACACAGAACATCAGCCGTTAACATTTTCATGTACCATTTTTACAACAATCAAGGGCTGTCTATATGTATAGAATGGAAATTGTGGACAGATCCTGACACTTCATCACTTAAAATATTTCATTTTATTTTATAGCATTTTAGTACAAGCTTATTCCACACTTTTCCTTAGAAATTCTTATTGCCCAGTAAATGAGTAAAAGCCCAGAATAAACATTAAGAGAGTTTTACCAACTTTTACCACAAATTGCTTGTTTTCCCTTTACACCACTACTCCTATAAGCCATAAATTTTGAAACTGTCAGTTTTGAGAAATAGTAAGTTTCTCTTATATACTTTCAGTAAAAATGTTCAAATCATGCACACTTGTCAGAAATGACAAAAAAATAACTTTGACTAGACCCATATATAATTAAAGAAAATTTTGCTTCACAGTGTTGTCACAACCATGTGCGGCGTACTCTGGACAAGGGCATTACCTACCATAAGTATATTGCATACATGATCTGTCTGCATACAAGTAAGTTTTAATTAAGAGCAGTTAATTTATCAGATTTATTGTTGTGTTTCCTCTTTCTAAAGTATGATGGTGTTTTATTGGCTGTATTTTTATAGTAGGCCCTACATGTTTTTATTCGTTTTCATTTTATGTGAAGACAAATAAATTCTATTATGAATTTTTTGCCTTCCTTCAAGTATCAAAAGGTACACCCTCTCAACCCTTTAAATTATTTTTCCCTTGCCTCCTTTAAAGGATACCCAAAATGCAGCATTTTTTCTTTATGATCAGGCTAAGTTCATTCTAAAATAATATTTCCCAAACAGCACATTTGAACAAAGCAGAGATCTGTTTATACAGATCTCTGAACAATGATAATCCACTGGCATCTATAGCCATTATCTTAAGGAAATGACAATGAGTACAAACTAACTCAATATCAGTGTTGAAGAGAACATTCAGCAACACCACGTGTCCTGATCTGTTTTCTTTTACTGAGGATTACATCTTCCCTCTTCAAATTCAGCTTATGTAGACAACAGTATTTTTAGAAATACTGCCCTTTCGTTACTTCCTTTTTTTTTTTGACAAATCCAGGTGTGATGAAAAGAAAAACATTAATATTTCTCATTCCTCTTTGTCATAACATACCACTGGAATAGTTTTTGTGATACTTTATGCTCTATTTTCAGTGATTTTTAGATGAGCCCTCAGGTTAGCTTTTAAAGAAGAAATCCAGCCTACGATACAGAATGTTAAGGCTGTGTAGTCATTTTTTTTAGTTAAATAGGATGGTGTGAAAATACTACCCCAATAACAATTAAATTTTGATATTAGCTACAACTTCATTCCAACTAGGCATGCACTACATGTACCACACTTTTGCAGAATTGTAATACATGCATGAGATTATACTAGAAGAAAAGTTCTGATTTGTGGTCAAATAATAAAATAAAGAACCTGACAAAAAAAATCATTGAAATAATTCTCATAAAGTTTGTCCCTGACCAAAAAAAACACAAAAACAATATAGTCAGAAGGCGCAGGATTCTGTGGAAAATTTGACAAGACTTTCTAGGTAAATTTCTTGAGCTTCTTATAGAACATCTTTTCAAGAATGGGTTTTGCTGTATCTGCCAGTAGTTAAATTAGTGATTACTCTTGGGTTTGTAGTTTTTTTTTCTCATTAAACGACAAGTACATTATTTACCTGTGCGCAGTAGTTGCATATTCAAGATAGTACCGAGAGCCATCAATTCCTCGTGAATGATTCACTGGAAATTCCAGGAAACTATGTGCACCTGCTTCCTTAAAGGACATTGTCTTTTGACTGGAATCCTGGTTGGGCACCATTTGGGGCTGTTTGTGGGAAATCACGTAATAATATACAACACCCACTTCGCATTGCTTGTCATGATGGACCAGAGAAATTCCTCATAGAGAGGAGAGAAGAAAAAATGCTGACGTCAATAATGCTAGTAATACTTTATTTTCCTTTATACCATTTAACAAAATGGAAATTCACAGCATTAGACAGTAAACGTTTATATGAAGAGGAAAATAACAACATAAATAATTCATCAGACAGACGGTAACTTATATAAAAGGAAAACTGTTGTAGGGGTGGAGAATCAAGCAGGGAAAGATTTGTTGGAGATCTATGCAAAACCTCACACCAAGGTTACATGAATAGTGGATCTCTTGAGAATAATCACAAACTGCCTTCATAGTCTTTGGGAGCACTGCTATGTATTGTGTGTAATGAACTGAACTGTTTCATTCAGAGTTGCCTTTAGTGGTCATCCTCCACTGACCGGATCTCTGATGTGTTATTTCCAACTTCAAAACTTTTTGAACCAACCTTGGTAGTGGCATTTGCTTAGACTCCAGTCTTATCTGTTGCAGTGGGGGACAGTCATTTTGCCCCAGTCATATTGCCTCACAGCCTAAGTCAATTCAGCCCAGCTGTGTCCATTTCATCCCAAGACCAAAAAGTCGAATCGTCCCAGGCCTGATCAGCAATGTCTCTGCATCTAGTAATAATAAGCAAAAAAAAGTCAAAATACAAGTTCACAATAAAATGATAAAAAAATGTATAATTTAAGAGGCCAACCAAAAACCTGCCAGCCAAGACTCAAGAACCAAAAGCGGGGCTGGATTGGTCACACCCTGCGAAAGCCGGCCAAAAATCTAACAAGACAAGCTCTGGAATGGAACCCACAGGGTTGGGAGACCCAGTCAGACATGGAGAAGATCAGTCCATGGCGAGGCGGAGGCAGCTGGAATGACATGGACCCAACTGAGGAGGGAGGCCCATAACCGGATCTGCTGGCATAATGTATCTGCAGCCATATGCTCCACTGGGGGCAAAAAAGGACTAAGAAGAATAATTTAAGAGATTGTTATAGGGAAAAATTACGTTTATTTGCCATTGTAAGATACGTTCCCTTCATGTGTATTGCCAAGCAACCATTTTTGTTTAGTAAACTTGTTTTGCATGGCTGTTTAAAATAGGCTGCTGAGCTTACATACCTATATTGCTTGAACGTCATATGGCTCTTTTGCTAATTTGTGACGTTAATACCTACTTGTGTCATCGGTGATCGATTCATCTTTTGAGCCTGGGACAATTTGACTTTTCAGTCTTGGGACAAAATGGTCTTACCTGGGATAAAATGGACACAGCTGGGACAAATTGACTTAGGGTGTGGGGCAAAATGACCGGTGACCATTGCACTAGGCTCAAAAAGTCACAGGGTGAAAAATTAGAAACTCAGAAAGATAGTAGTTGATCAACTGGCTTTTTTATCAGTACCATAAATCACCCATCTTACCGGTTGAAGACTAAGTAAAGTTTTGGTGGACCATGCATTTCAGCAAGCACTACATTTAGTGCAGCAAAAATATGTTTCTTTAGATACATGTTTTATAAATTAGTAATTTGAAAGGAAGTTATAAGCATTAGTTTTGACTGCCTATATATATATATACTTGTCCATTATATGTTTTCTTTGTGTGTTATTTGGTAACTGGTCTATTTTGCCAGAAAAGCTGATGAAATAGAAAACTAAAACTTCAACACACTGACAAATGAGGGTCCTTTTCCTCCATTAATGATACTGTGGTGCCTGGAAAGTGGATAAAGAATGATTTTTAAAAATTTATATTTTTGAGTTTTTCACTCTCTTTCCAGTTGTTTTATTGTATTTTGCAGTTATACATGTTGCTGCTCACTATTTTAATTTTGAGCGCCTCTTGGAGGCGCATTCTGCTGACAACATCAAAGGAATTTTAAGTCGTTGGCCCACTTCACCTAATGGTTCCTGGGTCAATCCCATCCGTTCAGCTAACACGGTAAACTTTAACACTCTTTTTTTCATATGCAAAAGTTTAAAAAAAATTAAGTTCATATAGGGACAATTTGTTGACATTTTCTGTACTAATTTCAGCAATATGCCATGGCTTATGTTTAAAGGACAATTAATAAAAAAAAAATGATAGGAAAAACAAAAGAAGAAATGTAGGTATTGTAATCACTGTGGATTAAAACAAAAGAAGGAAATCTTACTCTAAAAGAAGTAAAAATAGAAAATCTTTGGGAATCTTGTGTGTTAATAATTATTCTGCTTCAGACCATGTCAAAGTTAATGTCTGAAACTTTGCTTTAGTTCTAGATTTCAGCATCTGAGTTGTGAATTGTACAGAAAATCAAATTGTTCTACATCAACTATTCTGTTTTTCTGTTTATTACAATGCTGAAAAGGGGGAGGGAACCCGGATGTCACTTTCTAGACAGATTGTTTCCTGGTCCAACTTTGCTCTTGCTGCATTTTGCCCTTTGATATTGTTTTGTGCCTGCTGTCACTTATCAACAATGGTCTTCTAGGTACACATTATGTAGATAAATTTCCTTTCTACTTGCAAGAATGCACGTATCTGTATTTTTTAATAAACGTTTATTTTGCAGGACCCTTCCCGGGAATTATTTAAGACTGTGTCAGGTGTTACTGGTGTTGTTATTACCCTTTGTCTTGTACTCATAATGTCTTCATCAACAGAAATAATCAGGTATTAATTTTTTACTTGCTTTTGTTTTATTTATTATTCAAAGCATGTGAAGATTTTGAAAAGCATTGCACATTACAATTCCTTATTTGATTATCTGAACTCTTCTAACTGCATCCCTTGGTTTTTTTGTGTGTCATAATGTGAAAAACTTTTAAAAGCACATATATTTTAATATCTTGAGGGTATAGTTCTTTGTGACTGTTGTGAAATCCTGTTGTTACTATGAAACTAAAATTTTAGTTATAATAATTTTGGGTGTCTTAATAATTGAACCATGTAAATGATTGGTTACACACAAATTAAATTTTCCTTTAAATTTTTTCAGTCTTTGATGCTTACCAGATGACCCAAATATTAGTAAGTTAGGGTTGCTAACCCCACTGATCAGTAATTGATTAAAGACCAGTTGTAGCCCCTAAGCTCTTAATAGCCTGTTTGTCTGATAAAGTTAATAAAGAAATTAAAAAAATTGCAGTACCTAAAGAGTGTATGTATATATATATATATATAATTATGTGTCAGCTTGATATACTTTAATGCTGCCATTTTTTTCATCCCCAGACGCTCATACTTTGAAGTGTTTTGGTACACTCACCACTTGTTCATCATTTATTTTATTGGCTTTGTCATCCATGGAGCTGAGTGAGTACACTGTTAAAATTACTTGTGATTTCATTATTTTATTCAATTTTTCAAGTTGACTGTTAGATAGCATTCAGCACTGGAATCCCAATTAAAAAACAAAAAAGATTTAAAAACAGCAATATTTCAGAGTGCTACAAGAAAGTATTAAATGTCATCATGATTTTGATATAAATCCAGTGAAAACATGAAACATAAAGTTGAAGACTAACATTTGAGATAAATTTTAAAGATTTCCTTGGACTTTTAAACATATTTTTCTAAATCTCTTTAGTGAGACTGTGCAGCTGCTCCCAAAAGTAATATTCCCCAAATTTCTATCAATCAGAAGCTTACATTTCTACTATATCCAAAGTGGGGAGAAAAGTTGGTACATATGGCTGTTGCATGCACATGGGTTGTATGTGAGATCAGCAGACAGGCACATTATATTTTTTTAATTAATTATACCTCCAAAATGATTCCACATTTATGTATTTTTAGATTTGTATTCGTCTGCTAAACAGTCTGACTAATTTTAAGCCAAGTAACAGTAAATGTTTTAACACTGAACGCAAGCAAAGGCAGTGGTAGCAGGGAAGGAGATTAACAGAATAACAAGAGACAACCATTTTTTGAAACATCAAAGCAGAAGGAGAACTTGCCTGTGAAATCCCCCTTAAAGAGATTAACTGTTAGAAAACATTTATATCAGTATATTTCAGTATAAATCTCATATATATATATATATATATCCTCACAACATTGTCTTTGATGTATACTTTTATCAATTTTGAGTAATTTTGTTGTCTTTTTTCAGGAGAATCATCCATCAACAAAGCAATACAGATGCACACAACCCAGAGAAATGTTCAATGCATACAGAAACGTGGGGCAAGGTGCCTTGCCCAGACCCTGAGTTCGTTGGCTCAGGCCCCTTTGTAAGAAACCAACATTGGACAGATATACACTAATGTTTTAAATGGTATACTATTTATGGAAGGCACTCTTAAAGCTTTTTTATATGTTTTCACTGCATCTTTCCTGGTTCTAAACACATTTAGAAGTCATCATGTCTTTGAGTATTTGGGGGAAAGAAGATGGCTTTGGGAGTTTTTTCTGCTTGTTCATAGTAAAAGATCAAGGGTAAAGGTTGTTCATTGACCTTTTCAGGTCACTGGGGATTGAGTTGTTAGAGGCTGCACTTTTCTTGGGGCCGCTTTATTCCACGGCATAGCCAATCTCCTCTCTCTCCATCACTGCCTTACCTTCCCCAACCCTCTAAGGAGTCGGGTATCCTGCCAGCTGGGTTAACTGGGGGAAATTTGTTGCATGGGTATCAAACCAGCATGCCTTTCAGTTTAGACACCAGCACTCTAACCACTCGGATGTCCATTTCCATAGTACATTTACTTTAAATGTTTGTTCATAGAATGTGTAATCTGAAGTAAATAAGTATTTTTTTTAACTCATGGATGCATTTAATAAAAAAACATCAGCAGTGTGAAACAACTCTAACCAAAGTATGTGATCACCACAGGGATTCAAAATCTTGTATAATGTAACATTTTTTTATAGTCAATAAAAACCGTTATTAGTGGACGAAGAGAAAAGAGAATTGTTCAAAATCTGTTCAGTCAGACAGCAAAATGCTTAAATAATTCATGATAAAGCAAGAACACCATCAAAATCATGATTAAGACTGTCACTGAAAACTTCTCCCATATTTTCATGTTTCATTTTTGCAGAGCTGGGCATGGGTTCTGGGTCCTTTCATTTTGTACTCTGTTGAACGTGTAATTCGCCTGTATAGGAGCTTACAGCGAGTGGTCATCACAAAGGTACAGTATCGACTTTCGCAGTCTGCATTGGTGACAGCAATCTTATGTCCATCACTTTGCTAGGTATTAGGGTTAATTGTTTATAAGTGCATGATTAATAAAAAAAGATTTATGTGGTGAATTTTTAAATGAAAATACTCCTAATCCTTTAGAAAACGTGGTTACTGTAGGATGTACAAGTAGGTGACCTACATGGTACAGAAAAAAACTCCGTTAAGACTCGCTAAAATCCACCAAAAACAGGTTGTAACTAAGAGGGAAATCTTTGCCGTTTTTGCTTGGTCAGGTTTATTTTGTTGTTGTTTCATTTGACTGAAGATTTATAGGAGAACTAGCTCTCTAGGTAAGAGCAATCGATCAGTAGATGTGTACTGTGTTAGAGGCATTATTTTTTAACATGATTTCTGCAAAACACTGCAATAAAGCACAAACAGTTGGTCACAGAATTTAGTTTTATGAACGTGACTTCTGAAGAAAATGAAGCACAATTGATTGATATGCGCCACTAAAGAGAAAATAATGGTCTGTTTCATATTAATTGAACCTCTGCATTTACATTGAATAAGAACCACCAAACAAAAGAATGCTGAAGAGAAAGCTTTTTAAAAATTGATTTAAGAGAAACTAAAAAATAATGATGACAGAGGCTTTTATTTTTTTTTTAAATCCCAGTGATTTAAGAGAAAATCATATTCTGCAATTTGTGCCATTGTGGGATTTGTTCTCTGAATGTGTATTGGCAAGCAGCCATTTTTGTTTGGTGAGTTGGTGGCTGAACTTGCATGGGTAATGGAGAGCTCTGTTGGTAATAGTTGATTCTAATAGCTACTCCTGTCAGAGATCAATTCATCTTTAGCACCTAGATCAATTTAACTTTTGGTGTTGGGACTTTATGGTCATTATGGAGTTGATTTGACTCAGGCAAGTGATAGATATGCCTGGAGCAATATGGTTTGAACTACAATGATTAGTGACCCAAGGAACAGTCTCTGTACTTTTTCTGTACATTAATTTTACGTGATTTCTGCAGAAAATTGTAATATAGGGTAAACGGTCAGCCAGAAGCAGTCTATTTTAAAATATAATAGAAATGACGTTTGCATAGGAAATACTTCGGTGAAACATTTTTGGGTCATAACTAAGAGGAGTCATAATAGGAAAGTCTTAATAAGGAGGTTTTACTATATATGTATTAACTGTAGTGAGTGTGAAATATGAATCTGTGACTATAACTTTTTTTTTGGTTTCATCTCATAGGTCATCAGCCATCCATCTCGCGTTTTTGAACTGCAGATGAAGAGGAAAGGGTTCTTTGCACGTCCAGGACAGTATATTTTTTTGCACTGCCCAAGCATTTCCCAGCTTGAGTGGCATCCATTCACTCTGACCTCGGTAATGAAACTTCTAACTCCCTGCACATTAAAGGACTGCTTTTCTTACTTTTAAACACCAATAAATTAAGGCATAAAACAGACATGAGAGGTCATAGTGTTTGATTTAAAGAGACAAAAAAAGAAAAGTGTCAGAATGAAAAATAATCAAGACCACATTCATGTCAGGCTCCACATGAGGATCATTTCTCAGTGCACATCCGCAGAGTAGGAGACTGGACGGAGGAACTAGCCAAAGCTTGTCATGTAGATGAGGGCGAATTTCAGGAGGCTTCAAAAATGCCCAGGTGAGATTGCAGCACATTTGTTTTATTCGAATCCCAGACACTTAATCCCCAGACACTTAATCCTCAAAATGAAATTTCAACTAAAAAAATTATGAAGTGAATGAAAAATTTAATTCAAATTCAAATAATTATTTTCATGTAAACATCAAAATAAGTTTGACAATTAAAATAATACTTAATTTCAACATTTATAACATTAATTAAAGTTCATGTGAGCTATTAAAGTCAATGGTCAGTATGGCCTTGGAACTGGCTGGTTACGTTAGGGAGTCCACCTAGTATCGCCTAGAGGGTAGATCGCTAATTGTGAACCCAGCGCACTTAGCCCGGACAATAGTGGTTGTTTTCCTTGCAGCAGACGGGCCGTCGGTGCCGAGCGAAGAAAGCAGACAATGGGGTGGTCTGCTCCTGGTCAGTATGGCCTTGGAACTGGCTGGTTACATTAGGGAGTCCACCTAGTATTGCCTAGAGGGTAGATCGCTAATTGTAAACCCAGCACAACCCAGTCTTACCAGAGTTACCCAGAGTTACCACGCGACACATTTCTCTTACGGTTATAATATTTCAAGTTCACAAAATAGCAGTTTTGAGTGTTGTGTTGCGATTTGGGGATTAAGTGTCTGGGGATAAAGTGTCTAGGGGATTAAGTGTCGGGGATTAAGTGTCTGGAGATTAAGTGTCCGGTCACCGTTTTATTCCGACATTTGGTGGTCCAGATGTCTCATAATCAAGTGACATAAATCCAAATCAAATACTTTTTTTACTTTTTTGGTCCTTCTGTAGAAAGTAGCAGTTGCTTCTCAAAATACTTATTGTCTTGAAAGTTTCGTTTGCTTTTAAATATGCTTTTAATAGCTGTGATGATAATGTAAGAAGTTATTAACTCAGTTTGAAATAATGGCTGATTTTGTAATGCTCAATCTTTGATGTATTTTCTTGTACCTCATTTCTTTCTTTCCTTTTTTTTAAGCCAATTTTTGTACTTTTTCCACTACAGGTTAGCATTGGATGGACCTTTCGGAACATCATCTGAGGTAAATGCATGTAATTTTCAAGTTATAATTTACATTTGAAATTTTGAATATTTTTTGAAATCATTGTTTTTGTTATTGATAGCTATGTGAAGGGATCTTTATTTGTTGAGTTTCCTTTATTGTTTTTAAAATTTTGCTTTGCAGGATTTTATGGATTATGATGTGACTGTGTTAATTGGTGCTGGAATAGGTGTCACACCTTTTGCATCTATTCTCAAGCATATTTGGTTGGTAAATATCTTAAAGGTTACTGTGGTTTTGTGAATTTAAAATGCACAAACATCGTAAATATCTTTTGATCAGAAGATTAATGCAATACTGTAAGTTTTTTTTCATTCCTATAGGACTGATCTTGTGCATTCCATTTGTATATAAGAAAAATAGTTACGTATAAACAGTATTAACTTTTCACAAATTACTTGATCACATACACTGAAAACTATGTCTACTCAACAGATAAACAAGAAACTTGTGAGTAGGAATATTTGTACACTGATATATTAATATGTGAGATATATAGCTGCAAAAATTTATTTCATCAGCATTGGATTTTTTTTCAGGTATGTGTACTGTGATCCAAAATGCAATATGCCACTGAAGCATGTTTACCTTTTTTGGGTCTGCCCAGATATGCATGCTTTTGAGTGGTTTCGACAGCTTCTGCAATCTCTTGAGAGCCAAATGACAGAACAGGGCAACCCCAACTTCATGTCTCATAACATTTACCTTACAAGAGGCTGGGATTCAGAACAGGTAATAAAAGAACTTCATCATTGAAACATATATGGCATGATAAAGCTCATCAGCCACATTAACTTTGACTTCCATTTATATGGCAACAAAACACTTTCAGTTGGAAAAAAACGTGAATGTCACACTTAAGTGGCTTATCTTCAATCTGTTTTAACGAATAAGACTTTTCACGGTGATGGTACTGAGGTTTATGGGATTACAGATGTATTTGATGTTTATAAAACAGCTAAAGTGGTTAACTGCTTGGTGCCTTGTAACTATATTTGTCATGTCTTAAATTGCTGCTAGGCTTTATCTGTATTCTGATGGTTATATTTCAGTACCTTGAGGGCATACATAAACATGGGGGTAGAGGGTGTATTGTAAAGGTCGTTGCGTGCTCTGTTGCACAGTGGATAACTAAACTGACTCTCACGCAGCACCTCCGTTACAACACACATACATGCATTCGCACAATCAATGCAACTAGGCATATAAATGTAAAATAATAAAATATAATTAAACAAAAGAAAAGCAGGTAGAATAAATCATATATATCAATACCACACTAGTTCTAAAGATTGATCAAAGGAGATTCTGACAAACTTAGCTCCCTGGCTGTCACTGCTGCGGGACTGTATCTGTAAGGCTCTCCTTTCACGAATGTTGAACAGTTTTCCATAACCCATTCACAGTTCAGATGAAATATATCCACTTTCCCGGATATACACATAGTCCAGTAATCTTTCACAGTTCTGTGGTGAATCACCCTTCACCAATTTAAACTTAAACTACCAGCACAAAAACAGCATATCCCCAACACATACAATTTAACGTCTCCACGAGACAGACCTCCTCTCGCCAGCGCGCAGTTTGGAAAAGTGAGTATTTTTCTCACGCAGAGGCCAAGATGTTTCTGCCTCCGCATGGCGTGTCTCCAGTGCCCCTTTTGAAGTTGACCAATTCAGGGAAACTTGCCGACACTAGACTTTTCCCATGGCCCTCCTGTTCAAGTCGGCGGGCCGCGTGTCACTGGTCAAGATTTATGGCCACCTGCCTTCACCATCCTTTCTGGCTATTAACGGTGGCGGTGGTAACTTGACCAGTGGACTGCCGATGGTTCCCACGACTCAGTCTTAATTAGTCAGAGTAGAAAATACATTTTCTACATGTATGGACAGTGTTTGTTATAGCAGAAAACAGTCAAAGTATTCATTAACAAAGAGCATGCACAGAACTTTAATCTGAAATATATTTTCTCCTCTGTCTAAAAAATGTTAAATGTTTAAGTGAGTGCCAGACTAAATGTTCATGAATAAAAACATGCACAGAACTTCAGTCTGCAACATCAGCAAGAACTGAGCGGTTTTAGGGGAACTCATCAGATTATAGTGGGGAATTAGTAATCTCCTCTGCTTCAATATTTTGAAACATTTAAACGAGTTCCAGACTAAATCAAAATGATATTTGATGAAACGACTGCTAATAGATCATTCATATACAATGTAACTGAAATTTATTTCATGTTTGATTGATGGAAGTGTTTTCTCCATCTTTTAAGAGGACCCAGAAATTTAAACATTATGATAAGGGGAACGTAATGCTGGTTACTTCCTTGTGATTCAGGCCAAGAACATAATGTTGCATGACCGAGAATCAGGGTTGGACCCCATCACAGGACTGCAACAAAAGACACACTATGGCCGTCCTCAGTGGGATCGCATTTTCACTTCTCTGGCAGAAGCACATCCACAGTAATTGCATCTTTTTTCTATCAGTTCCAATTGCTTTAAAAATGAAATACTCAAAACTAATTGTTCTATATTTTGTGATGATATATGACAGTTATAATTGTAGCTGTATCAAGCAGTAGCTTGGCCTGTTTTAGTGTCTATATTTACTGCCAGTAATTGTTATCTCTAATACAATTTTCCATCCTTTATAACTACAGTGGAACCTAAATTATTCGGCTTAATGGCCGGCACCAGTCATAGGGATAATCAAAAATCAGGGATAATGGAAAATTGTAAACTTTGCAAATGCTAAAATAGGTGCAATATCACGCACCGTTTGATTTCTGATGTTAAATTCCAATGAAAAATAAGTTGATTCCCCCTTTTCGGCACCTTCAACAATTTGCAGTATTGTAGCAACTGACAAAACAACTCTTTTTCTTTTCACTTCTGCACCGAACCCCGACATTACGGCACAAACTTATGCGAAGCTGCTTTCTGACCATGAGGTGTGGACACCAGCTGAATTAACTCAGAACAAGGCATCGCCTACATGCACATTGCAACCCATACAGAATCTTTTCCAAGAAAAGAGTTGAAGCAGAAGACAAATGCCAAAACTTATTGACAAATGGCAGTTGTTGGAATTTGGAAAAAGAGTAAGGAGAATGTTCAGAACGAGTCCTCTCCATTGGATTAAGTCCAATGGCATTTTACATGAAGAACTGGGGATTGCCTGGCTGGTGAACAGATACTATATGTTCAGTTCTTTCAGAATAATTCTCAGAAACCCATAAACAAAGAAAACTTAAGCTTTGACACACGTGTGCATTCCTGGAGTTTTTGGCAGTCTTGTAATTTCTACCAGTGTTGCTTTTTTAGGCGATCCTGGATAACCGAATCCATGGTTAATTGAAGACCTGATAATCGAGGTTCCACTGTATTTCTTCTTAGAATAAAAGCAGCTACAATGAAGACAGTTTTAGTCTTTTGGTTTTCTTTTTATGTATACATGGATTGCTTTTCAGATCCAAAATTGGAGTATTCTTCTGCGGACCAGGTGAGCTGTCAACTGTTTTACATAAACTATGCAACAGGCATTCCACCACCCAAGGAGCAACTTTCTACTACAACAAGGAACACTTTTAATGGTCTTGTACACAGTCTTTACAGGTTACACACTGGTATTGTGAGGTTCACACTGTTGGAAACTTTATGACAAGAATGTATATTGAGGATTTATTAGTGATCCACACAAGGGAAACAGTAATTGCTTTTATTTATTTTTTGTTCCCCTTTTTACAAAGAGTTAAAAAATAGATATCCTCGCCCTTTCAACAAGAAATCTGTATTCCAAGGTGCCTATTTCCATATTCTGTCAACAATCCTTATTTCATATCAAAATAAGTCTGAAAGATTAAGAATAAAAATGAAGAAATCCCTGGTGCCTTTTCATACATTGTTTTTCCCTATTTTCAAGATTTTCTCTTATAAAATACAGAAACAGCATGTGGGTGAGATTCTTGCTGCAACCTGCATGTTATTTTGGACTTCTTTTTGTAAAGAATGTTGTTTGAGCTGTTAATATCACATTGGCACCATGCACAGATTGTTTTTTTCTCTGGGGTTAATGGCTTTAGTGTCAGTTGTGTATGCTTTTGTCTATTAGTAGTGGGAACATTGGTGGTTGTATACTAAAGTTTCTTGACAACTGTTTTGGGTCACATGATTAGTGCTAAAAATGGCAGACAGAAAACTTGGATCAGGTACTGAACAAAATGGAATAGAAAAGTACAACCAAAAATGTCTACTAACAGTTCTAAAATTGTATTTTCCAGTTTTGTCCTTATAGAGAAAATTTGTACAGATTGGCATCTGTGAGAGCAGCCAACCAGAATAAATTGTTAAACTCCTTGCTGTGCCCAAAGTTGTGTCTCATTTTATAATTTATAATTTATTAGTTGTATGTCTGTTTTACAGACTTTTTGGAAATAGACGCCTATAGGCAACAGAACTCATGTTTTTGCATGATTATACAGTACAAATAGGTAAGACTGAGAGGCAAGAGAGTGTATGCCACTAAATTATTGGAACTCTGGTCAAATTGATGTTATTTTCAGAAGCATTGTCATCAAAGAAATTGGTTGGTCAGAAAGTAACCAAGTTTTTTGCTTACCTTCTATTAACCAATAGCAGTGATAGCTATTTTCATAATTTGGATGTGCATGGATACCTAGGCATTATTGCAATATTTCTTAAGAAATAATTCAGTGTTGTTTTTTTCATAAATTTTCACTGAGATGGCTTCCCACCCCTATTCCACCACCTTTAGAAATTTATTGTAGAAAAATTGTAGATTTTTGCAGATTTTTGCAAAAATGCCAGGTGATGTAACTACATCTTGCATTTTCTTCATTATTATTCTACATAAGGTCTTTGTGTGGTTGTAAGCATATTTAGACTAGGTAACTGCTATAGAACACCAAAGGAAGATATCAATCTGCTTTAAATAAAATCTTACCTTTTTGTTAGAAAATTATAAACAAAATAAAAAGATCTGTTTCTGCAACATTTCATAAAAATCCCATCTAAAAGGCAAAATTGAGCAAGGAACTTGATATACTAAAGCTCTTTGAGGCTGTTCACATACTTACTCTTGCATTTATCAAGCCATGACTGCACAGTTATGCTTATGATCCACGTCTTTCTTGTTTATAACATAACATTTATGTAAATAAAATAAGATTTTTATTTTTTTCTAAAATACTGTCATTGTTGCTCTGTGTGTTTGTGTGTGTGAGAGAGAGAGAGAGAGAGATGATGTACATTTACTTCATAAAATAAGAAACAAAAGAAAATGCAAAGATCTGAGAGATAGAACCTAAAGGCATCTCATTTATTTTGAAAACGAGGTGAAGTAAAAACCATTAAAACTAATATATAATTACAATATATAACTATATATAAATTATAATGTATTATACATCAACACTGACCATATCCAGAACCAGTATGAAATAAGGAAAGCATTATGTGATGAAAAAAAAGATGCATTGATGCATGAAAGGAAGTGATTCAGAATTATTAAAAGACTGGCCTCAGGAAAGAAGACATAGTCTCAAAAACCTGCAAGAAATATCCACAGTGTACATGGAAGTAGTCTTAATAAAAACATAATAAGATAAATGGAAGCAGTCTAAATATTACATAAGAACATGGATTCATAAATACGAAAGGTAAGTTTCTTGCTAGACTGGATACCACTAAACTTAAAATCATATATAAAATAACTGAACATTTTGTGAATCAGAATGGTAATCAGATTTAATGCATGAGAGTGTGATGAGCTAAATACAACTGAGTTTCAAGAAAGTAGTGTACATTTAGTATAAGAAGATGGCAGAGTACTTCTGGGTTGTGTACATATAGAACTACATTTGTATTAACAATAGTACTGATAAAACTAATGAGAAGTTGCTAAATATAACAAAGTTTATATTATAGGTGATTTTAGTTATCCTAGAGTGTGATGGGATGGTCAACAGCATCTGTCAGATGCATTTCAAGTACTGAAGGTAATTAAGCCCACTAGTACAGAGATTTTCAAACTGTGGTACGCATACCACTACTGGTACGCGAAGGTACGATGGACTGGTGTCTTGGTGTCAGGATATTAAGCCATTACGCGGTCGCCAACTAAGCTATCAGAGGAAGCAAAGAAGACCGGCTTTATCAACAGAAACAAGACCGAAGTCATGAAAATCAACAACAAGCAGGAACTTCAAGGAGAGAACATCTTAGAAACAGACCGCTTCACATATCTGGGGAGCATCGCAGCAAGGACGGTGGCGCGGATGACGACATCAGAAGCTGCATAAACAAGGCCATGCATGCTTTTAACAGCCTATGCCCCATCTGGAACTCCCGAGCATTATCCCTCCGCAGTAAGACCCGCATCTTCAACACCAATGTGAAGGCAGTCCTACTGTATGGCTCTGAAACCTGGAGAGTGACAAATACCATCAACAACAAGCTCCAGACCTTTACCAACCGATGCCATGGCCATATCCTGGGAATAAGATGGCCTGAAAAAATCTCCAATAGCAGCCTGTGGAAAAGAACTAACCAGAATGCCACTAAAGTCAAGTCATCAAAAAGCGCAAGTGGGGCTGGATAGGACGCCCTGAGCAAACCAGCTGACACCATTGCCAGCCAGGCACTTGAGTGGAACCCTCAGGGGAAGAGGAGAGTTGGGAGGCCAAAACAGACTTGAAGATCAGTAGAGAGCGAGGCAAAGGATGCTGGAACCACATAGGCCCAACTGAGGGGGGTTGCCCAAAACCAGGTCCGCTGTTGCGGCCCTATGCTCCTCGAGGAGTAACAAGGAATGATGACGTGGTTGTCATATTGGGAACCAAACCCTTGTAATCCCAATTGACAGCATATTTACTCCTTTTATCCCGCAGATAAGTGCATGGGGTCTGTGGGTGTTGTGACCGCCAGATCACCAAAAGTTAAAAGTTTGTCAGACACCGAGACAAGTTGTTAGGTTTGTCAGCATGAGGCCTGTTAAGTTTGATGTGAGCGAGGGTTACTTGCCCTTACTTGAGGTAAACAGGACCAAGACTAAGCCAATGTGATGTCGGTGAGACGGCGTCGTATTTTTGAGAATTTAAAATGTGTTTTCACAAGATTGTTTATGTGAAAAATACATGGTCATAGTCTGTGGAATAATCATTTAAAGTTTTTTGTTTGGTAGGGCTTTTTTTCTTACCTGATTGATAAGTGGCTAAAGTCCCTATACTCAGGGCCGGTTCTATTATTCAAAGTAGGCAGTGGCCTAGGGTGCAGCAACCGAGGGGGGGGGCGGAACAAATGGCCTGCTGTTTTTTTTAAGATGAATAATTGGGAAAAATATCATTTTCACAGAATGATATTAGCAGGACACCTTTCCTCTACTTGTAGACTGACCACCACGCTAGTTTCTCAGTACATGTATTACACGGCTATACTGTCACAGTTGTAATTCACTTCCATAAGGGCGTCGGTAGTGTGGTGGTTAAAACACTCGCTTGTCACCACTGCAGTGAGCAGTTCAGGGTTCAGATCTCGTCTCGGGACACTCTCTGTATGTGACACCTGTTCACTGGGCTGGGCGCCGGGTTTTTTATCCGGTTTCCTACCCCCTCCCTTTCCCCCATAGTGTGAAATCGCTGCAAGGTGGAAGCACTTTCCTAAATAAACAACACTTCCATATACGCAGTGTCGCTATCTTAAAGAATACAGTCTCAGTGCCTTCAAGATTTTATATGTAGGTTAGTCAAATTATTGGCCACATCAGCTGTGTGACTTATATAATAGCAATAACAGTTGAATAAAGACTTATTCTATGAACATTTTATTTCAAGAAAAGGCTGTTCATTTTGTATAGTTTGTTTCATAGAAAGGAAATAGAAATAAAAAGAACTAATTACAGAGTACCACACAGTACGCCAAAAGAATCACACAGTACCCAAAATTTAGTAATTCTTCTGACTGCAAGGTCTAATACAAAACTGTTAATATAACATGCCAACTTATCAGTTTAATTAATTTATTAGAGGCGGTCCTTTCATTCACACTACTTAAGTTACAAAAACATGCCCTTATCCTTAAAGCCTGCACTCTGGCTCCCAGTCATGCTTCTTGTCTCCCTGCAGTGGAAGACACAAACAAGAAGCGCACCTAAGCTGCGGAATGCTCTGCCATCATCACTCTCCACCATCACCTCAGCAACCACGTTTCAGAAAAGACTGAAGACTCATTTGTTTACTTAAGACAGACTTAAACAACCTAGCACCACTTCTGTCTTTATTATTTTTTACTTTCCTGTTGTTTTATTTTTTCTTCTCTTCTGTTTTTGCTGCGCAATGAGCATTCTTTTGAATGGATACCTGCGCAATATAAATCGACATCATCATCATCATCATCATCATCATAAGCTTAATTTGTTTTTGTCTGTTTGGGAATGAAATGGGTGAGTCCATTATTTTAAGAATGTTAAATCACAACTGTTAAATGAAACACTTTTGTGACTTTTGATAATGAATAAAAGCAAAGAGATAACTAACACAAGATTCAAGAAGAGCTTTGTTAGTCTAAAAGGTCATAAATTTGAACAGTTTGCAGTGCACTGTTTCATTGCTTATCTGCAAACTATCAAGTTCTTTCGTTTTGAATGCATTTTTTTCCCGACAAATGTATGGAGATTATCATATCAACAATTAACTAACTACTGGCTAAATACTATAATAAATACCGGCAAACCTAAGACTAAGTCCTAGACTAATATATATATATATATATTCATAGGGGGTATGGTAGGGAGGTGGTACTCAGTCATTTGGAATTTTCGAGTGGTACTTGTCTGGAAACGTTTGAAAACCACTGCACTAGTAGAAGTCAAGATCAATATCCTTCTCTAGATAACTGGGTTCTGGTGAGTAAAGATAAAGATAATATCAGATGTGGTACATTTAGATCCAGTTGGTAAAAGTGACCATGAGGTATTGTTCTTACAGATTAACATAATACAGGGAGGAGTTGATGAGTAAACAAAATATGTGTACAAATTGAGGAATTATAATGAATTTTAAAATTTTGTTAAGAGTCACAACTGCTCAGAAGCATCAGGGATGGACAATGAGGAAACTAGCAGGTATGGAAGAATGCATCTAAAAGACAAGAAGTCAACCAAAAAAGGATTAAACCATATTAGATAAATAAGACATGCTTTATGTCAAAAACAAGCCTAAATTACTATTAAAAAAAAAACACACTCAATCTAGTCAAACCTATTTAAGGTACAAAATAATTGTACTAGAACTATGTTAAGGCTTACCTGAAAAGATTACAAAAAACAAATTGCCAATGAAAGTAAAGGAAATTTGGAAACATAAAAAATTGGAATAAGATTAAATACAGGGATAGTTGTTTTAAAGGAATGATAATGGCCTTTTAATAAATGAGGATGTGGAGAAGGCTGGGTTATTAAATGAGTTCCTTTCTAGTGTATTCGCTAGGAAAGATGTTAACAATGTGCCAGGCCTAAAAGAATGCTCTTTAATGGATCATGGATTAAAATTAAAGAAACTCCCTTGATGATTGAAAATAAACTGAATAATTAAATGTAAATAAGACTCCTGCTCATGATTTGACACTATTTTCAGTATTGAAGGGATTTAGTGAAAAGTTATGTCCAGTATGCTGATATTGAATTAATCCCTAGAAATTTGTATTTGGCCTGAAAAGTTAAAGACTGCATAAGTTGTAGCATAAATTTAAGAAAAAAGCTTAAAGACCCAGGTAACTAAAGGCCAATGAATTTGACATGCATACTGTGCAAGGTATTTGACAGATTTGTCAGAGATGCAATTATGAATCGTTTTATTGAATTTACACCATTCACTGTCAACATGGTTTCAAGAAAAGAAAAAAAGTTGTCTTACACAGTTATTAGAAGTCGTGGAAGACTTAACTTCAATGCTAGATAATGGTCATAACATAAATATATGATACTTGGATTTTAGAAAGGCATTCAATACAGTACCACATGAGAGATATTAAACTAAAGAAACTAGCAGCATGTGGAACATGAGAAAATTTACTTACAGTGCTCTTGGCCCAAGCTTATTTATAGAGTTCATCAACAATTTACCAGAAAAGCATTAACGAAGTCATGCACAGTGAAAACTGGTCAAAAGTCCATAAAAATCCACACTTTCTCCTTTGCTTTGATAACAGAAAGTGCACCAAATGGACACTTGAAACAAATTCTCATGAGTATGAGAATGGAAAAAAAATGTATCCCCAGGCTATACCAACCAATGTAAACCTACTGTATTTTTTGATCATTTGAAGACGGGTGATACTGTTGCAAAACTAAAGTAAAAGCTGTCCACTCATGACAGGTAAAGGGACACATTTTTTCTATAAAATCTCTGTCAATATTCACATTTTGTAGGTGTGCGCGGATCAAAAGGTTGTTTTGTGTTAAAAACCAATCCATGCAGACCAAAAGTGTCCAGCCATGGGAGGAGTCTTTTACACTTTCTCTCTGATGACATTCATCCAGCTGTGCTGATAAATCAGTAACAAGTGTTTGTAAGTATCGATTGAAAACATGCAGAAGGTTACTAACAGCAACCATTTTGATAGCAAGGCAGGTAGTGTTAAATAAGAAAACAACAATCAAAATATGACTAAACAATTGAATACACATACCGATGAATTTGTCACAGTCTTACCAATGCTTTGCTCTATTCATTCTTATTAAATTTTCACTACAAAACTCTCACTAACAACATTTTATTTCAGTCAGTGTCATGTTTTGAGTAAGATCTTGAATAATGAGCATGTCTTGTGGGTGCCTGTACCCTCATTGATGTCCTACTCTTTGTATGTTGATGGCGCTCCTCCGAATAATCTCTTCTGGCCTTGTCATTAGAGAAATGTTTTCTAGAACGATCATCCTGGCCCCTTGATTCTTGGCTCCCAGACTGGTCATGCCTAGAGGTCAGCTTCTCTCCATCACTACTTCTCTTAGTTTGCACATCATACTTAAGTCTGCTCTTTTGTTGAGGAGGATACATGTCTTCTCTGAATGAAATGGCTTTGTGGTGACCTGCAGTCTCTTCCCTGCCTAATCTAGATTGTTTGACGTCTGCTTCAGGTGAATAAGACTGGCTTGAGGAATGTTTGTGTCTTTCAGTCAAGCGTTCGTGAGAAGAAAATGGAACAGAAGACTCATGGCTGGAATGCCCACCAAACTGACTGTCTCTAGCATCTTGTAGGTTTAATGAAAATGATTGATCAGCATTTCTACTTTGACGAGACATATATGGTTGGTGAACAGCTTCCCCAACAGTTTCTGCACGGTGTGGCTGCTTACTAGAGGCAGATGCAAGATGTTTAGGATGAACCGCTCTCACTCCTGAATGTAAAGTTTGTTCTTGCTGTGGGTCTGTAGTATTATATGCCATCTGTTTTAGAACATCCTGAATACTACTTTCACTTTTTGACTTGATTGTTTTAGAATGTTTCCCTCGTTGCTCCACAACACCATCACTTGTATTAAGTTGTGAAGCTGAAGCACATCCTTTGTGCACATCAGAAGCACCAGGCAGTGCGTGTATGTCTTTCAAACCACGGGTTTGCTCATTCACATGAACACTTCCAGCAACAAAGGGATGATGAGTGCCACTTAACTTACCGCGAAATACACCACCGCGGCCTCGGCTTGGTCCCCGGCTTCTACTCTGCCTCCGTGGTTTCAGGAACTCTTTACGTCCTTGAAACTGTACATTAAATCTACTTATCGTCTGATGCATAGCTTGTATCATGTTTATGTCATCAGGCACAAAGACCATACGAATTTTTCTTCCTTGGATAAAAAGGTTTTGAAAAAATTTCCGACGGTCGCCAACTGTCAGCACACAATTCCGCATGGTGACACTCATTGCAGACGATACGGTCTCAATAATCCCCTTAACAGAGGAATCATTTCTAAGCTCTATTTCCGTCTCAACGCCTTCTAGCGATTTTAAAAGACAGCACAGAGTCCTCGTGTAGAAAAACTTTTCTCTCGAGCTAGTCATTTTCAGGTAAGTGTCTTCAGAGTAGCCTCCCCTGTGACTTTTACGCTTACATCATTTACAAAAATAAAACAGAATTTAGTTGCATTTAAAAATTACTAGATGGTTTTCATAATAATTTATCAAGTGTACTAACATTACTATAGAATTTGAGAGTATTTTCAAGAAGAGAGCAATATTTTACTTCTTCCTATTTTCTAACATCAGATGGGGTCAACAAAGAGGGAGTTTAGAAACTTTGAGACAAAGCATCCACGAACTGTTAAAGATGACTTTCACTGTACCTGAAAAACTCAAGATAGTGCTGAAAAACTTTATTAATGGAAAATTTGAATCCTGCTTGTCAATTCTGAAAGAAGTAAAACTTGGTCATGACATCGGATTCTTGGACACGTTACGTGCGGAAACCATTTCTGTCGTCTGCACATTTCTGTCGGTAGGGACTGGCATAGTATAGGGGTTGCTAAAGTATCACATGGTAAAGTATTCCCTGTGACAATGGCTACATCATAGTAAACCGAATGTTTCCCTAAGATTTGTGTTCCTTTTTACTATGTACATCTAAATTAAAAGGAACTTGTAAATTAGGAGGGATAAGCACCACTTCTGTCTTTATTATTTTATTTACTTTCCTGGTGTTTTACTTATTTTCTTCTTTTCTGTTTTTGCTGCGCAATGAGCATTCTTCAGAACGGACACCTGCGCATTATAAATGGACATCATCATCATCATCATCATCATCATCATCAGGAAAGGAACAGACGATAAACAAACCTTTAGAGTATGGTAAAAGTGATACAGATTTACATCATCTTGCTGCACAAAGTTGACCTTGAGTGAAATGTTTGCAAGGATTTGTAAAAGAGGTTAATCACCACAAACTCTGTTTCCAGAAAGCGAGCAGCTGTGGGCAAAGTGATGAAGACACCAATGATATTCTAACAGCACTTGAGACATTTTGTGTGCAACTTGAAAAGCTTCTTGAGAAACTTAGAAGTAAGAACACGCACAGCTGTTTAAACTTTTTTGAAAAATGCATTATTTTATCCTTCAGTTCACAAGTTCAGTTTGTTTCAATCCATGAACGAATTGTAGCTTCATATTAAATTGCAGGTTACATTCAACCATTTACAGATTCAACCAAGTCCATTCGGCTATATGCACACCAATTCTTCCAAGGCCCAGAGTTGATTCCCCCACAGCCCTAAGTCAATTCGACCACTGGCCTTGGTTCGACCAAGGAATATAGAAGTTATTATTCAGTATAATGGCACATTTATTGTCCGTTGTGTGTAAGCAAAATGAAACTACTTTTTTTCAAAAAAAAAACAAAACAAAACAAAACAAACTAGTCACATGATACACGTCAGCTGCCATTGTTATCAACTGAAAAATGGATGCTGTTTGAAGTAATGTGGTACATAGATAAATATGAAAAAAATCCTTCCTTCCTTTGTTTAATATATGCAGTAGCAGAGCAATCGGCATGGCACTGCCATATGGCTCATGGCCATAAAGTGGGTCAGTTTAGTGCATCTTCAAATGGTTTGTAAAACTACACAGCATTGTAATTGTTAGTCAAATGAGCCACATTGAGTTTGTGGAGACTTTGATGGATTAGAAGCTAAACTCACAGTGACATGGGAAGATATGTCTCTGGCTACTTTGTAACTGAGTGTGTTGTGCAAGCCTTTTAGACTTAAATATTTAGACTTCAAACTTTAAATTTCTGCAGAGCAGCATTTCCACTAGACACACATACATAACACATATAAATGATGACTGAGAGACCAAGATCAATGTGTGCAGGTCAACCGAGTATGATAAAAGAGGGTACATAAAAATTCACTTATTTTATGGCAGAATTATCACACAGATGATGATGTGGTCGACTTGACTATAGACAGTGGTCAAATTGACTACAGGCTGTGGCCGAATTGACTCATTCTATGGTCAAATCAGCTGGCCCCCAAATTGTACTGTCTTTATTAAATTAAATTGTATTTCGTTTCTGTGGTACATTTTCTTAGCAGTTTTTCTTGCAGAATTATTTGTTCCCCAACACTGTGCTATGTTCTTGCTCTTCCAGGTCTCCCACCATCTTTATCAAGCTTGGAGGCAGAGCTTGTTATTCTGTACAACTTTGGATATTCTCAGCTGGTTAAAGCTTACATGCTTAAAACCATTCCAGAAAAGCCATCAAGCTTAGTGCAAACTATCCTGCATTCATTAAATAGAGGTGTTTACATTTTGCATGGAGTACACCTTTTCTTTTTTAAGAGCTAATTCAGTAAAAATGTTTGACATAAAAAAATAAAACTTAAAAGAAATGAAGATATGGCATGCCTGCAAAATAGTTATGCAATAAAGCTTGACAGAAACTGCATAGCATCCTAGTAAAATAAAGGCTGATAAAAATGCAGTAAAAGTTGCACATGATATGCTTGACACAGCTATTGGCTGTAGTTATAATGTTACCTCCTTAATGTAACAGCAGTCAGAACTATGCAGTTAGTTTTCAGATGCAATGTGTTAAAATCTTAATGTTGTCAGGCTTTGTTGCCACATCATGTACACTTTTTTACACTTGTTAGCTAGGAGATAAAACAGGGAACAAATCTATATGATTAGCATGCTAATAGGTTTGGAAAGGTAGCAGACCAGTGCTTAAAAGTAAGCTTTTACATCTAGATATATAAATTCTGTCAGATAATGTTTTCAATGCAGTCAGGACAGAATTATCATGCTGAAATTACAATTCATTTTTGATTAAGCCAGCTAACAATGCTTTCATTTCAGTGGGATGCCTTCTTGGATTTGACTCTGAGTTGCAAACTTGTTTCCAAAGGAAAACTAACTGTCTTAATCAGTTGTTCAGTGTATTGGTGGAGCTTGCTGGATTTCTACAATCTTATAATAGTAAGCATCCCTTGCCTATTTGCAATGTCAGATCAAGCCTAGAGAAGTGAAGGTTTTATTTTTTTAGTTAGTGATTTTTTAATAGATATCTATATGTGTAAAGGTTTTATGCCTTAGGCATTCTGTGGATCATTCTGTATTTAATAGGCTTGAGGTGAAAAGTATTACTGTTATTATAATGAAGATCATTTATATAGTGCAGTATCTTATCTGATAGGCATGCCTACATCAAACACCAACAATATTTACCATTTATTTAACTTATTCTTAAAAATTTACTTGAAAATGCATTCGCATTATACTTCTGTTGAAACAGAATGTGGTGCCAATAAATTGTAATGAAATTGTATGATATACTTGTTATGGCAAACTTCACAGAGTTTGTTTGCATTAGCTAGATAAGTCACCTTAAGTTTTAAGAATAAGAATTTGTTTATTGGCCAAGTGACACTGCACTTGGAATATGACTTGATGATGGAAGAGACAAAACAAAAAGAAAGAATAATCAGGCCTATCCTATACATATTCGCATTCATGCACACTACCCCTCTTCCTCATTTGCACTCTCGTCCACGCTCCCTTTCTATCACAGATACTTCCTCACAGACTGCAAAAGGACACATTCAACTAGTACTGGTCCAGACATGAGCTAGGGCAGAGTTCAGGAAGGTTATCACTTCATCAAAAAAAAAAGTGATCCACTTCTTGGGGTCACAGGTCATTTTGCCCCAAGACCATTTTGCCCCAGTCATATTGCCCCACAGCCTAAGTCAGTTCTTCCCAGCTATGTCCATTTCTTCTCATTTCGTCTCAAGACTGAAGAGTCAAATCATCCCAGGCCCAACAGACGAATCGATCATCAATGACACAAGTAGATGTTAACATCAAATATTACCAAAAGAGTCGTACGTTGTTCAAACAATATAGATATGCAAGCTCAGCTGCCTTACAGCACTGCATATAACTATTACAAAGACAATGGCTAATAACTGAAGACTGTGAAGACGACAGTGGGTGATGTTTGTTTTTATTATTGCTGCTCTCAGGTAAACATTAGACCAAGAAACCTGTACATTTTGGGAAAGGAGAAAGTTTGAACTTTGCTATAAAAGTAATGAAAATTGCCTTCCCTGTGCTTCCCCAGCAAAGCTGCAATTGTGGCTCTTCATGCTATAAGGGTTAAACAGCCATGTGAATAAGTTTAGTCTTCATTTTACTAAGCAAAAATGGCTGCTTGGCAATATGCATGCAGAGAACGTATCTTACAATGGCAAATAAATGTGACTTTTTTTTCTCTTTAAACAATCTTTTAAATTAAAGATTTTATCTTCATTTTATTGTGAACTTGTAATTGACTTGTTTTGCCTATTATTATATGCAGAGACATCGCTGATCGGGCCTGGGACAATTTGACTTTTTGGTCTTTGGAAGAAATAGTCTTACCTGGGACAAAATGGACATAGCTGGGACAAATTGACTTAGGCTGTGGGGCAAAATGGTCTTAGGGCAAAATGAATGCCTCCACCCCTTCTTGGCAATATGCAGACTCATCATTATTTGCAGTGAGACCTGCCACTGTGAATTAGGAATGGAGAGAGGACACAACATTGTGGTGTGCCTGTGCTGAGCACCAGGATTTTGGAGAGGGGATCATTGACTCTTACTCTTTGGGGACGGTGCAAGAGGAAGTTAGGGATCCAGAAGCACATTGACTAAGAGAGTCTGAACTCTGAGAGCTTATCAAAGAGTTTCCACAGAATAATGGTGTTGAAGGCAGAGCTGTGGTCTACAGAGAGAATAGTGAAGAGCCAGAGAGACAGCATCATCCACTGACCGAATGGGCCAATAGGCAAATTAAAAAGGGTCCAGTTTGCCTCAGGTGGAGCGTAAAAAAGAGGTCTGTGAACCAGCCTTTCCAGAGCTTTCATCACAACAGAAGGCCACCAATCTATAACCGTTAAGTAACATCACACTGGTCTTCTTTGAGACAGGGACGATGACAGCAGGGGACGACAGAGAGCCAGAGGGGTGTGTTAAAGATTTCAGTGAAGACAGATGAGAGCTGTTTGGCACAGTGCCTCAGTATGGAAGTAGATACACTGTCAGGCCCTGCTGCTTTCCTGCAGTTTTTCCACCAGAATAGGTTACTCGTGTTTATGTATAAGAAAAGGAGCTGGTAGCGGGGATGCACGGGGCAGTGGCTATCACTGGTGTATTATCCCAGTAAATCAACAGTAAAACTCATTCAGCCTATCAGGGTGGGTGGCATCCCAAGTACTGGATGTTATTGTCTTTATGTAATTGGCGATGGTGATATCTTCAGTGAGTATATTTGTCTTGCATGACTTTTTCTTGGTCTGGTATATATCCTTACAAGCTCTTTCTGTTTGCATGTTGATGTTAATTTGACATTGAAGAGTTGGCTGTTTTGGTGAGGTGTGCATCGTGTGACCTTTTCAGTGATGATTTATCCATAATTAAACATGTTAATCTTTTGCTGCATTCAGTGCTTTTGTAGAAGCCTTTTTGTGTGGACCTGTCTTGTTTATTTGTTTTCATCACAGGTCAGGAACTGTTCCAGCAAATACAACTACATCTCTGTCTCTGTGCTTTAATGTCAATAGCAACCAAACAGTTAGCACCTGGTGATGGACTGTCTTCTACCAACCTCCATTTGGACAGATTTAATAAGAAGGTTCTTGAAGCATTCAATTTTCAATATGTATTAAAATTGAATGTGAAAACAGTTCATTAGTAACTATTCCAGAATATCAGAAACTATATTATATGTGAAGAACATTGCCACAAACAAAATTTTGGTATTGGTTTTTGTTTTGTGAAGGTAAATTTTTTTAATGTTTATTTTAAAGGATGAAAAGCTGTTTTGACAATGTATGATCCATATCTTAATATATACAATTACAAATAAGCCTCAAAATGTGTTTTATTTATTTATTTATTTATTTATTTATTTGCAGGTAGTAATGAAGCATGGCTATGTTGTCATCATGCCTCCCCAGCTGAATCTATTGATAGAGCAGAATGATGCTGGTGATATTCCTGAAAATGGATTTTTACCTACCATTAAAAGTTTTGCCAGTCTGGTGGCAGCATTGCTAGCATTTCAGCGGAAAGACTGGAAGGCCTGCAAGCATCTAATATCTGGTGTTAAATATTGTTCATGGGGGCCTCTTTCTTCAGTCTTGGCTGGTAAAGTGCAGCTGATATCCACATCCATTTAATTTCTCAGAGTACTGTTAATTTACTGGTACAGTTTTTTGGCACTGCTTGTTGGTAATGGTGAGTTAAATAGCCAGTTTGGCTTAAATGATGATCTGTACTGCTTCCGCTCAAAATTCTGTTTAGTGTTTGTGTGTCACGTGTCCATACACCTTTTTCAATCACTCTCATTATTCTTAACTTATAGCCCATCCATATCCTTCTCTTATGTTCATACACATATTAACTCACATCACTCCTATCTATAAACATTTTGCACATGTTGCATCTGAATGTGAGCATGCGCACAGACACACAGAGTTCTGTGAAGTAGCTAGCATGACAGTAAAGGCATGTTTTTCTGTATTTCTATGGCAGCTCATTCTTTGCTGGAGAGTGGTCACTGCCTGGAAACCATAGATTATTTACATGAGTTTCTTGAGGATTTCACAGCTTGCACGAGTGTCCTTGTGGAGTCTGCTGTTTACAGACTCTTGGCAGAGTGCTATTCAAGACAGGTAAGATAATAAAGTGTTTGGAAATCTGGAAACATAGTATTATACAACTTTACGGACAATATATTATTGTGTGCATTAATGGTATTTTTATTATTGCATTAGACTTCAATATTATTATTTTTTTCTTCTAAGTTATAAATTCTGACATTAATTTTATATTTTCTTTTTATGTTTGCCTTATTTAATATTTGCATCTGATGCAGTCTTTGACATCTAATGTTTTCTTGTTATCATTGCAATATTTTATTGTATTTACATTGTACTTTACGTTTCATAAACTAATGCTGTTTATGTATTATTTCTTTTCTTTGTCTTACCTTCTCAGTAAAATGTTTCCTTAAATGACAGTTTAAAAAAAAAGCTCTTCTAGGTTTGCTTTAGTCTGTTGTACACATGTTTACATTTTGTCCATTGCTGTTTGTTGGATTTTTTTTATTTTTCTAGTTTTTATACTCTGGTTATAAGTTATGTTCTTCGACATATCAAAAAATTAAGCTTACAAAAACTTCCTTAAGGAAGCAGTTCTTAAGTGAAATGAAGCTTTCCAAATTTTCATTCTCATCATTGTAGGGCTTTCACCATTTAGCTGTGAAGACACTGCATCATTCACTTAAAATCAATCCCAGTGACATTGCTGCCCTGTATGCCATTTCTCAGCAGTATAAAACACTACAACAAACAGAATCAGAAATAGAGTGCCTCCATCTATATGTGAAGGTAATCATTCATTCGTTTGCTTTTCCTGAAACTTAAAGTATCTTTCTTTTTTATTTGTTGTTACAAGAGTTTATTTGTTTCTTCAACCATCCTTTCTAAATATAATGTATTTATTCATTTATACATTTATTCAACCATTGCTTCTTACCATACAAAACAAAAGATGGTGATTTTTAAACTGCATGTTACAATAACTATTTACATGACATAAGCTGAAACAGATTTGTTATGTCATGAATTATTAAAACTGTTGAGGTAATTAAGAAGCAGATGCTGGTGCATCAGCTTATTGATTTCCTGTTTGTGCCTGGCAGCAGAATGGTTCTTTTTTTTTTTTTTTTTGTGCTACAAATGGTGCAATGTCCCTTAAAAGAAAGTGTGACGGTTTACTTATCTCTTACTACTGAAAAAAACATTTAAATATCTGTTGGACAGGCTTTGGAGAAAGAAAAGGATGGAGGCAAACAACTTTGTTACCTGCCACAGCTTGAGGAACTGTTGCTTGAAACTGTCACTGACATGAGAGAACTAAGTGTAGGACAGGCATTCTATAATTTTGGCAACCGCCTAGCAGAGCTTAGCAGGTACATTAACAAGAAATTCCACAATCACGTGATAAGTGTACATATCTTTTTACAGACAGTTGCAGCTTGGAAGTCTGCTGAGGCCAATGACAGGAAAATTCTTGGTCTACCCATAAGCCACTGAGCACCAAATTTATCACTGAAGATTAAAGGTGATCCCAGTGGCATAGCTAGGGTATTTGCTGAATGGTGGGGACCTGCCATTGATGCCCACAAAATAATAATAATAAAATTTGAAAGCAAAAATGTTGTCCTTACTAATGTTAACCTATAAGTTATATTACAAGCACAGAATCATGGATGAATGTTTTAACCTATAGACTACAGACACACTTTACGAGCCTTTTGACTAGCGAAGCTATTAATCACTTTATCAAAATCAATCCTATTTATGAGGTCGTGCTCGATTGACAAAATGGCAAGAATTGTCAATCATAAATTACTCATTGTGGATCACAGATAGTTCTTTTAGCTTCAACTTGGAGAAGCTTCTTTTGCAGGTAGCAACACTGACTCCAATAGTTAGGAAAATGCGAAGCATGATGGGAATGTTTGGAATGGAATCACTTAATTTGTTTTGGTAAATAAAATTCAAAAGTTCGAAAGGACCTTGTTCTTTGATGGCTACCTTTTCTGAAGAAGCCTCAACAAACTTTTGAAGTTGCTTCCTTTCAAGAATAAACTCAGCCTTGTCGATTTCTTCAGGAGCATGCTGGAGATTGATCTCAAATTTGGCGTCCAACGGTTGCAAAGGAGAGAGAAATTTATACTTTTCTGCGACTTCATTAAGCTGTTCAAATTTACTCGTTATTTCCTGAATAACTCTCTCCACCGAAGAATAGATTTTTCTCCGAAGTTTGTTCTTGAACAAGAGACCAGCACCAGCACTTTCTTCTCTGGGGATTTTTTTTTCAGTTAAACTTACTGGCTCATTGGTGATATCAAGCTCCAAGCGCATGCTTTCTGCAAAGTTTACATTGGTATCGGCAGTTCCATCTCTACTGTCGATCAGAAAAGTTTTCAGCGCTTTCATTTTGAGAGCCCAATCCTGGATGGAAGGTCCTTTTTTCTGAAGGTAACCCATTAATTTCAATTAAAATGGTCCCCAGTCGCTTACTGTGATGCGTTTGATAAAAAGTAGTAGTTGTCAGGCACTTAAATGTGCACATTGGCTGTTGATCACTATTTTATTGCCAAACAGACTGTAGTAAACGAAAACAAACCAATAAATTTAATGAATTTGATGCTCCTTGCCCAAAAATTTTGCCTGATGCCTGGTGCAACCCGCACCAACCACACAACCCTTGCTACGCCACTGGGTGATCCACTTCCTATTCACCACCTTAATATGAAGATTGGTTGTATACGACCATGGCAATTTGTCTCAGGTTTATAGGGTTCAGGGTTTGCTTCATCGCTTCATGTAAGTGAAATCCTTAATATTTTCATGGGTTACCTGTGATTTTGTTTCTGACAATTATAAAACATGACCTTGAATAGTATGATCCACTCATTTCAATTTATCAGTAGAGATCTCATTTTATCTCTTGCAGACACAGTGAAGCATCTGAATGGTACATGGGTCTCATACAGAACTATGATGTAGGTACAAATGAAGAAATGTTTTTCATTAATTGAGACTGAGGGAAAGGAGTATTTACTCTACAGTAATAATGCAAAATAACATTTTTTTTCCCAACAGTTTCAGTCTGTGCAGGAGTGCTGTAAAATCTAACTCTTTTGTTGTTCATAACTGATATATGTAGCATTATTTATTCAGAAGAACTAATGGTTTATTGAAATTTCCTTTGAATACATACTGCCATTTTGTTTCAGAGTAAAGGATTTTACAGTTCTTGTGCGGACCATCTTCCAGACTTTTTGACAATCTGTCAAAAAGCATCCAAGAATCTTTTGCTAGCCAACAAACATGAAGAATGCCTGTTACTTTGCAATAAGGTCTTGACAGCAGTTGACTGTGGATTTATGTCTGGCATTGACATGTGTGAAGAAGACTTTACTGTGATTTCTTTCCTGGAGAGAGAGGATACAAGGCAGGAGACAAAGACAAGCTGCCAGCGCAAGAGACGATTAAGTGCAGACAGACAAGATACAGAACAAGAGCAATTGGCATGGAAGAGAATGAAGAATTCTGCCCAGCTCTTGGCTTATCGAGCAGATGCAAAGATCATGCTGGGGAACTGCACTGCTGCTGTGCAGGATCTGACAAGGTGAGAGTTATCTGATCTTTGTTTCAATCGTTCTTCCCCAGTTCCTGCAAACTTGACTGGATGGAAGATAAGAATGCTTTTAAGAGTTGCTAGATTTAATAATTTACTCGTACTACTTGTGACTAATTGAACATTGAAAATCTACATTATGGCAAAATACTCAAAACAGCTATTTAGTTTAACAGCCAGCTTTAGTCTAATACATTTCCACTTTTATGCACACATACATAGACATCACACAACTGGTGAGGCAATTTTAGACTCCACCAACTGATATCAAATACAGCATATGCTCTGCAGCCATCATCTCAGAATTCATCCTCTTCTACTTTTTTTATGTATCCTAAACTGTGACCTAAGTGGAACAGTGAACATCAATGGAGATTTCCCCCTGCTTGCTCAGATGACAGAGATTGAAGAGTAATGGTAGGGACAGTGGTTTAATCTAGACAAGCTATCCTTGTTTGTGGCAGATGTCATCCAGTTAAGGGAGAAAGTCATTTAAATCATTATTGTCTACCCTGGGAGAAAGTCTTAAATCATTATTGTCTTCCCTAATCTCTTTTTGTTTCTGTTTGTGCATGTGTATGCATACGTCCATGGTTATAATTTATTTTTCCCTTCAATTTGTTTGTTCATCTTTAACATCCTCCATTTTTCCTCTGTCCATCCTCTGGGATTGAGAAAGATGAACAGTAGAGATAAAGGGGTGTCAAAGCCAATTTATGGCATGTTTCTGGACTGGAAGGAAGTGTAGTGAAATACAACATTAGTTTGAAGAATGGGGGGGGGGAGTTTATTTTTCAATAACCAGGTCTTTGATAATCATTTTATTGTGGGCAGAGCCGTCGATGAACTTCTGAAATGTCCACATGCTAGCAAAAATGAAGCAGCAGGAGATTTTGCTTTGACACAGTCCTCGACACCACAACCTAAACGGCCTCGTCAGATCGCTAATAGTGGAGGCAAGTTACTGTTTCATGCTATATGTTTTATTTGAAATGCTATATTTCATAATTCTTTTTGTGGGAGGTATTTTCTTTTCGTTTTTCCTTCCCCCCCCCCCACACACGCACATACTTGTGTCAGGCTTAATTTTGGTTGCTTTTTCAATCTGAGACAATGTAAATGAGATTGTTTCAACACTAATAAATATAAATGTTTTTGGTAGAAAGATAAAATTTTTATTTAAAATATTAGATGTATGTTTGAGACTTATTCCTTAGATAAGCAAAGCTATGCCTGAGCAGTGTCTTTCTCACACATCAAGAAACTTTATCCTTGTTATTTACTCAAAACTTTCCTCCACACAGATGAGCAATGTGATGTGATTTAGAAATGGTCGGATGTGGTGACACTGCATAAAAGTCAGTGATGCAAAATGAGTATAACATATTCATCAGCAATAGCAGCAGTTGTAGCATCAATCTTCCAGTAACGTTGTCGATAGAAGCAGTAAGGACAACAGTAATAAACGTTCCTGCTGGTGGTAGCCACTTCAAAAAGAGCTGTTTCATTTAATGATTAAATTTAATATATTTTTAATGTGATTAATTTAATGCAGCAGCTTGCTTAAACTGAAATATAATATGAGCATTCTTTGCCTTCTCATACGGGCTCAGGTGTGCACACATGCATGCACTCATGGGGTAGTTGGTGCCGCAGTGTCTAAAGCACTTATTACCATGACAGTGAGATTTCAGGTGTCATGGGTTTGGATCTTGGCTTCGGGACTATTCTTTGTGAATTTCACCTGTTCCATGGGCTGACCATTAGTGGCTCCAGTCTCCTGCACACAGTGTGTGTGTGTGTGTGTGTAAATGATTGTAAAGTGCATTTTATTCCTGCTTAAAATGTGTGCTAGTGCACCCTTATTTATATGTGGTGTTACCAGTAAGCACAAAGCACTTTGAGCCCACCTTCAGCGGTGGCAAAAGGCAGTATACAAATAAACAAGTTTATTTATTATTTATTCATGTGCTCACCACACACACACACATATGCATGCAGTTTTCTCTCTCTCTCACGCTTGCATGTCCTGAAATTAAGCTAAAGGTCATCCCTGAACATTTAGGTCGTTGGAGAGTGAGGTGCTAAAGACCTCACATTTCTCAGGGTTAGCTTTACGTTTGCCCACGTCCTTTTCCTCGCTTCCTCCTCTTCTCCATTCCTCTGCGGAGTCAGTGAATGCCCGAGTGATTAGAGCACTGGTGTCCAAACCAAGAGGATCGCCGGATCGACCCTTGTGGTGCGACAAACTGACCCAGCTGTCAGTAGTGAATGCCTCCATCTGTAATTAATCACCTGCAAAAAGTTTTAAAAGATTTAATGTTCATAGAGTTTATCTTTACCTTTAAATTGCCCATTTCGCTTTACATGATTTTGCTAGGGAGTAGGGGAGACCTTTGATATACCAAAAGTGAATTAAGCGGTATCACTCTTATCACATTATTGAAGAGGACAGTAAAAAACTCTCGACTAGAAAAATAAATTTCGGTGCTAAATAGCTGACATGTCGGCGACGCAGTTTGTTACCATTGAAAGTAGTTTACATACTCCGTACTGAAGGTATCACCTGTCAGCAACAGACCGCCGCCAAAGGCCTTATCGTTTGTTCAGTGTTTACTAGGCCACACCGCATCCGCGTACACGAACCATTTATCCTATACTATCGAGGGCCAGAAGGGATGTTTTCCCAGCGGTAATGGCCTCTAACGAGCTGCTGCTGTTGTTGTTAGTCTGGTTTTCGCCGACAGAACATAGGCTGCTATGCAGATGTCGCGCTCTGTGCCGATTCATTTCGGATTTGCTCGAAAAAATAAAGTGTATTTTAATCTGTGGCTGATCTCGGAGGGTAGTTAAAAAATAGTTGACGAAAAAAAAAAACAGGTAAGGGTTATGCCGTGTATGTAGACCTGCATTGTTAACGCAAACCACGCAAGCAAATACACACTCACAGAAATACGGACCGGTACAATGTGGGCGCATGCACACACAGGGATCTGTACACAATTGAATGTTACCATAACGGGAGATGCTACCTATTCACATTCACTTTCAGCCTAGGCTCCACTTTGTCAACTGACGTACTTCCATTCTGTGTAAGAGATGACAGAGTAGTGATGAGTCACCTCGTGCCGCCTTTGTTTTAATGTTAAAAAATGATGTGGCGCAGCATTTGTGGCAGCACACTATCGTGCTGTTTTACGACGCCTCTTACGCTGTGGCTGTAGGTAATCTACATAGCAGGTTTATTTCGTACCACTGTGTCCGTACACCAGGTTTCTCAGGAATTAAGAGGATGCTATTTTTATTTTTTCTCCTGATACACATTGACTATACAGTGCAGAGGTCTTACCCCAGCGGCTGTAACACAAGCAGATTGTCGCACAAGCATGCACCTGCACATTTTACATAAGATATGGGGATTATATGTTGTATTCAACTAGGCGCGTGCACTGGAAAGAACCCGGGCGAATTAAAACGGCGTTTCAAGTTCCTAGTGAGGCTGCGTGCATTTATGAATATGCGATTAATGCTTGCTCTGCTTGATGATCATCGCACAAGTTGTAAATGTGGCACCGTGAAAAGAGCAATTGTGCTACTGGCTACATTGTTATAGCTATGTCCGTGCGCGCGCGCACCTTTGAATGGTGTAGTGAGTGGCAGTGGCGTAGGGAGATGCTCGGCTTTGGGGGAGGGGGGGGGCAAGCTCCTTGCTGACAATGAATAACGTTCACAATCTTGCCTTCCCAGCATCTTTTATTGGGGGGGCGGCTGCCCCCCTTGCCCCCCCTGTTCCTACGCCACTGGTGAGTGGGTGTTTGGGTGAGCATGCTTATGGTGAATGTATGCATAGGTGGGTGCTGCCTTGATGTGTTGGCCGGTCGGTGGCCTCTATGAGACAGCAGGTCATTAAACTGCTGCTATTACTGGGAAGCTGACGGGTGCGTGCTCTTGAAAAATTCTGTGTGCAGCAGGTATTAAGAAAAAGCCGTCCTTCGTTTAGATGGCAGGCTGAGATTGCGACTTTCATCCCGCACAGTTTGGTTTTACTTGCCACAATCTATTTCTAATATGTCAGCGACAGATACACACACACACATATGAGATCTAGATGGCGGAGGGGGTGTTCGCTGTCCGCATAGAAGCTTTACAGGCCCAAGGCCTTCTACCAGAGCGTATCAAAAATAACAGCGAAATAATAAGACGCGGAAGCTCGTAATATTTACCAAAAAATTATGGTTACCTCTGTCTCCACACACAATTTCATTGCACCCAAATACCATGCACCTCTGCCCAGCCTGTCAACCGATCCAAAGAATATCTCATAGTCATAAGTAAAAATTGACACAAAATAGAAAACCTCTTCTGGCTGAAAGACTACTATCATTATCATTATCATTTTCTCCTACTACTACTTCTTCGCTGACACCACCATCATCGTCATCTTCATCTTTTTCGTTATCGCAGTCGTTGTAATTCCTTCATTCGTTTCAGACGACAGTGAAAGTCAGCTCAACGTGGAGTCTGCGCAAAATGACGACTGGAACAAAATGACCAGTACGATCTGCATCAAATTGGCCGACGCATTGTCCAGACAACGGGAGGACCGCCAAGCACTTCACTTTTCCCGCCTTGCTGTCCAGATGTGTCCAGGTCAGATATCAGTGCAACCGGCTTCTTAATCCCTCGCACCACGCCGTCTTATAATAATGTCATATCAGCGTTTATGGTTGACATGGAAACGTAGGGGAAACTTCTGTTTGAATCTAATTTATCATTGACAGTCTGGAACTTGCTTAACTGGTGTATAACTGTTCCGGGTAATATTTATCCAAAAATACAAATACTGATTTTTGTTTCTCGTTTGGCTGGTTACTTGTGTTTTTACGAATATGTTATATGTATTCGAGTCGTCGACTCTATGCCTGCGTGCAGGAAGAGGCTGTTGTTTCAACAATACGGCTTCTAAATGCTGAGATTGTGTGTGTGTGTGTGTGTGTGTGCGCGGTGAATTGTGGGTGTGCGTGGTGAATATTAGTGTGCGATGGTGTTAGTGCTGTTCTGTGAGCGTGCCATTGAGACATTATAACTGTGAGGTGCGTTACTGCCCTGAAACAAAAAAAGTTTTTTGTAGATTAGCTATTGTATTTTTCCCATGCAGAACAGCTACTTACAATTTATTTAGTTGTGGTATTTCTTAATTGCATATGTGACAGCTGTCTGTTTAGCTTATTTCATCAAACGTTTGCTGATTTTAAAACAGAGGAAGACAGCGCCCTTTATTTCTTGTGCTCGAGCCTGCAGCGCATGGGCCGAAGTGAAGAAGGTTACCAGCACTGGCTCCAGAATCGTAGCCTCCCGCACCACACGGGGTCGGTGCGTGTGCAGACCTTGTTGCAACAGCGACAGGAGGAGCTAAGGTATGGGTGATGTTGTGTCTTGTTCCCTTACCTGCCTACTTAGCCTAGTTTCATCAAGTGCTGTCCCAGCATTCACTTTGTGTTTTCCTCGTGGCGTATATCACTCACTACCTAGTCACTACCAGCTTAATGGCTAAGTGTTGATATAAATGCGACGCTTTCTTGTCTTGTTTTAACTGTGATTTACATCATTACCTGCGACATGAAGCGCTTGTTTTGACCTATCCCACTCCTCTTGTATAACAGTAACAATAAGCATGCTCTCCCTGCTTCGCATTACATCACCAGGGGATATTTACCAGGCTAAAGAATGCAAAAAAAAAAAAAAAAAAAGAAGCTGATAAGGGAAAGCCCTCAGAAAATTTAGTATATGTGTCGCCTATCAATTTCTCGTAACACACACCCACGAGCAGCGTCGAAACTACAACTGGAGACGTGTTACTGCAGAAAATATTTCCTTTGCTTGGTCTATCACCTCTGCGCGCACGCATAAACACACTTGCACACACACATATTTAATTCTCTTTCACTGGTCCAGCCGATTCATTATGATGTCTAACAGTGCTGTACAGCAGCACAATATTTCGTACTAGTGTATTGTTGTCGTTTTCTGAAGGTCTACCGCTTATGAGGTCGAGAGTAAAACCCGTCGCCTGGGACACGTTCCTGACATGGACAAGCTTCGCCTCGATGTCTCGTGCTTGCAAACTCTCCTCAGCGTCAGGCAAGGCAGGTGACCGGACAGTGTGAGGTAACGCGCAGATTCTTGTGACCGTCAGACATGTAGCAGGACAGAGGATGAAAACGAAGGATTAGATTGAAAGAAAAAATAGAACTATGGGCAGCATGGCAAGACGGAAATGAATGACTCGAATCAGGAGTGACAGAGGCTGTTGTGAGTCATAATAATAATAATGTGATTTATGTAGCTCATAATCATGCTTACGAAGGAGCATGTTCTCAGCGCTTGAGACAAGTAGGAGACATGAACAGAATAGAAAGGACGGAAGGAGAAACAACTATGCAGACAGGCAACAAAAGACAAAGATAGAAGATGCAAAGAAGAATTGGAGAACACAGTAAGGATGGTGTCATAAACCTGCAGAGGAAGACAGATTCTACTGCAACCTGAAAAGTCACCGGCAGAATTTTGCCGGTCACCTAAACGCTTTCTCTCTCTCTCTTTTGATTTTTGCTAAATCATTACAGGCAACAGATTTCAGACAGAATTGAATTTATGGTGTTCAGTTTCCTGTGTGCGTTTGTGTGATTTTGTTCATTTTTTTCCATGTGCGGTTATCGTAAGCAGAATGGTGACAGAAAACAAAAATCAGTTATCTTTCACTGATGATCAGTTACACCCACCACCACGTTCACTCGAATTTTCTTTTTAAATGTATAGAACCTGTTAGTAGAAGTTCTCATCTCGTGTGTCTTGACGCACACCGGGATTGCGATCATGACGCGCTCACAAACTGTCGGGTGGCTAACGTCACTATCGCCGCCAGGCCGTGCAGCTTGGCCAGTAGTGGTGAATGCACACTGTCGCGTCACGGCATGTATACGGCATTGCGCCGGCGTTTTCCTGCTGCACGACGGCCAGTCATTGTCTTATCGAGTAAAAGCATGCACGTGCGACCACTCCGCGAAAGCCACCAGTGTTTCGCTTTGCCCACTGGCTAGTACTGCAGTCTGCACCTCACTGCTGCTGGATGTTTGTAGGGGGGATGGTGGGGGGGTGTGGTCGTGGTGGCGGTGGTAGTCATGTTTTCAAAGTAACAAATTTACTGCACCTGGCAAATATTTTCATGGAGGACGAGGTTGGTGTTGATTGTGAGTTAAGAAACTCTAATTGGTCCCGAATCTTAATTTTGTTTTTAACTTGTAGGTCCCCAAGCGCAGAATACGAACATATTGTATTTCATTGTGTCTCTTTCTCTGCACGCTGCGAAATAAGGACGTGTGTGTGTGTGTTCGTGTATTTGCGCATACTCTTTGCCGCGCTTGTAACTGTAGCCCCTGCCCTGCGGTGATTGGAGTTCTTATTGATTCGCCATGGTCGTGTCGTTGTGACCCGCTGTCGCCACCCATCACTCTGAGGGGGAAAAAAAAACTAATTTCGTTTTCCGCTTGTTCGTCAAGTGCTCGCGGCAGTGAGAAGCTTTGTTTTAACATGCCTGTTCTTGCGCGAAAAAAGGACCAGAAACCACGGGCTTGTGTCACGCATACACGTGTATACACATCTGTGCTTCAAACAGTTGGCAAGTAAGCACATGCGCGAACGCACACACGCAAAGCAACAATAATACTACAGCTTGACTTTGGACAGTGAAGCTGTTTCACCCGTCATTGTGAAGATTTTCTCGATCTCGATTTGTTGTTCGTCTAAAAACTAGATCCTCTTATTTTCTGTGTGTCGCGAGATGTTATTGAGGAGGGGGGGGGTGTTATGGGGTAAAGAGTTGAGTATAATACGCCAAAAGATGTTAATGTTCATATATATATATATATAAACGAAACTGGCTGCACTTAATATTGGAAGAATTGTACCTTTTCTCTCGCCTCACTTGTAGACAGAGATGTTGCGTTGCTTGTGACTTTATGCTTGCGCTCTTTCTCTCAAAATAATTAAAAATAATTTTTTTCCATCGCGCATGCGAAGAAACGAGAGCGCGCATGCATTCATTGGAATCCATCATTTAGAGCTCCATAGCGTCCTTCGTATCCTTTGTGTCAACATCGACTAAAGTGACCTCAGCTGCTATGGTGCTTAGCGTCGAACACTATACAGAAATCAACAATGAAACTTCATGCCGCGCTCCAAACCGTCCATCAAGAAGGCACGGGACGCGCGTGCACAAGCCCATATAGTTCTCTCGGAGCCCAGCTGGCCTGCGTCTCGCTGTCTGCATCCCACAACTTGGAATCAAATTGAGGACTGTCGCACGTGCAGGATGACCCGCCATTCGCTGGTGGTGAAGTGCACAGAAACAGCGGAAAGGCCTTTCTTATCCACCCAAATATAAACGAACGTTTGACGAAGCTTGGCAGAGTTGTTATATAACTGTCAAGTAAACACTTTGCCAGCCGTGGTCATATATTCGTATACATATTTTACACACACATATATATATATATATATTCATTTATGTTTACTTAGTTCAAAACGGCGAACCTCTTACACGAGGTTTAGACACGGTATCGTATGGTCTTAACCTATTAATGACTACATTTTTTTTAAACTTTTCGACCATTAAAGCAAGCTCTACAGATGTTTCAAAGTGGCTAACGACTTTTGCACTAAGGTAAGCGGAAAGCCGAGTGGTTAGAGCACTGATGTCCGAACCGATAGATGCACCGGTTCGATACCCGTGTGGCGCAGCACATTTCCGCCAGTCAACGCAACTGTCGGGAATGGGTACCTGATTCCATATGGGGTTGCGGAAGGTAAGGCAGCGAGGGAGAGGAAATAGGCACCGCCCTCACATAAAGCTGACCCTGGTAAACGACCTAAAAATGATTAAGGGACGACCTTTACCCAGACCTGACGAGAGGGGGTGGTCTGGTGTACCCGGGCCCGCGGGTGTGAAGGGGGCCTGGCCTTGGTCAGTGGATTTTTTTTTTAACGTAAATCTCAGAGGAAATTTTGTTTGACGAGTGACCAGTCACTCCCCAACGACCTGAAAAGGTTATGGGATGACCCTTACCCTTACCCTTACCTTACCAGAGAAAAGAAAACAAATACAGTAACAGGGCTGAAAATGCAAAATCATTTTTCTTTAATTACTTACCATTGACGTGTACACAGCTGTAAAATGCTAATATCGTGCAGTGGTGTAGATCTTAGTCGTTTGCTGTCTATATTACTTTCCTAAAGGTAATGCAGATATTGCCGGTCTAATTATAACTTGTAAGCATACTACTATATTTTGGGAAAATAATTCACGATTACAGTCCAGTCAATGGTTAATGCAAGGGGGCCAGAAATGTCCTCTGCCCCGGGGCCTGTGCTGGCTCTCGGCTTCCCTGCGGCTTTACCTTTACCATCGAAGAACCCGTATATAGGTCGGTAAACCGTAAACCACAGTAGGAGACAGCGTAGTGACAGTGTTACCCGCTAGTAATTTACAGCAAAGGTCATCGAAAAATTAAAAAAAGGTGAGATACCTCGACAGGTAGGAAAAGAGCTTAACCTTAACGCACTACTCGAAGGGAGAACTGTCAACATTTCCACCTCTCGATGCCTTCGACACTCTGTCGAATAGGTGCCAATGTGTGGGGGAGTTGTACATTGTGGTCATCTAACAACTTCTACTTACCCTCATTCGCATATTCGGCAGTCCACGTCCGGTTAAGAAGCCAGTTTAAAACTCATACACATTCTGAAGGTATATCGTTAAGCCGCTATGTTAAAATATTGTGTGAGCACCAGTGATGTACTCTCCCTCTTTGATATTCTAAACCCGACCATAAATACCAGGTGTCATACCAAGCAGAATCTATTCTTTTCATTGACACATTGACCTGCAGTATTTTGAAATGGCATTTACCTGTTGTCTAGTGCATTCATTTGTATGTTGTAATTTTATTTATTCCTGTGTCCGAGCACTACCAGAAAAAAAACAACAGGAAAACAACCGCCTTAAAAGGATGCAGTCAACTCCACTCAAAGTACAACCGTCTTGTTTTTAGGAACTAAAGTTTAGTGCTTGACAAAACGGAACTATTATACATCTCAGTTATTCTGCTGTGAAAAAGAAAAAAATCGACATTTTCAATGTTAATGGCACCAAAAAAAACATACTGTGGAGTTTCACTGGTCAATACCTGCTATCTGAACTCTTGTGTCACCTCTTTCTTTTGGTTTTTCTCCAACACCCGTTTCAGGCCCACATGAGTCTTTCCATTATGTAATCACTAATTTAAAGAAAAATTGTCGGTGGTGTAGGTGGTTGAAGGTTTATCAGTGGCCCCTTCCAGGGGTGTGATACAAAGGCCTATTGCTCATAGACTATTTTCGCCATAAAATGACTATCTGCACAGAGGATACATCATAAATACAAGATAACCCTGCTCTTTCTACCACACTGGCGTACATTCCTGATAACGCTGTGGGCGATATAATTTGTCAACGCTTACTTGAGAAGTAACTTTATGCTGAGTGCTCGTGGATACCCCTCCCATTTGGTTTTTGATTTTTATATTTTTTAAGTTATTGTTTAACGATGAAAAATACACAGCGATGATCGTGGTGTGCGACTCGAATTTGGGTAGCTATAACACCCGTTCCTGAAACCCGAGCTGACATACCAGCCGGTTAACAGGCCATGTCTGCCGACCAGAGGTCCGTATTCATGAAGCGAGGGTAAGTCGTTCGCCTGTGGAAATCAACAGCAACCATTTTATCTCCAAAGTTATAAGGCGGGGATCCGACTCCGTGGATGTTGTGTTACCCCTGTGACTTTAGTTATAAAGCAGTGGTAAAGGTCCCCTGGGGTAAAGTGGGGTACAAACGCTATCCGCAGGGTCTGGACAGTGCGTAGTAACTGCGGAGGCAAGATGTTTGTCCTTGATTTACCTTGATGACCCACCCCCCACCCCACCCCGTTTGACATAGCTCACGCATGAACTAAACTGAGAAGTGTTGTTGGTATACTCCAGCGGTGTCGTCTTGCAGCCGTGATTGTCCTCGTCCTTGCCGCTCTCACCTTTGACCTGTACTGCCTGTTTGACAGCTGCGTGATCCAGTTCACCCGACAGCAAAGTCGGGGCGGGAAGGAGGGTGACCTGTATCCCTGTACACCTAGTACCCGAAAAGGCTTGGTGGGATTACTGACCGGGTGATATTGATAAGCGAAGTGGGTTTTTTTTGTGTGTGTGAATGTGTCCGTTAAAGTCCGTGGCGATCGTTTACCGTTAAGCCGCAGTATTTGTGGAATCGTGTACGTATGGGAAGGAGGACTGATGCCGTTCTTGATCGCTGGAAAACTTATCATTTATAAATCATTTGGCACCACCAACCAGGTCATGGGGCGAGGATTTTCCAAGGTGGAGGGTGACCAGGTACCTATTTTCTATTATTAGAGCTAACCACGAATATTCAACAGAACCTCGATAATAAAAGTTAAAAGTTGATGGTTGCTAACGAAAAGCTAAAGGCTCCACACGCGAGATAGGTTTTCGAGAGCAGCTCTGTGCCTTTATAAACCCAAAAGCGGGAGCGACATTTTAGAACAGGTTTATAAAACGGCAAACAGAAGCCAAATATGTTTGGCAAACCGTTTGGGAATACTTTGCAGTTTAGGTCACACGCCAAACACGAAAAATAAAAAAAACGGAGCTCGATACCTTGACCGAGCATCAAATCCCTCACTTAATAGAATTGCAAAATGGCTGAAAATATGTAATTTGGTTAACAAAATTGCAAAACAGTTCGCAGTCTGGGGAAAGCAGATTTGCCAACTCGTTTCGAGTGTATCTTTGCTTTGAGGGTCGAATCCATAGTAACCAACCAGCCGCTGCCTTTCGCCCAACAGCTTTTTTTTTTTTAAAGAAGCACTCCCTTTGCTGTTGTTGCTGCAGACTGCTGCACTTTAACCATCCAGCTAGCGCTGTGTGCATCCAATCCCAGAATCCCAGAGCGTATTCGCTCATAAACCTGGACGTAGAGCAGGCTAAAGTACATGCGATATACATTTCTAAAGAAGCTTCTTAACTGGATGTATTGACGAATAAGTGACGATATTTAGCATTTATCTTTTTACATCACAGTTATGAAAAACTTAGCCAACTATAATCACGTATTCAACACGATTAAAGCTGTCTTGAAGCTATATGTTATTTTTTCAAGATTGAAGGCCTTGATTCCTCGATTCCTTTGTACCATAAATCTGCTATATCTCAGCAGTCTGAATAAAACTGGTGCGCGCGCGTGTGAGGAAGAGAGTAACAGGTGCGTTTATGTGTGTTGGAATATTAGAGGGTAGAGGCCGTGTATGCTTTATGGCGCTATAATGTAATAATAACGTCAGTAACTGCTTTCAACGACAAATTTGTCAGTCGGACAGTCGTGGGACTGAGTGGAAATCTTGGCTCTGGACAGGTAAATTAGCAGTCCACTTTTTGATCGCCCGTGATTCACTCGGGCAGAAAAATAAAAAAGAGAAGAAGAAATTGTATTTAATTTTTTTAAATATCATTTAGAGTTTTTCTCCCAAATCACGTGACAATATTGAGCCACGGTTGCTGTAAATCTGTGTCAGGGTGGAGGACAAGGTTCTAAGTCTCGTAAAGCCTCTGCTTTTCTTCATTCGTGATCTTGATACCAAAGAGGCGTGACTAGAGACTCGAGCACGGACAAAAACATCAAAAGAGACAGGTGTGTCGTCCTGGGTGACGTTTATGATGAAGCATCTTTTAAGTGAGCATTGTCAAGTAGGGTAACCCTGCTTTTTGATGGAAACAGCAAAATCCCGCATCCACTCATCCTATTTTGCAAGTTTCCAAGACCGAATTAGAAAGGGGGAAGGATTTGCCAACCAGTTGCATGTCGACATTCCTTAGATATTTGCAGTTTGCTTCGAGAATTGTGCAAAAGAACAATTGTCTGTGTATGATGTGTGCCGAATTATCTCAGTGTTTGTCAAATGAACAGTCTGTAATACTTTTATGATTAGATATTTTTTTATCTAGTTTCATCAGTTATTTAGGAGACAGACTTGGAAAAGAACAGTAGAGAGCGAGGCAAAGGATGCCAGAAGCACATGGTGCCAACTGAGGGGGGGGCTGCCCCAAACCGGGTCCGCTGGAGAAGTGTTGTTGCGCCCTATCCTCTTCGAGGAGTAGCAAGGAATAAACTAAACATTTTAGAAGAACAGCTGTCTCTATATGACATCTTTCTCAAATTGTATTAGTGCTTGTCAAATTAACAGCTTTAATATATCTTTTATCTAATTCTATTAATGCTTATGACATGAACAGTTGTCTTTCAATGATATTTGTATTCAGTACTATTACTCAAATAAACAAAGTCTCGTCATCTACTTTAATAGGAGGGTGGTTATGCAAATGGGCGCAGTAGTTTCTTTTTTTTAAGTCTGCATTTTTAAGGAAGTCTAGTAATACTCGTAGCGGTAGTTATTGCCGACCCTTTCTTGCACTATGGCATTATGATTGCGATGAGTATCCCACTGTCAATAGTTCCCATAATTTCAAAACTCTTAAACTTTAAATTAAGGTTTACCACAGTGGGATAGTATTACAAACATTTGAGTCGGGAGTTATAAATGATAATCATTCGACAATCATTCAAATCGATTCCCTCTACAGTTCCTCTCTTACCCGCCCGCCCCCCCGCCCCAAAATGTTTATCTTTGTTTCAGCAGTTCTTTTCTTTCATCAAGTATGACGAGAAAAATATATCGGATATCGGAGTTGATTGCTTTTGACTGTAACTGAGTATAACCCTAAAGTCGAAAACATTCGCACAGCGCACCACATCACCAAGAGGGCTGAGATCACTACTGACTGATCCACATATAACTGAGGGCACTGCCATTCTTCTCCTCCATGTATCACCCTGACCGCACACGCTCTCCCTTCCTTCCTTCCTCTCGCCATATGACGGGAAAATCAAGAGTTCGATCTTTGTTCCAACGCACGGATGTTTTTGAATAGATACGTGGAAATGCAACTTCTATTTTTTTTTAATGTCGCCCATGCTACCTCGGAGAAACAAATTCGAAAACTACTGGTGCGTGATTGACTGGTTAAGACTGTGATAAACTAAAGGCCGTGTTAAAGTCGTAAAGATGAGGAGAAGAAGGGTTGGAGGACCAGCTGCTCGTGAAATATCGAGCGTTCATTTCTAAAACGTGACAACAAAATGCTCTCTCTCTCTCACACACACACACACACACACACACACACACACACACACATTTCCATTCCACGAAGGAACCGTTGTGAAATAAAGAGGTCTTCAGTATGTGAGGGGGGGGGGAATAAAAGGAGCGACGAGACCACAGACTTTAATAATCTGTGAAGACTGTGGTCGGGACATGGAGAAGGGCCGCAGGGGAGGAAAATACGTGTCCGTGTAGGAGAGCAAATATTTTGTGTCTGAGGAGTGTGACAACCTCCAGCAGCTTGTGTGTAATACTGTAAAGGAACATTCAGCGAGACCTGGGCAAATGAACAGGGCTAATCTTCATCGTCGCCGTCTTTACACTTTCCTTCACTTACTCGCGTGCCTCCACCCTCTACCTGGCTTTCACCTTTCGCGTACACTTCTCCACTCCTGTTATTAATGCAGAATAGGTCTTTGTCATGAACTTGTGTGAGTGGCCAGTGTACTCTGTTTGGTCTAGCTGGGACAATGAATTTGCACTTAGGGTGGGGGGAACTACAGTCTGTTTGTACTACCCGTTCGGAGGATGCCCTGTACTCTGGGTGGAAACTGCAGTCTGTGGGTGAACCAAGCGGTCAAATGCGCTCAAATTTCTTTTCTCCCTTTGGGACAGTTCCGCATAAAGTGGCAGAAGTAACAAAACGCCAACAGAATTCGAAAGAGTTTAACCCGCTGACTCCGTAGCGCCAGTTTACTGGCTTACCTGGTAGAGACGGAGGTCTGTGGACGCGGCACGACGCACAGCAGCCCTGAGAGATTACAGATATTTTTTATGCGTTTAAAAAAAAAACCTTCCTGCTACAAAGCCACTCGCATGTTCACGGGTGTTTTTGTTCCTGGGTGAGTTGTTGTCTACTCCCTTCCTCTCTCTTAAACCTTGGACATCATAAGTGGGCGAGGGTCTTTTTTTTTGGGGGGGGGGGCGGGGGAACCATCCATCCTTGGTGTGTTTAAAATTTAGTAGCGAATGCTTAAACATATTTGTTGATTTCTACAAAAATGCGTTGAAAGATATAAAATTTGTTGCATATGAGGTTCGTGAAAATAAGTCATAAACCGCCTGTCTCAAGTCGACTTTGCTAAGCTTGGTCTGAATAGTTGACTTGGCACTTGACCCCGGTGACCTAAGGCATCACGTGCGCACCTGCCGAGAACGATGTTTGGAAGTTAAGCCGAAGTACGTGAGCTTGATGTCGAGTCGCACCAAAGACCTCACGAGCACCCCAAATTGCGATTACAGTTTTGAAGCAAGGCTTGAGGCATGCTAAAGTATTAAAACCAACATTTGTAAGCCTCTAAGTAGCACCATGTATTTTAGAAATTATTATCATGCACACAGGTGCTCATATTCTTATCGGCGCGATTTGTGCTCATCTCAAGGAACGGTAGTTATGAGGCGAGAGTAAGTCTTCACCCTGGGGCAGCATGGAGACCTCAAGACAGGCGTCTTGTTTCCAGAACTATGAAGCGGTGTGCAGACTCCACAAATGTTTTATCCCTGGAACCGTAGTTATAAAACTGTGGCAAATACCTCCTGGGGTAAAAAACAAAAACAAAATAAAGCATGAAGTACTGCCCGCGGGGTCTGGACATAGCTTTTATAACTTCGGAAATGAGACGCTTTTCCTTGAGTTCCCCATTTTGCCCTGGGAAACGTCTTACTCTCGCTTCGTAACTTCGGCCCCATAAGAGGACCCTTGCCTTGCTTACACGCAGGGCCGCCGAGAGCCAGCACGGACCCCAGGACAGACGACTTTCGGGCCCCTTGTAATTGTAATAGTAAATTATTTCCCCAGTATATAATAATATGTTTAAAATTCGATTTTTATTATCTACATTTCATTCAGTAACGAAATATAGACTGCAAACATTAGGACAAGTGTACAAGGATCTACATCACTACATCACTTCTTGAACATAGAATTGTTTACACGTGACTTGAGTAGTTAGTAAATGAGGACCAAGGCCGGGCCCCCTTCACAGTCGCGGGCCCGGGTACACCAGACCCCCCTGTTCCCCCCTCTCGTCAGGGCTGCTTACACGTGTCTTATGAGTTATGACGAAAGACTGGAGGAAATGAGGCAGAAAAAAGCACTTACCACAAAGTGTTATAATTTATGTGGCTCCTAAACATTTATGTTATGGTTTCAAACTTCTCGCAGTTTAAAAAAACAACAACTCGTCATCCGATCTTCAGGGGCTCCCAAAGAGCAGGAATTATTTCCTCTGAAAAGTCCTGCAGGATGTTTAGAAAATACATAACAAGGTTCGCATGATGTCTTTCTTTTTGAGCTTGTGTGATTGCGGCTTGGGAGAAAACACAAGACTCAAGCAGGGCCCGGACCATGCCAGGCAACCCACCCCCCTACGGGGGTCACGGGGGACAATGAGTGACGTCAACATGACGTCTTCCGTCGAAGGTTCGAGGTGGTTCTGACAGTTAACTTGCATCTTGGCTGCAGGCTATCTGTTGTAAGTGTTCTATGTGGCTGCCAAAGACATTTTTCTTCATTTTATTTTGTCTTGTTTGATGGTAACTTGTGGGAAGTAAATAGAAGTAAAAGAGAGTGAGAGCTAGGTTTTGTGTGTGTGTGCGCGCGCGCCTGTTTGTTTGATCATCTTTTCGTCAAGACTGTGTCATCACCTCAAAGTGGATGAGATACAGTGTGTGTGTGTGTGTGTATTGCATCATCTTCGCGCCAAGACTATGACATCACCTCTAACGACTCTAAGATGAATGAGAGAGAGTTTGGGTAAGAGAGAAAGAATTCGGAAGATCTGCTGTTTCCTTATTATTCATTAAGACTACATCAACGTGGCCTTTGAAATGTACCTTTTTAACAAGAATCAGACCAGACTAGACTTTCACAAATTCAACACACATTGGTGTATGGATGCCTTTTGCAGTTTTGCGTTCTTTCTGTCAACAAATGACATGAAAGCTTTTTTAGAGATTAAAAATCTCTTCTATTTCAGTTTTTTAAGACTATTTTTGCATTAGTGTTGTGCTGAGGGAAGGAAGGGAGGAATTAGGGATGAGTGCAGGTCAGTGGGGTCACGAAATGAACACTCAGTGGATTGCATTAGCGTTTCAAAGTTTGCCAGGACGAGTCCCTGTAGGCCTGTTGAGTGCTTTTTTGTGACAGGCCTCTGGAGGTTACGCCGCATTAAATTATCTTCCTTTACCATTCATCAGCAAGTCTTACCCCCCTCCCCCAACCTTCTTCCTCAAAAAAAGGAAAGTCTCATTCATCCGTCTCGTGTATTTTCTCTTTAAGGATGGAGCTACACACAACCTCGCATATTTGCTCGCGAAGGGGTCGCTACACACTGCTCGACTGGCGGATTTTCTGCCCACATGAACAACATATCACCACCATCACCACCAGTTCAGGTCGTATTACAAAGATAAACTGCTTTGGTCCAAGGTGCAGTTTTAATTCGGGGCATCTGCAGCTGGGTTTTTGAGAAAATGTCGGCATCCCGCGTCTATGCTTTCCGTTTACATTCCATTCCTTGGCTTCCAAACAGGGAGTGCTGATGTGTCGAGGTCGTTTTATGTAGGGTCAGAAGAGCAGAGGCCCAGTAAGCCTGTGTTTAAAACCTAAATGACACTTCATAATAGTCGTATGATCGTATGTTTATTGGTCGAATGATAGTTACTCCAAAGTTAACAAAGTAAATTATTATGATAGAAGAATGCACTCGCCTTTCTTGCCAACACTCCGGTGAACAAAAGGAGCTGTTCACCTCTTAGACTGCGACCAGGTTTCGAATCCATAACCTTTATGCATCGAGTCTGAGCGCACTCACCTCAAGCCTAAAGAGCCCTCGTGTTTAATGGCTGTACATAACCATGGGTTGTGTAATTACTAAGACTTTTTGTATTCAGTGGTTGTATGCATAATTATTAAGGCTGCTCGTGCAAACTGCGGTCCAACTTTTAGTTTGCTTGTATGAAGGGGAGAAGAAGAAGGAGGAAAATAGATATCGGCAAGTAGTACATGTATACAGAGAAGGGTAATAATCTGAATAGATGTTAGATTTGCTGGGATTTTGTTTTCTTTCGTGGCAAGTTTTGATATTCACAATGCCCCTCAAGAAAGTAAAAGGAAGAAAATTATATATAAATAATCTCGATAAAACGAATTTTACAACATAACGATTTTTTTCCAAAGTTCTGGCTTTTTCTAATAGAGCTCGATATAAAGTCAATCTCGATATTTAAAGAATTATCTTAGTTTAACGAATTGTTCAATATAACGAGCCCAGGTTAAAAGTCCAAAGTGAAAAACATTTCGGTTGTAACGAGATTTTGTTGTGACGTGACATTTCACGGACTGGGTCGCCGACCCAGTTTGCCGATGCAGCGTCTGTGAGTGTAAAGCATGCACTGGGATCGAGCAGCGGCTGGCCTACAGAGAAACCTCAGGTCTCTGACCCAAGATTTAAAGGACGTTCAGTTCACCGACAAGCGGCGTCAGTTTATACCGGAAGTGAAAGTTCATATCCTCGCTGCTGTTGATGAGGATAAAAAGATGAACGATGTGGCAAACTCGCCTGGAGAACATGACCACCCTCATGATGAGGGTGGAGTACCTATCTTTAGAACGCCACCCTTCCTGTCGGTCTCTGGATCTTGGTATTGTCAGAACCGACTACTGGAAGTGCGTCTTGAAGGTCTTCATCGACATCACCTGCAAGCGATCTGAAAAGCAAATCGATGTTAAGGAAGCCATGGACATAATCTGCAATGTGTGGGACTGTTTTCATTTCTCTATTATGTCCAGATGCTAGGCTGAGACTCGATTCGTGACATCACGAATTATCTGATACAAAGAAATTTTTCTCTGGTTGAAATGGGTTCGTTACATCGAGATTCTGCCTTTAGTACCTTTGTTATGGAATTCTATACTCTTCTTGGTTACCTAGAACACTCTACAATTTATATCGTCATTTCTATCCTTTCTTCCTTAATTTAACCTAAGCTTAAAGATCAACCCGAATAATTAGTTTCACCTATGTGGGTTAAGCTTATTAGGAGATACTTATTAAGTCCGAAAGTCTTAGCAAGGTAAGATCATTAAATTGGCAAGATTCAAGCTTTTAAACATTGTTAAAAAGTGGTCGAATCCTTGACCTCCCTTCAAGAAATTGATTTGCTCATAGACACTATCGTTCCTAATATGCCTAACTGTAACATGCTTTGAGACCTCACATTGGCTGTGTAGCATTAAGGAGGCATATAAACTCTATGTACACACCACACTGACGTATTGGTTTTGATATCTTTTTGTGGATGTCGATATCTGAAGACTTATATCTCGCGAAAGGAAGAAAGAGTCGGCATTTGAACAGATTTGGGGATTTGGTTTTTTTGAAGTGAAAACGACTGCACTCCAGTTGGTCTTTAAGCTAAGACACACCTTTAGATAATAATAATAATAATGTTACTACCTCTCCAGTAAGTGACTTTGGGCTTAGTATAATTATGTTTGGTTTAGATCAGCGCTAAGAGAGGTTTGCTTTTCGCTGTCCTGACAGCCTCAATGAAAACACGTGGCGTGTTGTGGGGACATTTTTTTTAACACGCGCGACGTTCTTGGCGTAAACCTCTCGTAGGCTCGACAGTCTCCGCGGAAACATTTTGCAGGCTTGACAGTTTGCCTGAGAATCCGCCGTGCTGACCTGTCCATTTCTACGAACACACTGTTTGCAGAGGAGGCGATCGCCACTTCTCCCAGCGGTCTCTGCTTGACGTCCCCGGGTCAGTGACCTTTTGTGGGCTTGGGATGACTTCTTGAGAGAGTCAGGGTTTGTGTCAACCACTACTGGTGGTGATGGCCACGGGCTTGGGAATGTTGGGGGAGCACTCGGTGTGAGAGTGGTGCGCAAGGGTTTGCTGTTGTCCTGCAAAGAGCTGTCTAGTCACGAGTCACGAGTGTTTTGAAAGGCCCAGCAGGTTTTGTCTTTAGATGAGCGATTTTAGTTCAATATTCAGTATACTTATTTCCCAGATTCGAGTGAATAAAACTCTACCTTTCTACTCTACGATCATTTGGACACCGCGATTCTCATCTGGGTTTGAAAAGAGGTCATGACTTCCTTTACTGAGAGGTCACCAAAATTGGCCTGCATCACACCATTAGCATGAACCCAAAAGCTCTTTAATTGGTTACAGTCGCGTCATGTTGGAATTTCGGTGAATTCCTCGTTTATTTCCTCAAAATAATTGTCTAAAAGATCGCAGCTGTCATCAATTTTGAGATTAATTTCATGTTTGACTCGAATGACCATAGCTGTGTAGAGGTATGCCGTCACAATACCACAGACACGCAAATACTTAATACGTCCAGATAATGTCTTATAAATATTGATACAGGTCTGCTGAGTACGTCCAGATTATGTTTTATAAATATTGATACAGGTCTGCGGAGTACGTCCAGATTATGTTTTATAAATATTGATACAGGTCTGCGGAGTACGTCCAGATTATGTTTTATAAATATTGACACAGGTCTGCTGAGTACGTCTAGATAGTGTCTTATAAATATTGATACAGGTCTGCTGAGTGCGTCCAGATAATGTTTTATAAAGATTGATACAGGTCTGCTGAGTGCGTTCAGATTACTTTTTATGAATACTTACATGGGAATAATTAACTTCTGTTTGTCTAAAACATGCACGTGTGCACAGTCCTACAGCGGACAGGCAAACATATAGAGATCCAGCTCCTTAAGCTGGCTTGTCGCCATCACGTTTCACTTCCACAAGTCTCAAGCTCATTAACCAAAACTGCCAAACTAAAACAACGTGAAACCCAGCCCCCTGTCTCAGTAAGCTCCTGCCCTTTGTCCGGCTGATCTGTTCCTCAAGTCTCTTATAGTCAGCCCAAGACTTGTTCGTTATCTCTGCCCACTCCCTTCTCCCCCTTCGTCGGGAGGATATCGGCAGGCCTTGTCAGTTTGGCCATCTGACTTGAAAATTTGTTTCGTGTCTGACCTTTTCGCGAGAGTTCTTTGATTTTATTTAGGCTTCGCATTAAGCGAGTCCAGCCCCGGGCTTAGCTTCAAAATCTCCGTCACAGCCCAAGCCTTTTAGAAGCTGCGGTTAGGCTGGAGGAAGCTGGTGGGGTCCAAAAGAGGCGATAGGGAATGGAGGGGGGGAGTGGGTTGTCTCAAAGTCTCGCTCTTAAGATCTCTTTACAAACTTCATTTCCCTCAGCCCTAATTGAAGCTTCCTTTTATCTAATAACAGAGGTGCAGAGAGCGGGATTATCGGTGTTTTACGCCGTCAGCAGCTCAGGATTTCACGGCTCTGACAGCGAGGTAAAGACGTGCGACACCAGGCTGTGTGCCGGAGGGAGAGATGTGAACCGACGACCCAGGGTCTGTCTGTATCGTCTTACTGATATACTGCGCCACGGCAGCGAAGTCTTGGCGCATCGACTACCTCGTAGCAAGAATGGGTACCGTTTGACAAAAGATCTTATGGGTACTTTTATGAACAGGGGAAATAATGTGACGATGAAATCAGGTAAATAACATTTTGTAACATACATACGTTAGTCTGAACTACATCCAGTGAATTGTTCCAACAGACGAGTGGTTGTGCTGCTCCGTTAGTGTTTGTCATCTGGGGTGGGGGTTGAGTGGAAGGACAGCTAGATAGACGCAGCGGCTGACAAATCTCGCCACATATTATATAAAACAAGTTTGTGGGGAAAAAAAAAGCAGTAGGTCACGTGACAGTTGGAGCAACACGAATGGAAAAAACTTTCCGCATTATATTGTCCAACATCTTAGCACACGCATTTGACAACTAAATAAGGAAAAAAAAGTGTGTGCCTATATATATGAACGTATGTGCTGGTCGGTAGGGGTGTGTGTGTGTGTGTGTGCATGTAGTTCAGATCGCAAATAACACTTGCTGTTCTCACGGGCAGTGGCTGACACTGAACCGATCACGTCTGAGGTGCGAGGGTCAGCGGTCAAGGGCGGCGACGAGAAACTCCTCGTTGTTTGGGAACAGATGACGTACTAGGCAGCAGACCCTAAAAGGGGGGGATGAGGGTGCGACCAGGGAGCTCGAGCTTATCAGTAAGAAGCCTGAACTCCATTTGTTTGGGCTCACCCACTATCCTGTATCCGCCACTCCGCGCCCTCTGACCACCGCACGGCAATCACGCTTGTAACATTCACTTGTCAACTCGCTGTTGTTACTGTAGGCATGTAAACGCCGTGTTGTTACTGTATGTGCAACTTCAAGTCACTCTATCATGTCGTATGCAGTTTTACAAGATTTGCAATAAACTTTTATATCTGAACAATGGTTTAAAAAAATCCCGTGATTGAATATTTGTGTTTGCTAGAGTCCGGGGTCTGGTCGTTTTGTTGTCTAAAAACGTAAGCAACCGTATCAGCAGTTTGGTTTTTTTTTTTTTGGGGGGGGGGGAAGGGTGTGAGTAGTGCGAGTACGTGTGTGGGCACTATAAAACAGGGATATTAAACACAAAAGCATTGCGATGTGTTACAATAGCATTCTTTCTCTCAATGCACAAAAAAGAGTTTTTCTTTTTCTCTATTCTTTTCCTTTCTTTTGCCACGGCTACTGTAACACCTGCAATTACCTTTCTTAAACAGCGAAATGTACTGTACTTTCTCTCTCTCCTCTACTCTTTTTTTTCCTTAACCTCAAATAAAAGTACATGTATAGAATTGTTTTGCGTTGTGTAGTGCCCATTCAGAAACAGCAGCTGTGATTTACTGGCATGAAGAGGTTCGGCTGCAAAACAGCTTCGACACGTGTCAGATAAGCCAGGAGTTAAGGTGAACCCAGTCGTTGGTACAACGGTACAACTCGCCCAACAGGCGCACTACGCCAGGTGAGAACCTTCTCGATGTACATGCACACGACGGCGGTGGCTGGTGCAGTTATTCATTCACAACTTGGGTGCAGGCAAACAAGCCCGACAGGCTAGGAACACTCCGATCATAAACAAAAGCTGTTAATCTGAAGCAGCATGCCTAAGCTGGCGTAAGTATCAGCCAAGGAAGGATTGGTGTGTGTGTGGGGGGGGGGGTGTCGGTGTGGGGGAATGAGGTGAGCACGTGGAGGCTGCATTGACGAGCAGGTTACAGAGTATGACGGCACCTGTGCTCTCTAACCTTACCTGAATTGCAACATATCGTCTGCATTTTTAAAAAAAAATTATTTTACTTATAAGGAGATGAAACACTTTTCGAGAATAAAGCTCGTTGTCATCCAGGTAAGCATGAACTCATGAAGTCGTTAACGGATGAGGGAATGTGGATGACTCACGATGGGTAAGTAAGTGTTTGGCGTTGAGGATAGAGGTGGTAAGGCAGTTGTCTGATATATGTGTGTGTGGCGTGTGGGTGGGTGTGTACGCACGTTTTTTTGTGTTACTGTATTATGTCTGTTACACGATCACAATTGACTGCTTTACTGCATCCTGTACCATCCATCTGAGTCCAGTCTCGCTTTTTTTTCGAAGATGTTTATCTAGTCATACTAGAGTTTCATTGCAAAAACTACATGTTTTCGTCAAAGGGAATGGCGCTTTAGAACTGCTAATCTTTCACTACTCGACGAAGCCTCCCAGTAACACCACGTATGAAAAATGCACTGTTTAGGTTATCTGATACGTTAAAAAGATGGATTAAGTACGTTAACAACACGAGTCTAACAGCAAGTCACTTTTTGTGATCCCCTTTTTTTATTTTTGCCATGGTAATTTCCGAGTTTGGTATAAAGTATACAAGCAGCAATGCATAGTTTGACGTTTACATGAAAATAAACCACTGGTATTATAAAGAAACATTAATTTTAGTCAGATATTCAAGCAGACTGACAAATAAGGCAGGTAGCAAGGTAGATATACACTGCCATGGGTTAGAATACTCTGTTCTTCATGTCGTCTGCCATAAGACCTCCACAATACGGAAATCCTTGCCGTTCAGCTATAAACTCTAAACCAAAGTGTTCCATTTCTGAGCCCTTTTGTGCGATTTATAAACCTGTTCTAGTGTTGAAAGATGCCCAAAGAAGGATACAAATGGTACAGATTTGAATGTTTAGATACATATAGTTAAACTTCCACGACTATGTGTCCTTATTAGGAGGTACTTCAACACTCTACAACACATGCGGGCGTGTAAATGGTTGTTACGTTTTGATAACAGGAAAACGTGCGGTAATGGAACACTTGTGTACACGTACAAACCCCACGGTCAGTGACATAATCCTGATACGGGTGTTATTTAAGGCGTGTGAGAGAACTGTGGGACCAGTGCCAAAAAACGTGTACCTTGTGCTTAGATGTTTCAACGCGGATCATCACGATAACAGATATAAAAGTAGTGACTCGTTGAGGCCCTATGCCGCTCAGTTAGTAGCAAGGAATAAACTACTAAATTAAAACTAGTGACAAAATTGGAGAGTTTTTATACATATATATATATATATATATTGTATTTACGTATGTCGATGTGAAATCTACAAGAACGCAGGCAGAATAGTTAAAATTCTGAAAAATTCTGCACAGATAATTATATTTCAAAATCTGGGGACTAGAAGGACAACTTTGGTATCAAAAAAGTTCAAAACTTGAAGATTTTAATAATATAATTGAAAAAAACTCAAGTTTTCGAGTTAAGGCTAATTTTGTGGTGGTGGTGGTGGGGGGGGGAGGTCACATATAGCCGAATGGTAACTTTGCACGCGCGCTGATTTCAACCCTCCGGCTAAAATGGGGCGCAGGCTGTGTGACGAGGTTAAATGAACTACTACACAATTCGATCTCATGCAAGCTTATCTGCTGTCAAGGATTTGACACAGTTTTCATCGTGCAGACAGGTAATTTTCGCTACAGTCCAGTGCAAAATGTGATATAGGAGACGAGATATTGTTGGGAAAAGTTTCTCAAAAGTCGCTGTCTCGCGACCGCCGCCTTCGTTGCATGTCGGACCGTGTGAAGCGGACTTAACGTGCGCTCGGCCTGTAGGAGGGACTCGTGGTGTGCATGCAGTAATAAGAGCAGGCGACTCGCCACTATTTTCAGCAACAATCACGGCCCTTGTCGTACAGCGCACATACTTCGGGAGTGAGTGTAACCGAGGTGCGGCCAGTGTGGACGAGGTGCACACACTGTCGAAGCGATGTCTGGGTGGCGGTGGTGTGGGCGGCGCTGGAGGTTGTCGGGGCGTGCTGCTATCGAGGCGGCGAAAAGAATGTGGTGGACGAAGATAAACGGGGGACATTTTCGTCGATTTGTTCTGTATGACTTGCATGACTAGAATGATAATGATCATTTTGATTTACATCATCATCAGCCCTGCAAGTCTCACTTCAGCAGTTGTCAAAGCAGGAACCACGAGCAGGAACAGAAGGTCCCACGCAAACACAACATTTAGTTAGTGCTGGGACTTTCACTGTCGAAATATATATTCACTGCCAGTCATAGGGACTGCTTGATGAACATAGTTAAATACCACTTGAAATGGAACCAGAACTGGAACTGATTCTCCTTTAGTGCAGTCGAACGCTCTTGTTCAAACTGTTATTGAACAAACGGAAGAAATATATAATGAGAAGAATGTCCCTTTTAGATGACCGCGATTTTTATTTGTGGGTCATGATCACCGGCCTCATTAGCAGGCAACATCAAAATGGTTACTTTTGAAAAAAAAAGTAAATGTGAAGCACTTCAGATGCTTTTTTTCAACTGTTTTAGTATAAACAATTTAACTTAAAATAGTTTAGGAATACCAGTTCCTGATACCGAGTTGGTGTCAACAAAAACACTCGACCTCGCCTTGAATCCCTTTTGTACAAAGAAGAATGAAAAAGGCGCCATTCAACTACATATCCTCTTTCCAACAGCTATACTTCGCATTCTTATACCAGTAGGCGGGAGCGGCTACCTTCAAGTGGAGGTCAAATCGACTGTAAAGAGCCCGATCTGACAGCTGTTGACATGATATCAGTGACTAGCAAAAAAACAACCACACCTTAGGTAGGGCCCAGATGTTTTGTTGTTTTGGGGTGTTTTTTTCGACAGCGGGTACCTCATTCTGAAGGTAGACGACGCACCTTACAGAAGAAGAAAAAGAATAGACAAAAGCTGGCCCAGAGGGGGAGCGGAAGACTGGGTGTGACATCGGCGCGTCATTGACCTGTGCCTGTGTGCATTCAGGTGTGACACGGCTAGCGTGAGAAGTCGTACATATAGAGTAAAGAGGAAGGGGGGGGGAACAGTGTGTGTTACCGATGCACGTGTGTGTGTGTGTGTGTGTGTACCTCCTCGACAAACGTGTGAATAACACAAACATACATAAACGGTTGACACCCACGGCCATGATCATGATCTCTCTGTCGTGCGCGCAGCTTAAATTCCGCAGCTGCTGATTCACTTTCCGCACCACTTGAAATAGCGTTGAAAAACCAAATTTGACTGCGATCAGATTTCTAGGTTGTTTTTTTATATCGGAAATGGCTGCAAAAGGGAGAACCGAAGAAGTGAACACTTTCGAAAAGGTTTCTCCATCTTGATATGCCACTGAGACGTAAACTGATTCGCAGTTTGTTCCCACTCTCTCGACATTCTGCAAGTGACGATCGACACGGTCATTCTTGTTATTTTGCGTCCTTCTAACTGAACCTCTACCCCACTCCCATTCCACATCACTGAAGAAGACATCTTTGCTATTTTTGGATGGGGTGGCGCCGTTTTGATTATGCTTCCTGAAGGAAGCGACAACTTGCAGTGAGGTTTAACAATGTGATAGTCGGCAGAGTAGTTGTAGCGCTCATAGACGTTTTGAGGGCTTTTTCTCTTCCTTCCTGCTTTCAGATGAGTCAGCTGTGTGGCAAGTGCCTGTAGGAAAAAGCGTGAAGTAGATGACATAGCAAGTGACTTGTGTTGAGAGTGAAAAGCCATACAACAGCGTTTACTCCTAATACGGGGCTGTTATTGTTACACTGGCAGCTTTAAATACACAGCGGCGCGGCAGGCTGAGGAAGCAATTGGATGGCATCAATTTAATTCGTGACCATGTCACTCCACTGTCTCTTGTTCTCTCTTTCTGAATCTCTCTCTCACTTTACCAATAAACTTTCCCTTACTAGTGCAGTAACTGACTCAGCAACTAAAGCAAAGATATAAGGACTTGCCAACTCTTGTGGAGCCTGTGGAAACTATGAAGTAACAATATTCTTATATATGAAGTAACAACCTTCACTAGTCAGTCTGCCCAATCACATCAAGGTGGGCGACAGCAACATCACCTTCACGTCATCCGTTAGGAATCTGGGATTTATTGTCACCGCAGACATGACCCTTGATAAACATGTTACAGCTGTCTGTCAGTCTGCCTACTATGAGCTCCGTAAGATCAGTGCCATCCGTCACTTTCTCTCTACACGTGCCACCAACACTCTTGTCTGTGCGTTTGTTCTTTCACGACTTGACTACTGCAACTCCTTGCTGGCAGGCTGCCCCTCATCCCTCATTCAGAAACTCCAGAGAGTACAGAACTCCGCTGCACGTCTGGTACTTAGAGCAAGGAAACGGGACCATGTCACTCCTCTCCTTCGTTTTCTACACTGGCTACCCGTCCGTTCTCGCATCCAGTACAAACTGTCTGTGCTGTGTTTTAATTTCTTTGCAGGCTCCTGTCCTGACTATTTCTCTGAACTTCTCATCCCTTACTCTCCGGCCAGACAACTCCGCTCTTCCTCTGACAACCGTACTCTGACTGTTCCTGTCACCAGAACAACAACATATGGTCACAGGACTTTTGGCTACTGTGCTGCAAAACAATGGAACTCTCTTCCTTTCCATATCCGCCACCTTCCTACAATTGAATCCTTCAAATCTGCACTGAAAACGCACCTCTTCCTTGAGCACTACTCCTAGTCCACAATGCTAGTCCTTACCCCCCCCTTCCCTCTTGCTACTTTACCCATCACTATTTTTCTCTGTTCCTGTTACTTGATGCCTTTTGTTATCTGTTTTTGTCAGTACTGTCGTTTTCTTTCGTCCCCTGTGTTCTGTATCTACTTAGTCCACGTCTCTTCCCCGTTTTAAGCGCTAAGAGCATACTCTCTACGAGTGTGAATATGCGCTATAAAAATCTTCACTATTATTATTATTATTATTATTCCTAGAGAGTTTTTTTAATACATATGATATGCAGAATGCTCCTATTTTATTGTATGGATCTGAAATGTGGGTCTATCAGGTTTTTGATACACCTGCTTTAGTGCCTGTTGTAGCTCTTTGGACACGTGCTCAATCCCTTCTGAGTAAAGATAGGTGAGGGTCCAGATCCTGATGGTATTTATGGCAGAACATAACATTCCTGTGCACATCGACTTTAAAGGCATGTTTCTTTTTTCCAGCATTTATTCTGTTGCACAGATACATAACATATAAAATACAATATTTAAAAGTATAAAACAAACAACATATACACATAAGGTAACAGTCATTTAGTACATCCATCTGCCGAGCAAGCTGTCCAAAGCAATGTATACGCAATCTCTTATCAGTTTTTGTTCCCGTCACGGGGTTATCTAAAATATTATCACCCATTTGTGTTCTTATCTTCTTTTATCTAAATACTGGTCTTAATGCCCTCCACAAATTTGTTACACAAGTTCATGGGACCTGTCACACTATTTTTTTTTATATAACATGAGAGTGAAACACACTCATTATACTCTCTCAGACTGTCACTCTAGATGTAAGATAGATTTAGTGCTTTAGTGCCTGTTGTAGCTCTCTGGACAGGTGCTCAATCCCTCCTGCGTGGAAATCGTCTAATATTCTACCAGTTCTGAAGAAAGTTTCAGTTCAGCATCTTTACGATTATAAGCAGTGGCCTTAGTATCATTGGTCATGAAAGTACTGGAAAAAAATATCATTAGAGCACTGATTCTAAAGGGCACTGAAAATACCCATTGACCCACTGCAATCTGCATACCGGACCGAGAGAGGTGGTGATGATACCAAACTGTTTATCCTTCATACTCTGAATAAACACTTTGAAATAACACATGCCTGTGCAAGAATGCGAGACTGCCTTTAACAATATACAGAAAACTACGAATTTTCCCCTGACCATTAGCTGGTGTCATGGATCATTCACTTTCTGGTTAACAGGCAGCAGAGTACTAGTCAATGGCACTTTCTATGACTTTTTCACAACGTGCACCGCCTCACCCCAAGGTTGTGTTTCATCCCCACTTTTTTGTCTCCTGTTTACCAACAGCTGTCGTAGTATCCACGAAGGTCAGTATCTTGCCAAATGCTCCGATTACGCTGCACTGCTTTCTCTTTGCAGCGGGCCAGCAGGCACCCGTAGTGTAGACTTGGGTGAATTTCTTGCCTGCTGAGATGACAGTTTCTTAAAACCTGATCTCAGTAGAAACCAAAGAGATTGTCTTTAATTTCAGTCGGAATTCTCCACCAAGTCCCGTAGCTGTCATCTGTGACGAGGAGGTTGACATTTAAGTACCCGAGCACCGTGTTCGACAGGAGACTTGGCTGGGATAGCAATACTCAGGGTATCGCGAAGAAGGCTCAACAGGACCTTCCCCTTTTCCGGAAACTGAAGTCTTTCTCAGTCTCCTAGAGATATCTTCAGTTCTCATATAGAAAATGTGATGTTCAGCTCGTTTATCTGTTATTACATCAATTTACTAGTGAAAGACAAGCTTCAGCCGCGTTGTATATACCTGTCAAAAGTTATTGTGACGGGCCAGAGTGGTCTTTCAGAGACTGTAATTTTCAAGTGTCTACAATTCTACTCGATGATAAGCATGGCCTATCAGGAGAATGTGCTGTCTTGTTATCGGGGACGTCCACCGAAGATCTAACGATCCCCCTGCTACCCCAAACACCCCCTCCCCATAAAAAACTAAAAAGAGAAAACAATTCTAGGTTCTCTGCCATTTATCTCTACTTGGGTGGTTTTAGCCGAGTACTGATTTGAAGATGAGGGAAAGTTTCTGATGTAGAGAGACAAAGCACCATATGCACGGAATTATCTCCTGATCGATATTTTGGCGTATCTCACTAAGATACGGCTGATAGAGGCCCCTTGGTGTCGCTTTGTTACATCGAATTGTTCTAGCCATCGCACTAGCGAAGGATTTCTGATTGAGAGATGATTTTCAGGGTAGGTGTGAGTCGTCTTAATTCTTCTTGTAAACATATAGGTCGAGACCTAGCTCTGTTTACAGTCAACACGAGATTTGAAACATATTAGGCCAACCACAGATCTTCCACATTGTGAAGCTAAGGTTCGAGGTACAGAAAACGCACCGTTGGTATGTGGAACGAGAGTCTGTCACACGTTACACGTCACCACACGTCACATCAGTTCAAGGCACGACGCAGCCCAAAGTTCTTCCTCTCAGCCGCGTACCCCCTCTTTCCCTGGAGGGTGCCCTTGGGGTCTAGCATGCTCGCATAATGTAGGCTGAGCGGACTAGAAGATTTTTTACGAGCATTAAACCAAAAGAATGTGGGTCAGTTCATCATCAAGGGCAACTGCGCACAAGTGTGGAACCGGTGGGAGGTACATGGTGGTCGCGCTCGGCTGACGAGGAGGCGCCTGCAGTGGTGTGTGTACGGTAGACAAGTGGAGTGGACGAGGCGGGATGGGGGGCGGGGTAGCAGGGGCGTGGCACCTGCCAGATATAGCGGACTTATCTCCACTGTTGAAGTGATTTGCACGCCATGTATCACAGGTCGTTGTTCAAGCTGTGTAGTTTGCAGGTAACGAACGGAGCACACAACTCGGCAGTAAAGAGTCTGTCTCTTTCTTTCTCTCTCTCTCACGAACACACAAGGAGGTGAGGCATAACAGCTATTTTCCATCAAACTATGTATTATAAGCATTATAAGCTGTCTTATCGTAATCTTAGTCTAAGTTTCATGAACACATTACTTGACAAACTTTACTCACTGTCGAAAAGAATAATTTTCTTCTTTTTCACCATGTGATTAACCAGCAGAGATGCAGAACCTTTCCTCATTTCTTTGGACTTTAGAACACTGTGATCAACAAAGACACACAGCTTTCTGATCTATAATTGGGCAATGAACAAGCGGGAGATTAGGAAACCACCTACCAGTAAGCGGGCCATAGGAATTATTCTTTTACCAAAATCTGAAAAGGGTGTGGAGAAGGAGAAAATAGCGAAAAGAAGCAGCAGCAACATGAAGAACAAAGACAAGGACAACAACGACAATAACAAGAAAGATAGTTGGGACAACCTGCCAGAATAACCCATTCAGTGTTACAACGTGATAATAAATCTGCGAGGGTAAGGCAATGAAACATGATACGGCTATATGTTTCTCGGAAGCATGAGAGCGATTGCGACAGTCGATTCTCTTCATTGTGGGGGGTGGGGGACGCTCGCTGAGGGTGGGCCCGTCAGGTCGAGCAGACAAGGAAGAGTGTTCGTGTATTTTTTTATCCTGCTAGCAACTCTTCCCTTTTTAAAAAGAGGGTTCTTAAGCAAAAATTTTAAAAAAACCCTCTATATTTTACATTTCTGGGAAGAAAGATCGCAGAGGTACGAAGCCAACCCCAACTGAGCCTGTACGCGAGTCGTCTGCGCTTGAGGCATCGGAACAGGTGTCATTTGCAGCCAACTCTTGGTTTCGTGAAATCGCCGCATGACTACCATCCTATTCCCACCCCGTCAGCCCCTTGCACCCACAGGTGTCGGGATTCTTGTGGCTAAAAACATATCTAGGCATCTAGCGCCTGCTACCTGTCCACGTTGCGCAAACAGACGGAAGACGATGGCAAGAGCGACAGCTTCCTGGGTAATGGCAACTTCTACACCTCCACCCCCAAAAGCTAATATATTTGAAACATAATGTTACGTATTTGACGAGTTTAATAAAGCTGGACAACCCGAAACCTGTATAGGTGTGTTTCGAAAGGGCTACGACGTCATCATGGTATTTTGGTTTTCTAGGTCTCCACACTATGTGATGAGCACGATCATCAAAGATGTATAATTAAGGTATACCAACTCCTACTACCTAGAAATTAGAAATCAAACTCAGGAGTATCAGGCTAATTCATTATCGAATAGTTAACTGCTCAGCTCGACCTCATATGCCACAGCATATATTCTCCTATAAGTCTCGGTCGAAACATACTGTACAGGAACTGAAGCCACTTTACAGTAAACGTCAGATACACTGAAAAAAGAGTATGTGATATATTTCAACTGTCTGTTCGGTTCGACAGCTCGGCAGCCTCTTCTACCACAATCCAAAGATGTCATGAACATTATTAGTATCTTATTTCCATTGACAACATGCGCCTTAGGCCTGTTCATCTCTGAGCTTTAGGGCGACTTTCGTATGAAGGAGAGATACACACAGTCCTGCAATCGTGCCACGACTGTAGCTGCCTTTTTTTTTTCTTCCGTCTTTATTTCAGATGTAGAGGGGCGTTCGGTAGGTTAAAGCTACAATGTAAGGGCAGATGTGAGACGACGACAGACGTGCTGCAGTAGTGTCACCACTGGTGTAATGCTGTCATAATGTTGTCAATGACGTGGGAAGGGACGCAGTCGTGTCGTTACTGGTCAAGCGATCAAGAATAAAGGAAGCGACAGCTGCGTCTGATTGAGTGAATGGGAGGAAATTTATGTTTCACCACCATCGCACCCCCACCACTCGACCACACAGGGAAAAGAACAAGAAAAGGAAAACCTTTCTCGGGACAACTTTTCTGATTTTTATCGTATGAACTAAATATTTTTTATAAGGAGTAAGGTAGTTCTTCCTCAGATCGTTGTGAGCAGTGATTCTGACATCAAGAGCCCAGAGTGCAGGATGATAGAGCCAGATTAAAATTCTCGACCACGTACCAGGGAGGCCCAGAAAAGCCGACTAATAAGCACGACAGCAGATGGTTACGGAGGCATTTTATCGTCAAATGTTAGGAGGACAGGAGGCCACACACACATATATATGTGGTCCTTTGTAAAGTTACCTCAAAAAAATCTCTCCTCAACCTCTATCAGGCCCATGTCATGTCTAGACTATTATACGCAGCCCCACTGCTAGTCCACCTTCGAGTAAACCAACTAGCTAAACTTCAGTCAGTACAGGCCAGGGCACTAAAAGTAGTTCTGGGAGTACCATCGTACACACCAAACCTAGCAGTGCTGGCGGAAACAGGTCAGAAACCGATAGAATTAATAATAAAAGAAAGGACAGCTAGCTACTACTACAAAATTCAATGTCTCCCACCTGACCATCCAGTCCGACAGATTCATATTCAACCCCACAGACACAGAACTGGCCGCCCCACCCCACAGCCCACACTACAACAACACATACAACACTTAGAAAACACAAAGGGAGCAGAAATTAACATAACAGCTCCTTACCCACCAGACAACATACAAACACCACCCTGGACACTTCCACACCCACAGATAGACCTTGACCTCACCAAATACAACAAAGAACAACACCAAGCCCAAATCACTGCAGAAACAAAGCTCAAGCTAAACACCACATTCAAAGAACACGTGCAGATTTATACTGACGGATCTCATGACCCAGTGACAAACACAACCGGATTAGGAGTATACCAACCCGGTAACATCACCATCTCCAGCAGACTCCCAAAACACACTTCAATTTTTACAGCTGAGTTGACGGCCATACTGACAGCTCTCCATACACTTCATCTCGGAATGAAGGACACAACGCAACAACAATATGTAGTAATTTCAGATTCACTGTCAGCACTTCAGGCTTTAAAAAAAACAAATCCTCAAACAGAATAGATATAGTATACAAGATACTGTCCATCATAAAGAAAATCAACCAGAAACAGGGAGACATTAAGTTCTTTTGGGTTCCTTCCCACATAGGAATAAAAGGAAATGAAGAGGCAGATAAACTAGCTAAACTGGCAGTAAAACAAGAAAATAACCCTAAAGTCACCACCCTAAACATCTCTATTTCACCAGCAGAGAGAAAAATAGCTATAAAACCAGCAATAAAAATAAGGTGGCAAGAAAAATACAAAAATGAAGGTATAGGTACTAGAAGACTGATAGACGACCAGCCTAGTCTTACCTTGATGTACCTAACGTCAATCAGGTCGGACCAAACTAAAATAACCAGAATGAGGCTTAGTGGAGAATATTATAAAATGTACAAAGACCCACCTTCATGTGCCTGTGGGGACAGACTTAGCACCCCGCATGTACTGTTGGAATGCAATGAAAATAAACCAGAGAGAGAAGAACTAAAACATTTCCTAGATAAGTATAGGCTGGGACTAAACCTCAGAAACTGCCTCAACCCACCTAAAGAACTATGGAACAGTATACTGTCACTAGTAGTAGTTATAGCAACAAGCCACCCAAACTCTAGTCTAATATAAAATAAGAATAGGGGTAAACAGGATAACATAGCCATCCACACTGGAAAAAAAAATTAAAAAAAAAATTGAGGAAGAGCAATACATGGAACCAAACAAAGAAACACAATACACCACCACGGTACACGTGGCAGGACCCCTAAACACTGGCAACAAACGGCACCAGCAGCACCAGCAGCAGCAGGAGGAAAGAGGTCAGCAGCACTGTAACGACTCATGCAAACTTGGCAGATCAATAATGGATGAAGAGGGCACAAATACAATACACCACCCATGCAGACTTGGAAAACCTAAACACCAACAAAAATAGAGGGCACGCACAGAAGTGAAACCACGCATCAGGCACCACAAAACAGCAACCCTTTCCCCACACTCCCCAAAGACCCCATCCCCCACAGTGCGAAATCACCGAGAGGTGGAAGCACTTTCCCTTTCAAAGCCAACAACAACAAAAAAAAACGTTACCTCAAAATAGCGATTGAATCTTCAGTCTCTCTTCTTTCTCTCGCCCTCTCTGTGCGCGCGCTCGTGTGTCCTGCAGGGTAGGTACCTAATCATGTCACTGTCTGTCACGCATGCGTCATGTGCAGTAATGCCATAGTGTCTGGCACGCGCAGTTATGCGATGTTGGGTTTGTTGTGAAGGGAGATTGTCAGGTCACGCACTACTGTACCACAGCGTATCAATCGCACCGTAATATGTCCTGCCGGCAGTCGCATATAATGAGATCACCTTGTCACGTAACTTCACGTAAGTCCCACCATGTTGGTTGCGAAGTAACTTAGGTTAGGTTAACTTACTTTCTTCGACATCAACTCGAGGATGACGCATTCCACCACCTTTCCCATCTCAGAACAATTGACGAACGTAAACCAGCTTCATTAGGATGGATGAAGGGCTCCTCGCACCTGCTCCTGCACCTGCGCCGCTGAACACGTATACACAATTCTTAGTCACACCTATGATAGCGCCTCTCAAAGATGTGCGAATTCCCAAGCTTCTGGTTCCAAAAAAAAAAGAAAAAAAGAGGCAATTACTTTAATTGCTGTGTGCAAATCAGCAGAAATCAGTAGGGTTGCTGCCTTTGTCACCTTGTCTTCTTATCGCTGAGATGAATTAACTGTACAAGATGTTGATTTTTAGTTGGGAAATGGGTAGGTGAGGGACTCAGCCTAGGATTTCGGGGATGCAAAGAAAAACCTCGATGTAGAGATGTCCTGCAGTTCGCACGCAGATAAAAATCTGAAGATGAGGGTTTTCGTTTCATTGAAGGTCAGAAGCTACACAAAGTATACTTACATTGGTTATTGCTCTTCAGCATATTTTATATGTCTGTTTCTGTCTTAAATCTTGTCTCCACATCCACACACACGCATATACAGATAGAGAGAGAGATCACCGCCACAACGCCTAATCACCCATGCATTACTTCCACTAGGAAATTCTCCACTTAAGTGTCACGCAAGGTCTGGCACAACTGGCAGGATGTTTCGTATGGAGCACAACAGCTCTCTGCAGCGTGCCTTTAAAAACGACATAAGAGCTAACATAAAATAGACCTTTATTGTGGTCCGTTCTGCCAACATACCTGCAGTGATAACAGCAAACGTGGCCAAGAGCTGATTTCGAACCCAGTGCAAAAACTCACGATTTTCGGCTTGAGTTTGGTGACCGGTCGTCCCACCGGCGTAATATAGGCTAGCGTGTAGAGATTCTACATCTCTGGGTATAAATGAATTTTTTTTATTTCTTTCTTTTTTGGGGTTCTTTTATCTTCTTCTTGACGGTTTCTGCCGTGAAACTGTCTTTTTTGTTGTTGTTGTTGTTGTTGTTGTTGTTGCTATAGCAAACCGCCGTGTTGCAAGAATTACATCTCAATGAGGTTCGCGTCCACAGCCCATGAACCGTAGCTGTGATGCGGAGAAAGGCAGCTATGAACTGTAAGATGTCTTGGGTTCTGTGGGATCCATTGCTACAGTTTCAGGGGAACTCTTTTTCGAGGAAGGATGATGTACGCTTCATAATCATGCGCAAACACACAGTAAACGTCTTCGTTGTTTTTGATTGGCAATCGGAACATTTCGGAAATCATTGTCTAAGTGAACAAAAGGTTTAATTAGTTTTCAAGTATATACTGACCAGCAGACCTGCCTGCTTTAATGCTGCCAAAAAATATAAGGTCACGCAAAGTGTGTAATAGTATTAATAGTACGTCAAAAATAAAGGCTCATGGAAAGAGTATTTAAATGAGCGCAAATGTAAATGTCTGTTGTGCGAGATGCGGGGCCTTGGGCAAATAGAATTGCGGGGTCTTTGGAAGCCGGCACAACATAGGTGCATAGCAGGGCAATAAAAAGTGCTAGATGTCTTCCGAATAAATCCGAATAATGAATAATGAACATTGATTTCCACGGAGGCACGATCACCCTGCGCCCTTGAAAGTCATTTTGCCACCGCATGTCTTCAATAATGATGATGGTGTCGATTTATAATGCGCAGGTATCCATTCAAAAGAATGCTCACTGCTCAGCAAAAACAGAAGAGAAGAAAAAAATAAAACAACAGGAAAGTAAAACTTAATACAGACAGAAGTGGTGCTAGCTTGTTTAAGTCCGTCGAAGTAAACAAATGAATCTTCAGTCTTTTCCGAAACGTGGTTGCTGAGGTGATATATTGGACAGTGACGATGGCAGAGCATTCTACATCTTAGGTGCCGCGTTTTTGAAGGCCCTGGCTCCAGTGCGCATTTTGTTTGTGTCTTCAACTGCAGGGAGACAGAAGCGTGACTGGGAGCCAGAGCGCAGACCACGTGATGGCTGGTAAGGAGGAACTATACCTCTTGCAAATAGGAGCAGTTTTGAACATACAGGGCTGAGCAATCGAAAGCACTTTGTAATCAAGACGCTAATTGTTCACTGGGAGCCACTGAAGGCTCCGTAGTATAGGGGTGATGTGCTCAGTGGACGACTTTGCACGGGTGACAATCCTGGCGGCTGTGTTTTGAACTGGATCTTTGGAGTCGATCTAACTGCGTAGCAGGTATTCCCCACAATGCACAATACAAAGGATTACGATGCCAGCAGGTTTTGACAGCTTTCTGAGAAGAGGGCAAAAGGTAGCAAAACTGGCTCAAACCCGCCCAAACGAATTTACTCCTCTGAAAAGGAAAAGGACATGATTTTTTTAGAATTTCAAGCAAATCACGGACTTTCTCATCTCGACTGAGCATCCCATCAGGCGCGGGGTCCCGGGCGGTCACCCCTGTTCGCTCCTTCCCCCTATAAGCGCCAGCTCTGACTCGGTTTTAATCTGTATGTCATTCGGATCAAGATGTCCCACTAAGGTCTCTCATTGTTACGAAGCACGTGCAAAAACAAGAAAGGGGGTTTTGAGGCTCCATTAGTTTCGTAACAATGGTCTAGTTAGTTCACCGTTATTTTAATGTCAGTTTGGTCCGTTGGTTCAGATACGTACACTCCCATGCATAATATATGCGTGACTACAAGCAGACGCAATAAGTATTCATGCAGACGTGCGTAAACATAGTAGTGTCCCATTCCTGAGTTACCCCAAACCCCACCCGGAAATCCAATTAAATGTTTCAAACCCCACCCTTAGCACAATCCACAGATCCGTGACTCCAGCGCATAATCTTGGTCTGTGCGCATGGCGTGCTGCCGTTTCGAAATGAGAACTGTAGTGACTCTAACCTAAGTGACTGCTGAGGTAATCGAGATGTTTAAAGTCAAAGTATGGCACCGAGCACTTCGTTCTGTTCGGTTATGAGTTTTACACGCAGATCCCTTTTCTTAAAAATAAAGCATGAGGGAGCATCAAGTGCGCTCGGTATTTGTCAGTACAACAAAAATCCATATAATGAATAAAAGCTGTTAATATAATGTGGTTTAATTAGTACAACGTAACTATAATATTTACTAGTTTATTTATCGGCATTTAATTTTCAAAATAGCTATGTACATTATTTTTTTAATGTTGAGTAACTGTTTCTCAGACAATGGCAACCACCATAAACCACGTGACATCGCATTCTCGTACGCATGCGCAGTAAGGAGCTAGCTTAGGGCGAGGTCTCTGCGTCATCTCTGTGTGGATTCTTAAGTGGCCGACGGAGACTCGGCGAGAGCTGTCAAAATGTCTGCAGACGGAGCTGCCGATGGCGACAATATGCAAAGATTTGAACTTTACATCAAGGTTAGTTACATTCTGATTTCTCTTTCTCCTCTCTGTGGTGTTCTGATTTGAATGGCGTCTTGTGAAGATGGGAGGGCTTCGCTGCCAGCCTGCGCATAACATTCGTTTATCCGGGCGTTTAAAAAAAGCCCAGAGCAGGTGGGGGCTGCTTTTCATCAGAATAATATACTGGCGTATTGTAGATGTATTATCCAGAATCTATTTTGGCTCATTTTTATGTGACAGATTTAGTAGATGCATTATGCACAACCCACTGTAGATTCGAAAACAACTCATCCGATCGCCCTCTTCATATCGTATAACTGCATCTTGCGCGACCTAATTGATGGCGTGAAACGTCGAAAGGAAAACGACATAATAAGTTCACACCTACCTTTTCTTGCAATAGGTTAATTTTGTGTGGTAGATGCGGTCATGTCCATGACTAGATAAGGTCATTTGATAAGAACAGTGTAAAGGACATGGGAAACACAAGTCTGACACGGTAGGTCGTTAGCTATTGTGCAGCGACAGTGACCGTGAAGAATAAGAGTTTTTTTTAAAAAAAGGTCCGATAATTAATCCGAATATAATCATCTGGTTTAAATTGCAGACCTGGTGCTATTAAAAATATGTTTGCTATTTATGCTAGCCGATCTAGTGTTATTTTCACTGAGAGCGTAAAGAAGCACGGGATTTTACAATTATTTTCACTGCAGTTTTGACGTGACCATAAATGTTATAAGCAAGCTCGGGAGTGGAGGTAGTTCCTTTCGTTATTCGCAAAAAACATTTAGAACTGACAGGTGCTGGTTGGGACTCCTTGGGTTTTATTTAGAGGATTTGGGTCCAGGCTGGGATATTTAAACGAGAAACATGAACAAATGAAATTATGCAGACAGATGTGTAGAACAAACACCTGTTTCATCGTTATGAATGGATGAAACACATTGCACTGACATAGTGATACAATTATAACTTTAAAAGTACTCACAGATTTTGTCCCACAGTCTGAGTCAAATTGCCCTAGCTATGTCCATTTCATCCCAACACCGAAAAGTCGAATTTGTCCCAAAAGACAAATCGATCACCGATGTATTCTGGCCAGTTAATGCTGGATGTCCAGACATTATTTTGACAGTAAGTTATTCTTTAGTTATAGGTTCATTGTTTTAAGCCAAATGAGTGACACCTATGTATGTAGTAATAGCCAAAAAAAAGTCCAAAATACAAATTCAAAATAAAATAATGACAAAATCTTTAATTAAAAGAGTTTTCTTTAAAGAGGAAAATCATGTTTATTCACCATTGTTCAGATATATTCTCTGCATATGTATTGTCAAGTGGCCATTTTTGTTGATGGTAGCTAAACTTAATTGCATGGTTCTGTTTAAAATAGGCAGCTGAGCTTGTGTATCTGTATTGTTCGAACAATGTATGGCTCTTTTGGTAATATTTAACGTTAATAGCTACTTGTGTCATTGGTGATTAATTTGTCTTTTGGGCCTGGGATGATTTGACTTTTCAGTGTTGGGGCAAAATGGTCTTACCTGGGATAAAATGGGCATAGCTGGGATGATTTGACTCAGGCTGTGGGGTGATATGACTGGGGTGAAACTACCAGTGACTGTATATTACTATTTACATACTCATTTCCCTTCTTAGTGAGAATTAGGGTGTATAATGTACTTAATTTGTTTTTCATTATTTTTCAATGACAGTCTAAACAAACTAAAAAAAAAAAGTCAGATAACTTCTTTTCTTTGTACAAAAATTTTCAAACAAACCCCCAAAACCCGCATGATTTGCTATGTTTGTCTAAAGAGCTGGATTTTAAAAATTTTGTTTAAAGTAAAATGCTAATAAAGCTTCTTTTGGATTGTGGCAGGCATCAGCAATTGACAAAGAAACTAAAGGTTCATGCCCAATCTGCCAGCAGTGGTTTATGATCACTGTCCTGCTTGGGGAAAACCAGGATGACATTGATTTCAAAGTGTACACAGTGCAGGCAGACTGCCCTCCCAAGAACTTTGGCGTTGACCAGGGCTGGAGCAAGAAGTTTCCTGTTATCATGGTGCTGTCAGGCCGAAACAAAAATGGGCAGGACATTTCAAACATGAAATACGACGAGTTTGAGACATTGGAGACATTCTTTGAGAGCATCAACAGAAGCTGTCCGGAGTTGAAGCGCAAAAATGCTCCAAATTTAGCGGCCATGGAAGCTGTACAAGATGTGTACCCGGTAAGACTGCACAAAACATGTGTTGTGTAATGAAGGAAAGCATTGTGAGGGGATGATACAGATGATTTAAAAAAAATATCTCGAGTAAAAGTGATTTTACTGTTGGCGTCAGTATTCCAAAGAGTTGCTATTTTAATGATATGCGCAACCTCGTGCTCAGACGTTTGTGCAGGAAGTACAGCGGAAGGCTTTCTGCTTTATGCCACTTGAAGGGGTTTATAGCTTTCTGTAAGGATAATTGTGACTTTGGTGAGAACAAAGTATTTCAGTACTTATTGTCTTCAGCATATAGGTCCTTATGACACTACTGCTGCATATTGGTAATGTGCTTTGAATGTGTTGGTTAAAATAGCATACAGGTGAAGTGCATGATGAAGTCTGGGTGTCTACTATTTCATCATTTTACTTAACTGTTCAGGCCAGGATACAGGGTCACCATCAGAAGAAACCAACTAGAACTTCTTTTTAACACATTCACTATCATAGAATACCAGTGAATTTTTTGCATCACTAATTATAAATGTTCATTGATATGTAGTTTCCAAATTATATTTTATTATGTGGTACAGCAGTGCACATAACTTTGACAAATGTATTCTTGTCATTTTCTTTCAAGATGCAGAACAATATTGCCTGATACTCATAATTCATTCATAATTAAAACATGCCACTAGCAGCCAGCTTGTAGATCAGAGACTTTGTATGTATACTCAAACATTTCATGGGTTACTTTTGAAAATCTGTTAGTTTTAAAAATTTCATCTTAGCACTAAAGACCAGGAATTCCAGCAGGGTTTTTGGATATTCTGTCCACTAATAATGTGATGTAAGCCAGTTGTTTTTTGTTTTTTTTTGCAGTATTTATCTGAATGATGCATGTAAAGATTTCTTTCTTCCACATATTCTGTGAAATAGTTGTTGTATCACTATTAGTATATGGCTTTGACATAGAGCAGATTGTTCAGTCCAGGAGGAAATTTGCTGAAGCAAGTTTTTAAAAATTTCAATATAGATTTTTTGGTGGGTGAACGAACATTCAGCTTTTGCTTCTGCACTATTATTACTATTATGACTCACTGTATCACCATCATTGACATACACTGAACTCTTGAAGCATTATGTACCATGATGAGTAATGAAATTTATGATACTGATGACAACAATGTCAAGTGCTGCAGGAACCTGTTAGTGTTAGCAAGTGATTTGATGGTCAGATATACTAGATGTTGGAGAAAAGGAACCCTAAACATCTTTTTAACAAAATTCAGCTCAGTAACTGACACCAACTGCAACAAAGTTTTTTTGGTCTTATTCATCTTCCCCTATATAAATAAGAAGTAAAAGTTTACAAATGTAGAGCCTTTTCAACGCGTGAATAAAAGTGCACTGCAGGAAAAAGGGGCATATTTTTTTAAATAATATACTTTTAATTTTTAGAAATTCAGGTAGAAGTAATAGTCATGCTGTGTAGTCTACATCTGAAACTTTAAATAAGATTTTTCAAAGTTGTAATGTGCAGTTTATATATGTGGCTTCAGATTACATTGTAAACTTGGCAAAAGCACTAGACTGGTTAGAGGATATCTACACAGTTTGATTTTTAAGACTATATTGTAATATAATTGGAAGATGGAATTATAATACAGCTTTATTAATCATTGAGTAGTAAATTATCCCCAATTCTCTTGGATATCCTAGTGATGTTGTCAGAAGAAATATGTTTATTGGATATGGAGGCTAAATTAACAATGTAAAAATAATTTAGAAAAAAAATCATAGTTTCATGTAATAATAGTGGGATGTAAATGATGGATTAAGTATTTACTATTGATTATTATTCAGTACACTGGACTGTGAATTCTGAATGCATTAATATAACAGTATCACATTCTCTTTTTTTTTCAGACTTTCAATGCCTTCCTTTCACAGAAGCCAGACAGACATGATGATAGAAAATTAAAGGCAGAGCTCAAGAAGATTAATGAGTTTTTGGAGAGTGAAGATACCAAGTTCTTGGTTGACAATGTCCTGTCCTTTGCAGATTGCTTTTTGCTGCCTCGTTTGCAGCACATACGGGTTGCTGGTGAGGTCAGTATGCAAAGGCATAAAGCCGATTTCATCTTCTCCAATGTGTCCATAAGAAAAAGTTTTTTTGCTTTGTTTCGCTTCGTTCTTAAAGTATATCAAAGTGTGTTAAAGTTAGTTGATATGCTGTCATTTTTTATTCTGTTTTGGATATGTGATTATTTGATGGGAGTAATGTTAAAGGCATGGCATATGATTGAAAATGGTGGTCTTTTTTTATTTTATTTTAACCAGAGTAGTTTTTAACCAGTAGTTACTATTTGGGGGAATACAGTATTTACTACTTAGGGGAATGAAACGGCTAAATTCAATGTAATATGCTCACAAAACATGGAGTTTTTGACAAATTAAGAAGAGTGTGGCACACAAAAAATTCAAAGATCTTTTATTTAAAATTTGTGGTTTTTAGATTTTCTGTGGGCAATAGTTTCCTCTTAAAAAATTATCACACTGATACAGATAGTTGTCCAAATAGCTCACTACAGGTTTTTTTTTTCTTTCTTGTACAGGCATATCGAGGCTTTGAGATACCTAAGGAGTATACGGCTTTGTGGAAGTACCTGGCTGATGCCTACAAAACAGAAGCTTTCAAGTCCACCATGCCCTCTGACCAGGACATCATTTTTCACTATGAGAAGAAAGCTGCAAATCCACCAAGAAAGGGAAAGTGGAGTTCGCGTCCAACACTGCAGCGCTTCACATACACAATGGACATCCCTCCAGAGATTGCTGCTGCTCTTAATGGGTCTGCTGAGAATGGCGACAATGAGGATAACCTAATTCCTCCCCAGATTGAACAGGCCCAGTTAGCCTAGATTTATACTGGTTTTGTAATGGACTTTAATTTCCTTTGGATGTCTTTGATTTTTTTTTTTAAAGAGAAAAAAAATCATTTATCTATCGTCGCAAGATTTGTTTATGCCATATGCTTCAAAAAAACTTTTAACCAGATGTGAACTTTGAAAACACCCATTGATGTTGACAATGTATGACTGTGAATGAGGACTTGCTTATAGAGAGATAGTTGCACCCTTATTGCAGTTATGTCTGCAGAGCAAAGTTGCCGACAGATTTTCATACTTATGTTACCAGAATAATTTTAAGTGAAAGAAAACTCTGTGATGTGGATAACTGTGTGAAGAAGCACATGTAGAAATTTTGTTATTCTATGCAGATTGAAGATTTTTTCTCCCCCTTTACTCTCATGTGCCTCTTAACCATCGCCTATTAGCAGACTTATTTATTTAATATATTAAGTATAGTTTGGGGACCAACGGGGCGTTTCACCAGATATGAAGTGAGCTTTTCAGGTTTTCCTCTTAATGAGTAGGAAAACTCTCAGTTCAGTTGAGAAATAGATTCAAAGGGAGTATGGAAGCTAGCTATTAACCATTGTCTTAAATAAATAAATTTGATTATAATTTAAGTGGCCATGACAAGACATCATTTCCAGTTCCCCTTCTAGGGTCTCTAGTTTTGTTTTATGATTATTATTTGTGTATAATGAAACCAGAAATAAGTACGTTATAAATTTATAGTGCTAAAACTTCAATTTTGAGTACAGTGATATTTTTTACTATTATCAGATAATAGCATAGAAGCAAGATGGGTAAAGATATCTGGGGAAGTTTTTTGTTACTTTACTGTGCCTTTCACATTTTTCACTATCAGAATTTATTTTAATTTAAATGGATTATAGTAGCTGTAGTTGTATGAGTGCCACAAGAAATGCATGTTGTCTTCACAGTGGGTGTACAGAAAATAATTCAAAGTTTTTACATTTCCTATGCCTCATACTGGCATCTGCATTCATCTTCCTGTTACATGGAAATATGAAAAGAAGATTGCTAAGTACTTCAGTGCCAGGCTTCCATCATGTTTTTTGTCATTATTTGTGTAACTCCTCTAATGTATTTGTATTGATCATTTACCAAGTGCATCATGACTTGTGTTACACAAAGTACTTTTGTTGAAAATAGCAAAAAAAGACTTCCCAGCTACCTCCTTCTTTATATGCCTGGGAAAAAAGTGACAAAAGTAGTTTAATAAAATTTCATCTGCGAAAAGAAAAATGGATTTAAGCGACGAAAGACTTTGCCGGTCAGCATAGTTTGTCAGTCATTGTGGTAGCTAATTTGAAGGCTGCAGATATGGATCATGCTGTACTCATATTGTAAAATTCCAGGCTAGAAGGTTTTACATACACCATGTGTTTTATAGGGTGCCCAAGTTCTTGGGAACTTAATTGTTAATAGAGTTTTAATTGTAGGTCATTTTAAATGAAGCTTAAGATTGAGGTTATGCTGACATCATTTCTCCACTTCTTACTCGTTTAGAAGATCTTGATATTGCAAAAGTTTGAGTTGGTTGATGTTGTTTAACATGCTTAAGGTTTGGAAAAAGCATCCTGATGAGAAACCAGGAAGAAGTGCCTATGACTTTTGATATGTTTTGAAGAAGTGTGTTGAAACCACCCCGACCCCCATCTCCCATGCTAGATTGAATGAACAGCCAACAGTGCCTAAGCACACCTGGCAAAGTTTGATTAAAGAAAATTTGAAAGCCCAGTCAGCTTGATCAGCTTCGTAAAACGCTCCAGAAGTTGTGCTGCAGATTTTGATTTTTGACTCAAGATGATTGGAAAGCAGTGGCCATTTTGTTCTTTCAGAAAACAAAACTAGTCAGCCTTTAAGGTTCTCAGTACTTAATCTCTTGCACTGATCAAGCTGCAGGTCAGATACTTTGATGTGTCTTTGTTTTGGGGTTGTCTCAAGTCTTTTTTTCATTCTGCATTAAAATGGCTTTTAGCAATTTAAAAAGGTAGGTTGTTATACTTTAGCACTCAGAATTTAGAAAAGAAATTTAGTTGAAATATCATGGTCATTCCTAATCATCACTGTATGTGTAATCTTTTCTAGAAGGAGTAGAAGAAATAACAATCTTACAAGATTGGTTATAGCACAGACCCTGTCAGTTGTGGGTTTTTTTTTCCTTTTTTTTTTTGACAAAAAATGTTTGTTGAGGTTGATTGAAGAAGCATGTTGGATTTCATGTACTGCAACAACAATTGTTGTGTTGAGTATGGTGCTATATAAGTTTTGTAAACATTATTAGGATGTCTTCTTCTATGAGCCCTTTTGCACCTTTAGTCTCTCTCCCCTCTTCATTTTTGAACCACTTGTACTTCTCTTAACTCTGTGTACAGGATTTTTACAGCTAATCCTTAGCAAAGACCATGTCCATGTTACATCATGCTATTTAGATCTCGCCCTAAAAGTAATAATTGAATTTGTAGAGAGCATTTCCCCATTTGGAGGCAAGATATACAGTAGACAGTACTTCAGTTTTTCAGAAAGCTGTTTGCTTTTACAGTGGTCTAAATATGATTGCTAAAAACTGCCCAAATTTAGGTGGGATCAGCATGGGAATTAGTTTGTATTCGTGCATGGTTTCTGTGCATAAAATGATTATAAATATTTGTAAATAGGAATTTAAAAAATTAAAAATTAGATAATGTCAAAAACATTTGTAGTTATGTGCCAACTTTTTGTTACGCTAAAAGTCATTGGTTTCAGTGTGCAGATAACATAAGGTGTCCGGTCATTTACTTACTAAGCCCATACAGTCAACACTTGTCCCAGAATTTGTTAGCTTACACTGTCATATCTATTTGTGTTGATACCTCTGTTCTTATACCTCATGTTTACTACTCTACATTAACTACACCACCATCAAGGATACATGCATTTCTCATCTGTCACTTCTGTATGATTAGGTCAGTAATTTTGTTTTATGTTATATACTCGAATAGCTTTATGCATAAGCTATTCAGTCCTAAAGCATTAATATGTATTTATACCCGAAAATGGTCGTTGCTGACAGAAATTATTGTGGGTATGCAATTTGGTTATGAATTTTTTTTTGTCAGCATTTTGTTTTACCCCATGTACCTTGCATTAATATTTATTCAGCCTGAATTGTAGGTCCTTCAATGTTAACATGGCTTTGCAGAACACATCTCTTGCCTTTAGGCGAAAAAAAGCTTGTCTTTCTAGTCAACAACCAGAAGGTTGAATGAAACATTTATATCCTAGAAGAGTTATACATTATGAAACTAGCTAATAAAGATTTTTTCCCCATCCATTTTCCATCTTGCAGGTGTGCATATGCAACAGATAATAAGCCAAGAAAAATCATTTGCAGTGGCTGATGGTTTGTTTTTAATCATAATATTTAAATGCTTTTATTTTTACATCATACAATTTTATTATTTTAACCTTTTGTTTGGGTGATAATTAGGTACAGCTTTATTCACTCAAGGTGAGAGATGTGTTTCATTCATTGAGGCACTGGAAAATAGAACAAAATGCAGATAATACAAAGAAAAATGTATGCATCACTTAATGTACATGCCACATTTGCAGGTATGGAAGAGTACAGCCTTTCTCACTGTATCAACAGATCCATGTAATCATTAAAAGCCATTACTAAAAGACCTGCCTCAAACATTCAGCATTTAGTGGTGAATGGCATGCAGATAATAACATTATTGGATATGATTTAAAATAAGTAGTAGATCATGTAATAAGAAGTAACAATGTAGTAAACAATTATGTATGGAGTGTATAATTTTGTAGGATATGATATATGCTGACTGCTGAAAAAGTCTAAACACTGGAGCAAAGGCAAGGTTCAGTTTTAGAAAATCTAATTTATTAAGTGAATTTTTGTAGCTCATTATCCTGCCATCAAAGGCTTGCTCAAAGCACTTGACAGAGAAAAAATATAAACACACCTAAGAATAATACTGGTCTCAAAACAGAATTCATTGTGTTTTCAAGGTGAATGTCATCAGCATAGATGCAGTCACTACAGCTCAGTTATACTGCCAACTGCAGCTGTGATTTGTTGCTGTAGTATCATTGGGAATAGTAGTAGTGGCACCAACAAGATAAAGTTGTTTATTGTTGGCGCACATATGACAGTCACAGAGGTCGCATCAACACAGTGGCAGTGAAGAAAATAGATGAAGCAGGAGACAGGGTTGTAGACAAGAGAGAATCAAGTCTGCTTTTGTTGACTCCCATAGATCCAGAATCTAAAGCAGTGGGGAAAAAATGATACGAAGAAAATGGACCATACCTAGAGCAGAAAGTGCTTAACACCTTCAGGGTAGTGGTGATTTAAATGGCACATTTGAGACTGTCAAACGATGAAGACAATGGGGCACAGACTCGGGGGAAACTGTCCAGAACAGTGGCAGATGAATGCAGCAGCAAAAAGCACAGATTAACAGTAGTCAGAAGACACCACACCACACGTGACAAAACCCAAAGACACTACAAGAAACAAAAGATGATGAAATTCAAAGAACTGGTATTAGCAGTCTTTGTTCTTGCAGTCAGAATAATAAATTAAAGGACGTTTGTACAAGTACATGGAATGAGCGTTTACTAGGTTCAGAAACTTAAGAGCAGCTCATACAAAGACAACACATATTTTCTCAGTAGTAAACTTGACCGTAAATCCTCCAACATGCAGCATGACCTGGTGGTGTTATCACTAGACAGCAGTCATGAGAATGAAAAAGTGGTCTACGATGGTGCCAAGAAGAAAAAATATTTTTCGTCCCAGCAGAGAATAGTAGTAAAATGTTCACTAGTGCTAATATGGCTTCTTGGTGGGACAACATGGCATTCAGTTATTACACTTTTGTATGTTGAATTCTTTCCCTTTCTCCACTTAATGTATGACAGAGTTTAACATATGAGATGCATTTCTGTACACAATTCTTGCATCTGCATCTCACATTCACAAGTGTGAACTACATCATACTTTTCTTACTCCTGCCACAAACAAGTGTTATGTATACAATATATGGACACAATGCTACCACCAGCACATGCTCGAACTTAACAATAGCTCTGTTAGTCTGTACGTGTGGTAACAGGATTCAATTAATTTCTGGTTAATGAGTAAACAAAGTTATACCCAAACAGGAAAAATGATAAAGACTAATAATTTTTTTAACTTTTTGCACCAGACTTTACTGTTATATGAATGCATTTATTCTGAAGTAGATAGTTCTAAAAAGTGAAATGGTTTAGGCTGTGAAACCTTTTCAGTGTGAAAGTTAATTGTAATGCCATGCAGTGACCTACCACTGAGATGGCTGAGTTTCAGTTTTTAAATGACTTCCAGTTTTTCACTTTCCTTTCTCTTTAAAGTAGTCAGCTGTAAAAGAATAAAATGCGTCATTAATAAAAATAAGTCTGCTGATGTCTAATTATTGGGCCTCCTGGTTCAGCAATGACAAGATTTTTACCTATAGCAAGTCAGAGAGCAAGATAAGTTTTGCAAGTTTCGAAAACTGATGTTAGCTTATGCACAATATATCTGCAAATGATACCCTAAAGTCCCTTTTTATTACCTGGTTTCCTTTTGCTTGTTTTACAGTAACATTTTTTTATCATCTGCATGTTATTAATCAATGCTCATCTTTTGACCTTGTTACCTTTTGCATTTTCCTTAGGAGATGATAAGCTCTATTCAATAGTTATGATGTTATGACTGGCTCTAAGTTTAATAGGTGTAAGAGGTCTGCCTGGAAAGGAGACTTATTGTTTTAACTTATTTGTCAAAAACATTTACTATTATCATATGCAAAATACAATCTTTGTAAATGCACACACACTGCCAACGCCTATGTCACTGTTGGTAGGGATGGGTGAAGTTGTCAACTGTGAGGCTGTTCGAAGTCTTGCATGCTGCTATATGGATGTTGTTTGCTGTGCTGAAGTGGTGGTTTTTCAGATGTGTTTTAATCTTGGAGAAGAAGAAGCAGAAATCACATGGGGTCAGCTTGGGGTTATAGGGTGGATGTAGAAGGACTGGAATGCTTTTTTCAGTCTAAAATTCTCCCACAACCAGTGAAGAGTGACTTGGTGTGTGGTATTTATGTATCCTTGCTCCAGATTTGCTTGCATTGTTTTTGTGATGAGACCTTTCACATGCCTTTCCCTTCTCACAGTCAACTATAGAGTTCACTGCCCCTAAAGCTAGCAGGCTATGGAACCCCCTACATGTACGTTATAAAAAAATTGCCTCATATGGAAACACCATTGTCAAATATTATTCAGAATATTAAATATTAAAATACTGGTTTTACAAAGTTAAAGAATCTCACCCAGCTTCTCCACAGCTTCTACACATACACCTGGGAACATGTTTTCTGTGTATGTTGCCACCAGAAGAAGAGATAAAGTTTTCACCAGAATCAGTCCTTTTCTGCCCTGTATGAGGATTATGCCACATTATCTACTTACTTGGGACATAGTAACTGATGCTGTTTATCACATTCTACAGTATATACATTGCTTATCAAGTATGTCTTTATACCCCAAGGTAAATTAATGATGTGCTTCCGTCAAATTGTCTGAGGTACACATAATCATTTCCCTGATAGCAATGATGCTTCATGCAATGTTCAGAAAGTTTCTAAGGTCATTTGCATCCATGATTAAATTAATATTAACTAATAAGCAAAATACTTATTCTTGAAAGAAAACGTTTGATTTTCAGAAATAAAAATACATCCTCACAAAGTAAACGAATGTACAAAGTGCTGGTTAGATGAAAGCATGTTAGTGCGAACGCTGTTATTATTAACTTTTCATCTATTGTAATTATTTCTTATTCCTCAGTATGTGCGTGTATTATTTCATCCACCCACTTAAGTGGACATGTGCATGCATGGTTTTATTTGAATAAATTCACAGCTACTTCATCAAACTTTCTCATCTATTGATGATTTGCCTAAAGAGTAAATGATATAAAAATATTCTTAGATGTTTACAAAATGTCACACTTACACATTTTGCATAAATAGAATTTTTGTCAGCACGAACACATTTGTACTGTTTATCATCGAAGTACAGGCCTTCCTCTCGTGTCTGCGGTGGATTTTTGAAAGCATCCTGAAGCATCTGTATCTGATCTTGATATGGCTGTAAGCACATAGGATACATGCGCACACACAAACATGCCTTATCTCAGTTATCATAGTTATTTTTCATTAAACCAGCAAAGAGAAATTTTTGGAAGGAGAATTATCTTAAGCCTGTATAAATAAGCTAGATAGAAGAAATTGACTATTAGTTTCTACAGTTACACCTACAGGCCAATCAGATCTTGCACCACAGCAATACACTTACATTGAAACCAACAGATGAAGCTCGAACCATGTTGTCCTTGCGCCGTATAATAGCACACTGCTGGACATTCTCTGTGGCTATTAGGGCATCATGGAGTAGATTCTGAAGCTGAGACATTTTGATTGAATCCTGAAAGGCATGTAATGTTCACTGAGTTAATGCCATCCACCACCCAGCTGGACAAATATAGTTTAGACTGACAAAAAACAAAACAAACTATGATACTGAGGGAAATAGTGAAAATCATGAGAAAAAACAAAAGTGATGTGTCATTTTAAAGCCATTTCATATCCATTAGGCACTATGAAAATGGGACTGTCACAGTGCAAACGTGCTATTTTTCTAGAACCACCTTATCTAATGAAAAAACTTTCAGTAGGTGGCATGGCAAATAAAATCTTACCGGTATTCCAGGCTGAAGTTTAACATCCACTTTATCAAGATGCCAGTTTTCCATGTCTCAATACTTTGTATGTCACACCAAAAGCAAAATATCACCCACAAAATGAGTGTAAATAAAGATAAAAGGAATGATGAGCACAAATGGGATTCATACCACCTCTGAAAGAAAGGGATGGTACACACTAACACATTCCCCAAGGACAGTAGTAAATGTTCAAGCAAAGCATGCTGAGAGAAAGTTTCTCAGACACTATGCTTCTCTACTTCCTGGCTGCACATGCACCTGGACCTGGGTAGTTGGAACATGCCACAGTCTATCTCTGGGATAACCATACTCTTTCACCTCTCCAGTCAAATCTCCCATTGCCTTGACCAAACTGAGACTATTTGATCCTGAGACAAGCAATGTAATAAGTGAGAAAAATTGACTCTCAGCTTCTGAATGGTACCCTTGGGTCAACTGGTCCATGCCTCTCTGTCTTGTGGGACATTAATCACTAGTTAAGTGGGTGCTGCCAAGATCTTCAAGAGTTGTCAGGCACCAGAAAATTTGCTTCCCGTTGGCTCCTGTCCATTTTTTCATAAGGGAGTTACAGAGGCCGAAAGTATGATTTCTATTTAAAAAAAAAGGTTTATGACTTCTTTTCACACAAATATTTCAATTATATTACACCATGAGAAAACCTCCAACCATCAGATACTGTTTTCAGCTGCAAATAGGAAAGTAATGCTTAATCACTGAAAGGCTCATTGGCATTCTATTTTCCCTTTGATTTTGAAAATGGTTTACAAAATTAATATTCATCACAATCTATTATACTACATTTTTAATTACTGAATAATTAATGCTGTTGTGTGAAAAACAGATTTACATGGATACATGCATGTGAGAAAAGAGGAAGTAGGGGAGAAAGAAATTTGCATATATTTTAAAGGGTGAGTGAGGGGTGAAGGGTATATGTGTTTTGTGTGTGTGTGTGTGTGTGTGTAATATAAATCTTTGGGCACACACACATATATATATATATATACACAGACACATGAACATACATTGGAGACAAAGAAGGAGAGACAGAGTAGCATTTTTGCAGTGTGCATTTTAAAGAAGCAATATATAGCGATTCTACATGAAATAAAAGAATAATCACTAAAAACACCATAATGTATATCATACTTTGTCCCATTATTGCTATACTTTCCAAATTATAGGAAGGTACGTATCATTAAATTTAACAACATAAATACCCTTACTTTATTCTCAGTATTGTTTCATTGTCATTGATGTTACTGTTCCAGTCTTAAACTCGATCACTATCTCCACCATTAAAACAACAACAACAACAATAATAATAATAATAATAATAATAATAATAATAATAGATCGAATCTTTTACATTTATGTCTATGCATGTTGTCCACGGTGAAAAGTTTCTAACTAGAACCTGATATCATCGGGTTCATCATCATCATATCATTGATGTTTGCTTACCTTGCGTGATTTTGTTCTAGACATATATATGCAGGTTTTCAAAAGTGACTGATATCTGTTTCACTGTCTTATTTTTTGTACTTATAATGTTATTTACTCGGCTGTATGCCAGAATATGCACAAAGTATACTCCCATATAAGGTTTTCATGCTGTAGTAAATAATAACTATCATCATTCTCTTTTCTTTACTTGAATTCGAGTGCCTGAACTATTATTATATATGTTAAACAAACTCGAGATACAGTTTGAGGGTGGCCAACGACACCGATACTTGTTAATAAACTGGAAAAAGGAGCTAAAATTAGGATTAGTAGTTGGGTTAGGGTTTGTGATAAGTTTATGGTTTAGGTTAGGTTTAAGGGTTTTTTTTTCGTTTTGTAGTAGATGCCCGGACATCATGGCGTCCATAACAACCAATTACATCACTGCATCGCGGACCCCCCTAAAGTAAAGTAGCTAAATAAACTAAAAGTTTTAAATTAACTTAAACATACTTTTATCCCGTGAATTTTCTCTTTTGACTGACACTGTAACAAAACAACAGTATCTCCACCGTAAACAAAAAAACTTGCACAATTAATGTCCCTTAGAACATTAGTAACTGAACAAGAATTAGTTCCCCTGTCTCAATACGCGGGGGCAGCGAAGTAAAACTGGAGGAAAAAGTAGAGAATAGGATGGAGATGAAAGGCAGTTCTGGTTTTTCTCTTCGTAAAACAATCAGAAAATACATGTCTTAGTGCCATGAAGTGTTATTTGCTATTTTATATGTTTTTATATGCGTCCGTGCAAGAACGAAGGTTGACATTTTTTGCGCTGTACCTCGTCTATTTTTTGTGTTAAATTATGTAAAACACTTTGAGCCTTCTTTGATGGGCAGGCAAAGCGCTCTCTAAAGTAATTTAATTATTAAATCGCACGCACTGATTTTGTTGCTACACATACTGTTGTTACATTGCTGAAGTTATGTAAGGGAGGAAACTCGTTTGTGTGGAGGCCATGATGCTAGCGTTTCTATGTGACGTCGAAGTTGACATAATGGCTGCCAAGTAAGAAACGACTAAACGCCATTGACAGCAAAAACTCTGCAGGCCAATGCCAGTCAATGTCATGTCGAATGAGGAAAACTGAAAACCGTCAAGATGACTTCGTTACTGGCCGTGAAGAAATCTGGGGGATCCATGGAGGTGCACAACACCAGTATTGCTGATGAGCTGAGGCTCAAAAGTGACACATCATGTGTCACTATATTAGGATCACGACAGGTATTGTTCTGCGTGAATTCATGTTAAAAAAAAAAAGAAAGAAGAAAGTTGCTGGCATGCTTTCTCGCTCGCAAAATTTTGTGCTTTCGCACCTTCCATCAAACTTTGTAAGTGTATTATAATGACCCAATCGATTTTAAATATTCTTTTGTTATGAGCCTATTATCGAGCTCCGTAAGATCAGTGCCATCCGTCACTTTCTCTCTACACACGCTACCAACACTCTAATTGTCTGTGCGTTTGTTCTTTCTCGACTTGACTACAGCAACTCCTTGGTATAGCAGGCTGTCCCTCATACCTCATTCAGAGACTCCAGAAAGAACAGAACTGCACTGCACGTTTGGTGCTTAGAGCCACGAAACGGGACCATGTCACTCCTCTCCTTCATTTTCTACACTGGCTACCCATCCGTTCTTGCATCCAGTACAAACTGTTTGTGATGTGTTTTAATTTCTTTGCTGGCTCCTGTCCTGACTATTTTTCTGAACTTCTCATCCCTTACGTTCCGGCCAGACAACTATATACGCTCTTCGGTTGATGACCATATTCTGGTCCTGTCACCAGAACAACAACATATGGTCAAAGGATTTTCAGCTACTGTGCAGCAAAACAATGGAATTCTCTCCCTTTCCATGTCTGCCACCTTCCTACAACTGAATCCTTCAAATCTGCACTGAAAATTCACATCTTCCTTGAGCATTACTCCTAACACAGTCTACACAATGCTAGTCCTTCTTACCCTCCACCCCCCTTCCACTCTTGCTACTTTTCTACCCATCTTGCTCTGCAGAATCAATATATTCTCTGTTCCTGTTACTTGGTGCCTTTATGTGTTTTCTATCTTTGTTTTCTGTTTGTCATCAGTACTGTCATTTATTCTTCCATCCCTCGTGTTCTATCCATTTAGTCCATGTCTCTTCCCCGTTTTAAGTGCTAAGAGCAAGCTCTCAATGAGTGTGAATATGTGCTATAAAAAAATCTTCATTTATTATTATTATTACTGCTTGTATTGTTCTGATCCTGACCGTTTTCTATATTCCTTACTCTCTTACTCTAAAATTCGTACCCTGCTTTACGCTAGATGAAAAGGGAATCAAGAATCAGAGAAACATTTGCAAGCTTTAGGTGTGGGAGTATGTAAATAAAATCAACTGCTGAATCAACTTCCCCATTTATCATGGCTTAATCAGAATCAACGAGGACATGAAGCTTCTCAGAAGCTAATATCACTTTATTTAATCAACAGAGAAAAAAAGCAGGCAGACTGTCTGGGCGAAGTATGGATGGTGGCAGCGCACAAGACTCTGCAAGAATGCAAGAGTGGCTCAGCAAAAAAATAGTCAAAAGTTTGCAGGTAATAACTGGTGATTTGAATAGTGTTTTAGAAATAAAGTGTCAGACTATAACTCAGGCTTTACTGGCTTGTGTCTATGGTGCTTAGGTAAAGCTCAAAAAAGAGAGAAAAAGTTTATGGAACTATATGAACATGCATAAACAGTTATGTATAAGCACACAAACTTGAATATTAAGATTAACGCATTTAACCGCTCTCTCTCTTATTTTTCTTGAACTCTTACTGAAAGACGTGTAATTTTAGAAAAAGTTTGTAGTTTTGAAATGCTTGCTGATTTGTAGGTTTTAAAAAAATCATATCACAGAAAGTTAGAGCCATTTAAAAATGTAAGGAATAATCCGCTCAGTGTGAACATGTACTTGATTGCGTTCCTTAAGGATCTGTCAAAAGAGAAGGTAGGTCAGCGTGGTCTATTTCATGTGGATTTTTTCTCTGCATTTATGTTTAGTTTGTTTGAAAATGTTAGTAGTAGTGATTGCAATCAGTCTTTTTGGTGATCATTGTTGTTCACTCCAGTTTCACTTCCTAATTTAACATATCTTCTCATAGTGCATTAATAAGGGCATTTGCTGGAAGAATCTTCTTATCCTGCCACAACTAGGCTGGTTAAGTTGTGATAAACACAGTGGTTCAGGGCAAGTTTGTTTGGATAAGATCAGTTGACATGATTATATTTCTTGTGACAAAGCCTTTATAAAATCATTTGGGACATGTGGGATCATGGCGCTGTATATTGTTTTGCCAACCTCATCATGCTTGGCAAAGGCAACTGTCTTTCAGACCTCAAGCTTAGCCTAACTGTGGCTGGATAAAAAGGTCATTCAAGAGCAAAATAAGTACTTAATAAATCTGTCATTAAATATAAGGCTTCATTCTTTATTTTTTATAAAATGACTGGAAAGAGTTGATATCCTTCTCCTGATAGATTAGCTTTTGCATGCACTGAGTGTGACATTATGTTCCAATTCATGCATTTTCTTTTAGAATATTAGTATTATTTTTGTGTATTTGCACTTGGCATTTAATTTCAGAAAAGTATCTCATTAAAGCATATTGAGAAGAATTAAATATTATATATGAATATCCATGTTTGTAAACTTAAAAAAAATCTCACTCAGCTGTCCAGTTACTCTTATTTCACCAGCCTCTCCTCATGCCCAAATAGGTGCACAAATTCTTCATGCACATTGATTAAACATGTCACTTTACTGCAACTTCAGAGCTGATCTGATTTTTCATTGACACCTTTTGTTTTTGTGTTGCTGATATCTCTACCTTACTTCTGTATTTGATCATATAATAATAAAAACCTCTTTGTCTTTTCAAGTCCTCCTCATTCAAACTTTGGTTTGATTGGTACAGGTTAGAATATTTTCTTATCTTTAGACCTGAATCTGTTATCATCATGTTTACTTTTGGTTACTTTATATGTAAATCAATGTTTGTTTTTACCCAATTTTCCTTTATTTTGGCATTTATTCCTCTCATAGTTGTTGTGCTAACTAAAATAATATTTACAGAGTGCTGTTTAAAAACCATGTGTTGTCAGTGCTTAACCCTCTTGGTTTGACAAGCCACAATCGTGGCTTTGCCAGGTAGCACTGGCAAGGCGGTTTTCATTACTTTTTATTGCAAAGTTCAAGTTTTCTCTTTTCCAAAAATGTCTAGGTTTCTTGGTCTAATGTTTATCTCAGAGCAGCAATAATAAAAAACAAACTTCACCCACTGTCATCTTCGAAATCTTCAGTTATAAGTCAGTCATTGTAATGTTCATTTTTATCTTAAACCAAGAGGATTAATGTTTACATTAACTATACTGTTGAAGTGCTAGAAATGTAAACATGTAGCTAACCCAGTTACTAAACATGTGTGATGGTTTTGTGTATAAAATAATATACTACAAAAATCGACCAATGCTTTCTACACTATCCTCTAAACCTGTGTATTTTTGTGCTATTTATACTAACTGATATATCTTTTTCTGGTTATGGTGTGATGACTGAATAGTTGTTGTCTCTGCTATAAAAGCATTTATTTCAGCCAATTAGCACATGTATCTTCTATGATTGGACAGGAACGATCAGATGAGGAGAGTCGTGCCGCTCGTGTGCTGTATTCCCCTCTTCTGGAAACTGAACACACTTTTGTAAAAGTAAATCTGAGACTTTTTAACATTGGTACCATTAAGATGTCAAACATAATTCATGTGTGCTAACAGTTTTAACATCTTTAAAAAATATACTTTAATGAATTCATTCACACTTTCAGATAGTGAAGTGCATTAATATTGCAAAGATTGACACCTATTGTTTAACTCATCAGAACAATCTTTGTTTTTCATTATCTGTGTCAATTATATAGTGATTTATTAGAAGACTTCTTCTGCTGATAACAGTAATGAACACCTGAGCCACTTGAATGCGATGTTGATATAAATAGTCTGTGTATAAATTATACAATGCACACTACCTGTATCTCCAGTAGGCAGAACTAAGAAAACTATAGTATTTCACCATGCCCTCTTGTTCAAAAAGCCTATTTTCTACTAAGCAGTCTCTCCATATGAGTTTTTATAGACCTTTCTTAAAATCATTAGTGGAGGAATGCATTTTTTCTCATTTTCATGGAATATATATATATATATATCTGCACTCCTTTGTGGCTTTTGTGGTTTATTAATTTAAATTTGGCATGATCTTTGTTGCAAGAAATTTTCTGATTCATTTCTCTGGTGAATGTCCTTTTAATTAAAACTTCTTGTTGTGTTTGCATGCTTATATGTGGAAATCCATATTTGCTTTCACTTATCTTTTGCTTGAAGTACAGTGCATGTACTTTCTGGAAACTCAATTTGTCCTAAAAATAGTAGAAATTTTTATAGCTAGAAACGCTCCATGATCAGTGATCCTCCATTTTGATGATGCCATATTTGTATTTTCATTCTATGAAATTGTTATAAATTTGTCATTACTAGATTATAAAATCGTGCATGATTGTAAAGAATTGAACTTTCCATCACATTTTTTATGGCAGATCCATTTTGAATCCATCATAAAGGTGTTGATATAAATATATCAGTAGAAACGTTCTTCCGTTGTCATATTTTCCTTAGATAGACGTTTATTGTTTCAGAGAAGTCTGAAACACTACTTGAAATAAATGTTAAATTGAATGATATACTTTTGTCTACACTCATGAAATGCATTGTCATTCTTCAAACTTATGTCAAGTTATTTGCCAGTGTCATACTCTTATGTTGATCCTTGTAGGATCTGGATGAGTTCCTTTCGCATGAAGATATGCTAAAGCAGCGTAAGAAGGAGCTGTTACATAAACAGTGGAATGACCATGTCTTTGAACCAATCAGGCGCCAAATCTTGAAAGTTATTGATGGGCAAGATTGGCCAGAAGTTGACCGACGGAAAAGGGAGCTGCACAGGCAATATTTGGAATATATAAACAGAAAGGTCAGCAGCATGTTTGCTTGGAAATATTTCTACTTTTACTTCTCTGCTCACTCATAAAGATATGTGCTTCATTTATGCTAGCATTCTTTGTTCGTCTGTTCATAGTGTCTATTGTAATTTATTGCTTACTACAGTGTGTTACTTTTAAAAATTGTTTTTTAGGTGTAGGCTGATTTTTTAAGGGTATTAGAAAATGAAACAATCAAAATGATTGTAGAAGTATAGTGGTATAGCAGGTTGACAAGATATTGAGGATGGTTACAGCTTGCAGTTTTCTGAGTTCTGCTGTTTTATTTGTGTGTATATGTAAATATTTTACACAGGGCTTTGCATTCTTGGAAACTATGGATAAAGGAGAGTACTATGCTCAAGCTTTGAATGCTCATCGCCCCTCACCAATTAAGGTCAGCAGCAATTACAGTTACTAAGAGAGAAATCAGTGAGTGATGTGGTCTATAGTATTTCTAAGAACAGAGGAGCATGACTACAGGAACCAACCCATCACACCCACCCCCACACACAAATACGCACGCATACACGATAGAGAGAGCATTTGGGAGGCTGTACAAGCTGTCATTTTGAATACTTATGACATTCTTTCCATGCAAATGTGTTGCAAAGGTGTTGTGGTATAGCATTTTGACTAAATGTTATTACAGTTTTGCAACATTCTGAGCTCTGCTATTCTATTTTTGTACTCAAGGCTTTGTATTCTCACAAGTGTTAGTGCTTTAATTCATGTAGATGTTAAACTTATTTTTTTATATTCAAGATTATGATATTCTGAAGCATTTATACTTACAGCAGTGTTTTTCAACCTTTTACTTGTGATGCCCCCACAGACGAAAAAAGGTATGTCCGCACGGCCCCCTTAGCCACTTATACCGATATGAGATATGAGAAAAGGACCGCCATTGTGCCCCCCTTGTCAGCACGTCGTGCCCCCCTTGGGGGTGCACCCCACAGGTTGAGAACCTCGGACTTACAGCTTTTAAAATCATTTAATGAAACATTTTCCATTATTTCAAAAACAACACCCTTGCCAAACCACTACAGTAAAGAAACAAAATAGACAGCTGCTTGAATTTCTACAGATTCTAATACCAGCTCTGCGAGACCCACTTCTTTCACAAGGGCGGGCACGCAGTGAAGAAGAGCAAACAATTTTGCGTTGCATGACTGGAAGTATATACACACAGAAGGATATAAATCAAGTCAAGTTGCCGCCCATGCCGTTAGTACCACTGGGTCGCCATGGCACGGACAGTATGCAGTGGCTTCGAATGCCCCTTGGAAACATTGACAGCACACCTCGCATGGCCAGCAGGTAATTGGACCATGTGATTAAGAAACCTTTTTAAGAAATATCTTGCATGATCAAGTGTTGTGTTCCACACCCTCCTAATGTCTTCATCTTTATGCATGAACTTAGTTTTGCCTTGGTGTCATCTGTTTGCTGATACTTATGTTTTTTGTATAGCTGACTGTTGGTTTGTTTGTAGTCTTTTGCATACAGCACATTGAGCCTACATTCACATGGGTTCATTATTATTATTATTCCTCCATCATTTTACTTGCAGTGGATTGATTGTTGGTTAATGAGTTCAGAGAGCTTTTTCTGATTTGCCTTCATTTTGAACTGCTTCTAAAACTGTGTGCAAGACCTAGTACAGCTGCTTTATTATTTTTCCTTTGTGTTTTCATTACACTCTGATTGAATGTCAGACCTGTCATTGTCATTGTTTCTCTCTCTGTCTCTCTTATCTTAAATATTGCATTGTGAACAGAGAAATGAGAGATTTAGCATCAGAGCTGATTCAAAAAGTCATAATGTATTTGAAATCGAGATAGACTAGTTCCATTTTCATTGGATAAAAAAGTTTATTTACATGTTGTGCATTTCTTCAGTCTAAAGTGGACTTACTTTATGTGGAGGATATATATATATATATTTTAACATGTGACATTTGCTTTCTTTGTTTTGCAAGGTTTTCTTATGTTTGAATGCATGGCCTGCTTTCTTAGTTAATTATCCTTGCTGTCTTCACCTTAGTAAAATCTGCCGATATTGCATCATATCCACTGGTGAAGGCATGTTAACAATGTCAGATTATATTTGTTTTGTCTGGTAAATATAATCGTTTTAACTAATGAAAACTATAGTTCTGTCAGGTTAGTGAAAACCTGTACGTGGCAGTCATTTAAAATAAAAAGAAAGGGCTTTAGCTATTCCATTTTATTTTGTAGAATTGGATATGGTAATGCACAAATATTTGCAGTACAGGATTGTTTTGTTGCTTCCTAGATCAGTTGGAAATTGTCAGCTTCCCTTTGATCTTGTGTGAGATAATGAGTTTGAAAGCTGAGGTGGATTTAAGTGCTTTATTTTAATGTCATCAGTCACCTAGTGTTTCCCATATTATGACCATCATCTAATAGCCTGATTCTGTGGTCTTCATATTAATGAACAGTTTAAGCATTAAAAAAGATTTATTCTGATGCTGCTAACTGACCATAAAATGTTCAAAATAGTCTTGGAAGATTTTTTACAAATGCTCTCTATATTTCTCTTATTGGATTGAAGAATATTGAAATTATTTTCCAGAATATTAAAGAATATTGTTCTAGCCTTAAGAACAGATTGTATTTGAAGAAAATGAAAATTTAAAAAGTAGGTGTACATTTGTTGTGCTTGCATTTGATGATTTGCTCACCCTTCCATTCACTCAGAAAAATCCAAAACCTTAAAAGTGATTTTAAAAGTTAAATAATCTATAAAAAAACAAGCTATGCTGTTTCTTTGGCAGTTGCTCTGCAAAGCCATTAGGGCAGATTTCTTCAGCTGCAGTGTTTCAGATATGACCTATTTGAAAGACTGTGGTTTATTTGTTGTTAGATTGAGACAGATCAGGAACAAAAGAAAAGGCATCCAAATAAGTGCCTGAGTTGTAAGTTACACTAATGTTGGGGTTGCATATGTATGTTCTTTAAGTTACATATTTTATGCAGCTTTTAATTTATGTTTCACATTTAACTTGTCCCTAAACCTATAGTTTGCAACAGTATAGTGATTGTAATGTTTGAAAAACATTATTTAGTCTTTTGAGTTGTGTAGTTGATGATGTTATTGCACCAACTTCAACAGATCTTTGTTTTGTTGCTTTTTTATTAATATTTTGTTGTGTGCCTATTTTCATTTCAGACTGAAAAATCAATTAATTTTCACCTAGATGAAAAAAAATTCCACTTGGCTTATGATTATATCCAATGTTTAACTTCGGCTCATCACAACATTATTATTATATAAAGAGAGTGACCGCTGATTTGATAGAGCATGTATAAGATTTCCTTTTCTATATTTTGATGTTTGCTTTGCAGATTTGAAACATTTATGCTCAGCTCTTAATAAATTCTTCTTATGTGTAAATACTAAACCACTAACACTATGTTGCTGGTATATCATTCTAATAAATACTCCCTATTGCAGAATATATTTATGTGTTATTTAGATGAAATTATAATAATTATAGAGTTGGTAGCAACTAATTCCTGTTGTCTATGTGAAACAATTACAAATCATTTGACATTCAGATGATATGATATTTTTTATACTAAGATTTAAAAAAAACCACAAACAGCCCTGATTCCACCCTTCCCCTAGTCACAGCCACCAAGTAACACATTTAATGCTCTTTTTGATTTTTTTTTCTATGTTTTATTCGCCAGGCAAACAATGTCACGTTCTTCATACTGTCAGCTATCAGTAAACCACAAAAATAAACATTTACATAAAATTATACCCTTTAAAAAATTGAAATATTTAATTATTAAATGAACCTTACTCATGCTTACATGTTTTTGGTTGGGTCTTAACCAGACTGCGCATGAAGGGTAACTGCACCAGCACACAAGTGGACTTTGAAAAATGGGGGAACCTGCCAGTGGATCCTCACATTATAGATGTGGAACTGATGACACAGAAGAAGCGTATGTTTCAGGAGAAGCCGCCATATGGTATACCAGCTCGTGAAGTACCCCAAGTCCCCTTTTTGTGGTTTGACACAGACCATGGGGAGGAAGTGTATATAGAATCATGAAAAAATTCTGCACCCTGAGTTCGAGTGCTTCTGTCAGTATTAACGATTAAAGCAGTCATAAAAATATTATGTAACTTCTTGATTCTGCTGATGGTTTGTAAACATTGTCTTCTCAATATCATTTTTCAATTAAACATGAAAATAAGATGTCCTGTAGGCTTTGGTTGAAGCCTTAACAGTGTCCTGAGCTGTCTTGTCAAGGTGGAAAATTCTGGTTTTCGCACATCTTCAGCATTATTGTTGTTTTGATATCACATGGAGTAACAAGAATATATATGAAGTTGTAATTTGAAAACTAGCATTGGGCAGATAAGTGTTTTTTCTTTTGACAATCTACCTTGAATTAAGGTTAAAAGAGCCACTGCTTAGGTGGATTAAGGCTTCCATTTTGGTCATACAACTGTCTAGTAATTCATGATAATGGTCTATCATTGTGTACATTTTTGTTACATGAGTACCTACGTTGGGTCTACATGTTGGCATGAGTCGCATGACATAGATCTTGCTACCCTGTAGTCGGGTTGTTTCAATTAATGGGCACTGGTATTCATAAACCTTCAGCCAGTGCATGTGATTAAGTTTATTTATTTTTGGTTGACAATGTACATAGCAGAGCACTCATTTTTGACAATCTCACTTATTTCAAACGAAGCTTTTAAGTACTGCAGATCATACAGTGTTTCAGTATTATTTGCCTACATATAAAAATAATGCACATATAAAAGATACCTCAGACTTTTTTTTTAGGTCAAAGTTCAAATCCTTGGCTAGACCAAACGGATGGCTTAAGGTACTTATTCCCATATTTTTGTAATGTACACATTTATGTGTAAAAAAATTGCAGAAGAGTATGTTTACTTACTTTTCAATGTTAGAAGCTTGACAAAATAAGTTAAAGATGTAAAAATCGCTAAAATTATGTGAAATATCTAAATATAGATTTATAATTCTCTCAGTGAAAGATCTCAAACATAACATTAATATACATGTGATTGATATACAATGATATGAAAGCTTAATTCTGGATATTTCATATTTACATTCAAATATCTCCACCACCACCATCATGGAAAGCTCATTATCTTGCTAAAGTATTATGTGATCAAGTTGTATGCACAGTGACATTAATTTCTTGCTGAGAAATAAGCACCCATTCACTGATCATTATGTGGTTTGCTTTAAAAGGTTACAGATCTAAATGATTTTGTTTTCATACATAGACCTACACTTATCCTGTGAACTGAATGTGTATTAATATTGCACTACAAATTATGTGGTAGTTAAAAGAGGCATTTTCATTTTGCAGCGACATTATTCTTTGATCTCGAAAAGCTTCTTGTGATAATGCTACAAATTTGTTGTTGAAAATTTCCACTGTATTTTCTTAAGGTATGTTTAAGTACCTTCAAGAAGATTAACATTTAGTATTATTTTAACATGCCTGCAGTTGGGAGCATAAGATATTAAGGTAAGACTTTGTCTCACAGAATTAGATATCAATACATCAAATGTGTAGTCACACTGACCTGAAACAACACTAAAAATAAATAAAAAGATTTCATTCACTTAAATGTACTTTGCTCTTGTCAATAGATTTCAGCAAAGCTATATTAGAAATTACTAATTTCATTTGTATTTCTCAAAATGTGTTTATTAAAACTTTCATCAAAACAGATTTTTTTATTTGTTTGAACAAGTGTCATAGATGTGTTTAAGTGTGCTTCTGTATTTTTGTATGAGTTTGCTCATGTTCCTCTGTGTAGAAGAAAAAGAACTTTAGCTACATAAAAAGACCATGCAGTCATAATGTAAATTTAAATAATCATCATCATTCCTTGCTACTGCTCGAGGAGCATAAGGCCACAACAACACCTCACCAGCAGACCCAGTTTTGTGCAGCCCCCCTCAGTTGGGCCCATGTGGTTCCGGCATCCTTTGCCTCGCTCTCTACTGATCTTCTCCAAGTCTGTTTTGGCCTCCCAACTCTCCTCTTCCCCTGAGGGTTCCAGTCAAGTGCCTGGCTGTCAATGGTGTCAGCTGGTTTGCGCAGGGTGTGTCCTTTCCAGCCCCACATGCGCTTTTTGAGATCTTATTCCTCAAAATATGGCGAAGGCATCGGTTGGTAAAGGTCTGAAGCTTGTTGTTGATGGTGTTTGTCACTCTCCAGGTTTCAGAGCCATACAGTAGGAGTGCCTTCACATTGGTGTTGAAGATGCGGGTCTTACTGCGGAGGTCAGTCAGTCAGTCGTCCCTTGCCTGGCACCTGGCGTTGGGGGGAGCACATGGATAGACGCTGCAGCTGATAGGGCCTGCCACTCTTGCCTGTTTTGGGCAATAGTCAGCAGGTCCTGTACAGGACGACCAGTCCAGTCTTTGACGTTCGTAAGCCAGTTCTTTCTCTGACCACCGCGGCGTCGGCTACCCTCCAAGGTGCCTTGAAGGATAGTCTTCGACAAGGTGTCGTGCCGGGTTACATGGCCAAAGAAGACCAGCTTACGTCGCTTGACTGTTGATAGTAGAGGTTCCTGGTGTCCTACCAGTGTGGCAATCTTGTTTCTTACAAAGTCGTTGGTTTTGTGTTCTTTGTATGAGATCCGGAGCAGCCTCCTCAGACACTTGTGCTCGAATGCCTGGATTCTCCTTTCTGTTTCGGCGAGTAGAGTCCACGTGTCGCATCCGTAGAGCAGGATCGGCACTACCAGGGATTTGTATAGCCTGTACTTGGTAGTGAACCTTATCTTGTGGCTATGCCAGATCCTATCTAGCCTAGCCATTGCTGCTGTTGCTGTTGCGATCCTGATGCGGATATCTTGCGTGGAGCTGCCGTCCTTGGAGAGAGTGGCTCCCAAGTACTTGAAGCTGCTTACCTCTTCGAGCTGTACCCCGTTCATATAGATCTCTGCTTTGCCGTTGCCATTGATCATAACTTTGCTCTTTTCTGTGCTTGTCTCCATTCCATATGCGTTTGAGCTGTCTGTCAGTCTGTTGGTGAGGTCTTGCAGTTCCTTGTTTGTACCTGCTAACAGATCTATATCATCTGCAAAGCGTAGGTTGCAGATTGGTCTTCCACCGATTGAAATGGAGGTATGGTGGTCATGAAGAGCTTCAAGCATGATGTTCTCCAAGAATATATTAAACAACACGGGTGATAGGGGACATCCTTGACGTACCCCTACTGTGGTACGAAAGTAAGCTCCTATTTGGTTGTTAAGCAAAACTGTACTCGTTGAGCTGTTATACAACGCTTCAACGACTTGGACAAGCCCTTCTTCAATGTTGAATTTCCGCATCACATGCCATAGCCCCTCGTGCCAGACTCTGTCAAATGCCTTCTTAAAGTCAATGAAGTTGTGGTAAAGGTCCCGCTGATGCTGCAGATGCTTTTCTATAAGAAGACGACAGTTGAAGATCTGCTCAACTGTGCTTCTACGTGGTCTGAAGCCAGCCTGTTCTTCTGCTAGCAGCTCTTCTGCGGTGGTTCTGATGCGGTTCTGTATGACCTTCAGCATGACTTTGCTTGGGTGACTGATAAGGCTTATTGTTCTGTAGTTCTGACACTGTTTGCTGTTTCCTTTCTTTGGGAGGGGAATGATTAGTGACTGCGTCCATTCTCTGGGCCATTCCTTGCGCTCCCAGACTCTTTGGCACAGAACAGTTAGGGCTTTTGTAGTTGCTTCCCCACCCTGCTTGAGCAGCTCAGCTGGTACATTATCAACGCCTGGTGACTTTCCTCCCTTCAGACTATGTACAGCTTTTTCGACCTCTTCCCGTAGGACTGGTATGTCTGCAGGTTCACTGTCTCTAGTCTGGTTGTTTTGGAGAATGTTGGCGTCGGTCTTCAGCTGGTAATTGTACAGGTCCTTGCAGTATTCTGTCCATCGGTTGAGTACAGCATTGCCTTCTGTGAGAAGGTGACCATTGCTGTCTTCGATGACTGAGATCTTTTGCTGGTCTGTCTTAGTGAGGGTCTTTAGAAGTTGGTAGGCCTTTTGCTGTCACCTCGTGCCATTCCAACCTCTATGTCCTGGCACTGCTTCTCGATCCAGCTCTCTCTAGCTGCCTTCATCCCTTTCTTAATGGCACAATTCACTTCTTTGTATTTGGTTGCTGCTTCTGGTTTGCTTTTCTTTTCTCTCTTCAAGGCCCTCCTTTGGTCACAGAGGTCTAGTATGTCGTTCGTGACCCATGGCTGTTTCTTGTTTCTATGTCGCCCTAGAACCTCTTGGGCTGTCGACAGTAGCACCTCTTTGATGTTTCCAGAGAGGGTGTCTACATCACAGTCCACCAGGTTCAGTGCGCCAAATTTTCCGCCAACCGTGGCCTTGAAGACTTCTGCAACCTTTGGGTCTTGCAGCTTCTCCAAATCAAAGCGAATTCGGGGAGTGTTTGAGAGTCGCTTCGCTTTCAGCCTCAGCTTCAGGTTTGTTAGAACAAGGTCATGGTCGCTGCCTATGTCAGCGCCTGGGTACGTCCTTGTCTTGGCCCTGTTGATGCTGGATTTGAAGCGTCTCGGCAGTAGGATGTAGTCGATCTGATTATGGACCAGTCCGTCTGGTGAGTGCCAGGTGGCCGTCCTTGATTTCTTGTGGGGATACAAGGTGTTGGCTAAGGTGAGTCTCTGGCTCTGTGCGAACTCTAGGAGTCTGATGCCCTTGTCGTTGGTTTCACCAAGGCCAAATTTCCCCACCGTTCCTGCCCATTGGTGGTAGGCGTCTGGTCCGACCTTGGCGTTCCAGTCTCCGAGCACAACCAGGATGTCCTTTTTTGGAACTGCCTTCACAATCTTGTCCAGTTGTTGGTAGAATTCTTCCACTTCGTCGTCTCCATGTGTGGAAGTTGGAGCGTATACTTGGACAATGGTGACATTATGAGGCTTGGCTGAGACACGAATGGAGATCAGCCGGCTGGATACGGGTGTACAGCTGATGACGGCCGCGGCCACCTTCCTGTGCACGAGGAAGCCCACGCCGTACTCATGCCTGGTGTCCTCCCCACTGTACCACAGTCTGTGGCCGTCTTCCGTCACTGTTTCCCCAAATCCTGTCCATCTGACCTCCGCCAGTCCCACAATGTCCCACTGATACCGTTTCAGCTCGTGTGTGAGTTGGTGCACTTTTCCGCACTGGTATAACGTGCGTACGTTCCACGTGCCAATGGTTGTTCCTTCTCTTAGTTTGATTTCTGTTTTGGTTTCAGTCTTGGTCTTGGTCTTGGCTCCAGTAGCACACTTTTCGCTGACCCCACGCTGGAGCTTCCCGATAGGGTGCGCGGTCGTTGTTAGTCCGGGCCGCGACCGATCCGGCATGTTATCTCTTTTCTGGCGTATATCCATGGTCCTTTCATTGAGCTTATACACTTGGTAGCGCTAATCCCTTCTCCAAGTGAACCACAGCCGATTGTCGGCCTGGTCGTGAACACGTAGGCGCTGGGCCCTGGCCGGTACTCTCGTCGTGGAGAGTCTTCGCCCACTGATGCCGTGTTAGTATCAGGATTTTCTGTAGGGGTTTACTCCCTTAGCCTTTATCTTTCCCAAGATTCCCCCAAGGCAGTGGGGCCATTTTTCCTTGGCTAGGATGATAGAAAATTTTTTGGGACGTCTGAGTTGACCGCTCCATGCCGGCAGGTGAAAAAATGGCGGCAGCGGCAACCACATGGTTTTCTAAGTTTCTATACTAGTCACATGATCGATAAACTAGCCCATCAAACATCAAATTTTAAGCTTATGGTCTTATAAAAGCCTCTCTCAGAGTGGTTGGAGCATTTATAAAATATAGATTCAAAAATTAAAATAGATGGCCTACTTCGCAGGGAGGGATAATGCTCGGAAGTTCCAGATGGGGCATAGGCTGTTAAAAGCATGCCTGGGCTTGTTTATGCGGCCTCTGATGTCGTCGTCCGCTCCACCATCCTTGCTGACGATGTTCCCCAGATATGTGAAGCGGTCTGTTTCTAGGATGTTCTCCCCTTGAAGATGGATTGGGAGTTCCTGCTTGTTGTTGATTTTCATCATTCCGGTCTTCTTTCTGTTGATCTTTAAGCTGGTCTTCTCTGCTTCCTCTGTCGCCGTGATATAGCCTTAGTTGCTGGCACGGCGTTAAACACAAATAAAACAATCTGCTTCCTCTGGCAGTTTACTCAGTTTGGTTTGTGCTGCCGATGAGATAGGAGACTAATATAATCTGCACAGTCCAGGTCTTCTATAGCTGTTTGGTGAAGGTCCACTGGATACTGGTGTTGTTGTCTTGGGTTGTCTTACGCATAATAGAAAAGATAAGATGATACTTTATCTGTCCCGGAGGGAAATTCGGTGGCAGCTCGATAACAACAACAACAACAACAACAACAACAACAACAACAACAAAATTCGTATGCACCACATTCACATTAATGTTTCATTCATTTGCACCCAGCATCATTCAAAAGACGCACGGCCGAAACAACGAATGACAGCCGCAGTCTGTTAGTCCTGCATGCAGGTATACAAAATCGGCGGCCCAATGGAAGCTGGACAAACTCTCTCGACAGGACATGCCTGTCGTCACAAAGGATTGCAGACACTTTCAGAAGTGTCTGCCTGTTATACAGAGCCTGAAGAGCACTCTGGGCTGTCCCAACAACTTTGGAGCAGGTGGATACCACACGATGTAAGCTGCTCGTCCTTAACCGATAAACTGTTGTAGAAACAGATAAACGAGAACAGCACGCTATGTGCGATCTATAAAAGAACTGAAATTGGTGGGAGACAGAGAAAGACTTCAGCTTGCCTTCCGGAGAAGGAAGAGGCGCTGCTGAGCCTTCTTTGCAACAGTTTGAGTGTTGACATCCCTGCAAAGTCGCCTGTCTAAGATGGTGCCCAGGTATGTAAAAGAAGGAACAATTTCCACCTCCTTGTCGTGGATGACACTTGCAGGACTTGGTGGGGAATTCCGATGGAAATCAAAGACCATCTCTTTCGTCTTACTCACATTAAGTTCTAAGAAATTGTCATCGCACCTGGCAATAAATTCTTCCAAAGCTACACCGTGGGTATCTACTGGCCCGCTAAAGAGAAAGAGAGAGAGAGCCGTGCCGTGTCATCAGAGAATTTGACGAGATATTGTCCCTCGTAGTTACTGCGACAACTGTTGGTATAAACAGAAGCGGGGATAAAAACAAATCCTTGAGGTGAGCCGGTACACGTTGTGAATGAGTCGGAAAAAGTGCCATCGACAAGTACTCGCTGCTGTCTGTCAACCAAAAAGTGAATGATCCATAGCACTAGCTCATGATCAAGGGAAATCTCGTCGAGGAGTCTTCTACTTAGGATATGTGGCTGAATGGTGTTGAAGGCCGATGAGAAGTCAGCAAACAGCAGTCGTGCATGGGCTTGTGGATTCTCCAGATGTTTGAGTAAAGTGTGGAGGATGAGCAGTTTAGCATCATCGACACTTCGTTTGGACTGGTATGCAAATTGCAAGGGGTCAAGACAATTGTTAGTGGCTTTTAGAATCAATGCTTTGATGATTGTCTCCAATACTTTCATGACCAACGATGTTAAGGCCACTGGTCTAAAGTCGTTGAGATGCTGAGCTGAAGTTTTCTTCAGAACTGGGACAATGGTAGACAATTTCCAAGCAGCTGGGGTGGAGAGTGAATCCTTAAAGCGCTGAAAAAGGTGTTGGAAAATGCCTCCAAGTTGGTGCGCGCAGAAACTCAATGTTCTGCTGCAAATACCATCTGGACGTGAAGTTTTGGGAATGTTTACGCGCTGAAACAGCTCCACAACTTGTTCTTGACAAATCTCTACCCTCTGGACAGGACGAAGAGAACTGAGCACCTCTTTAATTTTCACTGAGAAGTCATGAGTCTCAAAACGAGCAAAGAAAAAGCATTAAGAGCATTTGGTAGGGCCGTACTGTCAACGCCTGAGATCAAGATTTTGGCTTTCGACCCCTTAAGCCGATCTTCAACATTGGCCATGTTCTTGAGGCCATGCCAAGCTGCTCGGATGTTACCTGTACCAAACCGAGACTCTATTTTTAATCCAGTTTATGACCATCAGGAAGAGTGTCGGCGATAATATGCAACCCTGTCTTACCCCAGTCTTCATTCTAAAAGGTTTAATGAGTTTGCCGTTATGGATAACTTGGCAGGACGAGTCTTCATATAATCCCTGGATGATGTTCATTAATTTGGGCGGAATACCATAGTGGCTTATCAGTCTCCAGATGACGTCCCTGTCTACAATGTCGAAGGCCTCAAAATCCACAAAAGTTATATAAAGGGAGGATTGCCATTCGATAGACTGTTCTATGATGATACGGAGGGTTGCAATGTGGTCAGTGCATGAATTATCCTGGCGAAACCCTGCTTGTTCTGGTCTCAGTCTCTTGTCTAGTGCCTTCTTCAGTCTCTCTAGTATTATCCTTGTCAGGACTTTGCTGGGGATGTACAGCAGCATGATCCCCCGCCAGCTGTTGCACTGGGAGAGGTCTCCTTTCTTTGGTAATTTGACCAGGTGGCCTAATTTTCAGTCTGTTGGGACTAGCTCTTGTTCCCAGATCTTGTGTAGGAGGGGCTGTAGAATTGTTGCTGTTATTTGTGAGTCTGTTTTAGTGCTTCTGGGGTTATGCCGTCGGGCCTGCTGCTTTGCCATTTTTCATGCTTTTGATAACTTGGATGATTTCTGTCTTAGTGGGAGGGCTGGTGTTGACTTGAAGTTGTGCAGTTGCTGGTGGTATGTCAGGTAAGGATGGTGGATGAGGTCGATTCAGCATCTCTTCGAAGTGTTCCATCCAGCGGTCTCTTTGTCCTGTTTCCTTTGTTATGGTCTTACCGTCTTTGTCTTTTACCGGCTTGTTTGGGATCACGCCCCTGCCTGTCAGAGTTCGTGTTAGTTCGCATAATCGTTTCATGTTTCCATGTATGGCTGCTGTCTCTGCTTCCTCTGTCAGTTCATGTGTGAAGCGTCTCTTGTCCTCCCTTACAGACCTCTTCACTTGGCGGTTGGCTTCCCAGTATTTCACTCTGAGAGAGACATTCTTTCTCTTGCTGGTCTTGGCACTGGTTGAGCGTCTGTTTCAGTCCCTTTCTTGATTCATTCTTTGCCCAAGTCTCTGGAGTCATCCATTCCTTCTGTCTTCTTTCCCTCTTCCGTAGAACATCTGTACAGGTTGTCTTCCAAATGCTCTTGAGTGTTGACTAGTGTTCTTCCACTGATTCTACTGTCAGTCCTGAAAGGGCCTCATACTTATTCTTAATTTCACAGTTATAAATTTCCCTTGTCTCCTTGTTCTTGAGGTACTGAGTATTGAAATTGTGGCGTGGTCTGTCTGCTGTATCGATGAAGGATTTCAGCTTGATATCGAAGACTGCTAGTAGCTATATAGGAGCTGGTGGTCTGAAACAACATATCTGCTCCTCTTCTCACTCTGACATCTTGGAGAGTCCTCCACTTTCGACCAACCGTTATATGGTCGATCTGGTTTTCCGTCTGGCCATTTGGGGAAGTCAACGTTGTTTTGTGTATATTTTTGTGTGGGAACACAGTGCCACCAATGACGTGGTCATTGAAAGCGCAAAAGTCTGTGAAGAGCTCCCTGTTTTCGTTGCAGGTGCTGATGCCATGTCTTCTCATGATGAGCTCCCTGTTGGTGTTGTCATCTCCCACTTTGGCATTTAGGTCTCCCATGATCTTCAGATCTCTTCTTGGTGTGCGGTCAAGCAGAAACTCCAAGGAGCTATATAATTTTTCTTTTTCCTCTTCATCTGCTGCATTTGTTGATGCACAGCATTGGATGATGGTGATCGATCTTCCTTCCTTTAGCATTGAATCTTGCTGACATGAGCCGTGGTGAGACTGGTTCCCAGGGCATCAGCGCCTTTGTTGCCTCTTTTGACATCAGCAGTGCTACTTCCTGGGTATGGTCGTGGTCCAGGTCTTTGTGGCCAGAGTAAATAATGGGTTCTCCTGATGTTAGTTTGGTCTGGTCACTTAATCCATTCCATCTGGTTTCGTATAGCCCGAGAACCCTATGTATTTTCTCATTTCCCTTGCCCCTTGAGCTGACTTGCCACTTTCATAGAGGATTCTGATCCTGGTTCTTGCCTTGGTCGTCAGAAGATGAGTTGGTGAGCTGGCTTCCCTATAGGGCTTTCACCAGCATGCGTCATAAGCTCTTCTAGAGAGGAATCTTCCCGACCAGACCCTTGTTGTGATACGTACTGTTACGGTTTCTGTAACAGCTTGTGTTTTACACGAATGGGTTGTTAGCTCAAAGCAAAACCTCCCACCTGGAGGGCCAGGGCGCAACATGGCTTTTATACCCTGATCGACAGACCTGTTCGGCTTGGTTGGACCTGCTACGAGCACGCACAAGGCTCCTGCTGACATAGCTCTGTGGATCGACGAGGCACACAAAGCCACCACACCACTACAAGGTAAGTTGCACCCATTGGTGGTGTAAATTTAAACACACATAAATAAGTGATTATAATCATATATGAACATCAACACTAACTGGCTAACTGGCTTGAGGGGACGGCTCTCTGTCGTTTTTTGTATCGTCCGTCGTATTTTGAGTTTCGGCAACCCATATTATCATGAAGTCGCCATCCTTGCTCCTCTACAAGACTGCTGCATGTTGAGGACGTCCACTTGGAACAGCCTGCAGCTGTTGCGGGATGGTGTTCTCAGCAGGGCCATGAAAGAGGTGTTGCGATCCGACCCCATCCGCCCGGTCTTGATAGACAGCCTTTTCCCGGCACTGGACAAACGGCTGAAGAAAGTATTTCAGAAACTGGACATATGCGTGCAGACAACTGGCTTGGACAATGTGCTAGTCGATGATGGCCTTTGATACTGTCTTGTTGGATTTGGACTTCATGACTTGCGCGGTGGTGTGGGATTCATGTTTTCATCAGTGAACTTGAGCGTGTGCTGGCGTTCCAGTGAAACTTGTGCCTTCTGTTGGATGTTGCATTTTCTGTGGAGTGTATGACATGTTTGATATTTGTTCTATGGAGTGTATTCCGGTTTGTATGACATGTTGGATATTTGTGCTGAGGACTGTGTTCTTGCTGTGTGTTGACGCTGCCCTGTGACGTGGAGGAGACGGCCCGCTACACACCCACATTTTGTCGTCATCTTATTTTGACGTCAGCGCCTTGAGCTGTCCACAGGCCAGGATTTGGCGCTATACAAGCCAACATTATTATTATTACTAAAATTCCATATAGATAAACTATAGCTAATGAAGCAGCGGATGTACACTTGCAGTGAATGGGACATTATGATCATTCTTACCACAATATGTAATTCGAAATTTTAAGAAGTCTCACAGACTGATATAGAAACTGTGCGCCAGATTTGTAAACTCTAGGCTGCTCCCACGGGTCTTCACTGATATGCAAATTATGGCATGTGAATAAATGCGGGTTACTTTCACCGCTGACATTTGCGTTTTTTTTCAACTCTCTGCTGTAGTGCCAGTGTAGGCATAGCTTCAAAATATTCGAAGACCTTGGAGGGTTAGGCGTTGAGAAACTCCATTTGTTAGTGTTCGTATGTACACTGTGTGTGTGTGTGTGGGGGGGGGGAGAATGGGTGAACATTAGCTCACACTGTGTAGCTGTACAGTCAATGAATAAACAGTGAAAATCAGCTGAGCTGTACAACACATGCAAGCCGAAATTAACTGTCATTCTGTCAATGTAGCCATATTTATGACTAATAGCATGCGTCACCAACTTATTATTCAGAATGGGTAAATACACATTCCCACAGCACACGCGTGAACTGCTCTAAAGTCAACGTGACATGTTTTCCCTGTCGCCACCATGTCGACTTTCCATGCCCGGCAAGCAACCAATCAAACAGAAGCTAGCATTGGTGTTTGGTCGTACGACGTCCTCGCGTGCCGGGCGGCTCATTTTAACAAATATTTCACCGAAATGGAGGATGTCCTCGTCGTTTCAGCTGTTCGAACTCCTGTTGGTAAGAATATCATACCTGTCGTCTTGCTACATTTACTAGTTTGTCCTATGCAACCCACAAATTAATCTTTACCAATTGCTGATTGTAGCAGACGCCACTTTGTTGCGTGGGTACAGACAGTATCGCCTCGTTCATGGACCTCTTCCACTTTATCCATCCTCTATTAACTGCGAAGGGAAAAAAAGTGATTACATGAGAGGGATGGTATATTCTTTTTTTATTTCTCCCCTTGCTATTGCTTGCTGCTCGATCTATGTTATACTTCAGTCTGAATAAACCAGGTGAACACGTACGTGCCTTTTTTTTTTTGTTGTTATGAGTACCACTGATATAACAACTTGATCAGCAACTGAGAATGTCATTCCGCACAGATTTACAAAGTTGACATTACTTAGAGAATTAGAGGATACAATTACAGTGACTGAAGATCATTGTGACATTCATTTTCTTGCCTGGAACATGACCATTGTAAGAGAATTTGCGCTGTCGGTTGCCTACTATCGTATGATGAATATATTATATGGTCTGACTTCCAAACTGCGGTTGCATGGTTGGCTCGCCTTCTAAGAAGGAATCCCAGACACTTAATCCCCGGACACTTCATCCCCAGACACTTCATTCCCAGACACTTAATCCCCGGACACTTAATCCCCCAGACACTTAATCCCCAGACACTTTTAATCCTCAAAATGAAATTTCAACTCAAAAAATTATGAAGTGAATGAAAAATTTAATTCAAATTCAAATAATACTTAACTTCAACATTTATAACATCCCAGTCTTACAAGAGTTACCCAGAGTTACCATGCGACACATTTCTCTTACGGTTATAATATTTATAGTTCACAAAATAGCAGTTTTGAGTGTTGTGTCGCAATTTGGGGATTAAGTGTCTGGGGATTAAGTGTCTAGGGGATTAAGTGTCTGGGGATTAAGTGTCGGGGATTAAGTGTCTGGGGATTAAGTGTCCGGGGATTAAGTGTCCGGTCACCCTAAGAAGACAGCAAGTGCTCGTGTCTACCGTGTACATGTGTGTGCATGCGCGCTCAACAGCTGAAGTGACAATTAAACTATAATGAACAAAAAAGAAATTAGTTAATTTTCCGTTCTTTGTAACTTTGTGTTAAATAGAACACAATGGGCTTTTACAAACTTAATGTTTAAACATTGATGGAAATTGTAATAGTATATTTTTTGTAGCCACTTAAACCTTGCCTCTTTTTGTACTACTGAAAAAAATATTCTCGTAGCAATTAAATGGTCATAAAAGCTTGGCTTCTGCAGGTTCTTTCAACGGTGCACTATCCACACTAGCTGCTCATGATCTTGGCAGTATAGTTATCAAGGAAGCTTTGAAGAGGGCAGATGTCAAAGGTGACGATGTGTCAGAGGTCATTATGGGTCAAGTTCTTACAGCAGGTAAGAGTCTGGTAGCCTTTTTTATTTAATTTGAAAAATCAAAATCACTAATTACCTTATTTGACATTTATGGGCGCCAGACATTTTAAATGCAGCTTGAATGCAGCTATCTCGATCCCTTTTGGTTAATTTATCAACAATTTGTCCAATATGTCACCTCACTTAAACATTTAAAGTCACTGTTTTAAAGAGATCTATAACATTGCACATTTTTTTCTTCTGCCTGAAAGAGTTACTACTATAAAGTTGGTTTGAGCTAAAAACAAGGGAGCAAAAGAAAAAAAAAAGAGAAAAATTTGGTGGTACAGTTTGGTTATCTTGTGTTCATATACTTATGGAAAGGTTGGTGACAAGCAAAGCACCTGGGAGAAAAATGCAGCAAATACGAAGAGCTTTAAGAGGGTGGGGGGAGAGGGGTATGCTACATGTGATTTTTTTTGGTGGCTTCTACAGGCTTGCTGTGTCAGGTTTTCAGTAGGCAGTGCTAGCGATGACTCATTGTGTGAGGTACAAAGGTCACCTAGCTCTCCCCATCTTGAGCAGGTGTCATCATGTCATCTCATAAATAGCATGATGTTTGTGGGTGCAGACATCAGCTACAGCTCTTAGTTCATAATGAATACAGAAAACTTCATCATAGAAAATCATAGATAAAAAGTTGTTTTTGGAATTACAAGGATTCATGTTAGAAAATGCTTTTGAAAATTATTAAACCATTTGTTTCTGTCTCTTTCATTAGTGATATGAAGCATAGAATTTAGAGAAGGTAAAGTGTAGTCTGCAAGTTTGTGGTTTTTAAGATTTATTAATAAACATATATATTGATAAAATTCCCCATTACGGTAAACTGGCCATATTAGCACTGTGAAGAATCACTAATGCATGGCATTGGCATTCACATTTCTAAGAAAGAGGGCTGCATGTACACGGCATACATCTCATTGTCTTTTCTCCAGACAGCTGTAGATTAGAGCAACTGCTCTTCTTAAGCACCCATATTGTATTCAGCCATCAGTTATTTATAAGAAAACCTGGAAACAGTTGCAGTAATTGTATCATTGCAGCTTCATATGACAGATATGGCAGAGTAGGAGGCAGAGTTATGGACTTGTTTAATTTTGTGACATTTGTTTTGCCCAGACAATAATGTGACACAATTTCTTCAAAATCACACTAACCTTAACCCCAAATAAATAATCTGTCCAAATGTCAGATGACACTATCTGATTAGATAGCTCTAACTCCCAATCACTTTCTAACTGTGATATCATACCATCTGTGCTCTCACAGTGATGGTGGCAAAACCTGGAACAGATATATTGTATCTTAATAAGTCATCATTGTTTCCATACCATCAAATCATTATCCTGACATGGACGTATCGTTGCTATACAATATACATATCGATCATTGTTATACAATCTACAATTACTAGCTGATATACAATTACGAGCTAGACTGTAGAAAGTATAAATACTACAGAATACTGTCAACTCAGTAAAGGAGAGGATACAAATGAACAAATTACAGCTGGCTGAAGACAAAATAAGTTCTTCTAACTGCCTTTAACTGTAATCTTAGAGCTACATCACCTTCCACCATTCTCTGGTGTGAGTATCCCACCCTTCCAGATGGTGAGAAATCTTGGTATGACCATTGATGCGCGACTCTCACTAGAGAATAACTTCACTGCCATCTCAGAGTAAACTTTTCTTGACCTTTACAGAATTCGCCATTTAAGACCTTGTTAACAATTTCTTCCACCAAGAAACTTATGTCTGCATTTGTGCTATCCCAGCTGGACTATTCCAGCTGCTTGCTGAGCTTCCCAACAGCCTGTTCGACAAGCTTTAAAGAACCCCAAACCTTGCTGCCTACATTGTCCTACATAAGCACAAATCCAGTCATTGGAATTCACTCCTCCATGAGCTGCACTGGTTGTCTTACTGTGCCTCGATCTGCTGTCATTGTCTCCATGGCCTTGCGGCAGGATATCTAAGTTCTTAAAAACTATATCAGCCCACTCAGTCACTACAATCTGTTCATGCCAACATTTTGTGTGTGCCATGTATCATGTTTGGTCACTGCTCTTTTTCTTTCTCTGGCTCCAGTGTTTTGCACACATATTACCTTTGATGTTTTCAAGCCTGGCCTTCAGACCTACCTTTTCCAGAAATACTTTAAGTAACTGGTGGCTGTGTGTGTGTGTGAAAGAGATATTGTTGAGCTGATTGTTTATATTAATATCATTGAGCTTGCTGTCCGCAGGGCAATGTGAATAGAAATGCTTTATTATTATTGTTTCTACTCCTACAATGAAGTGTCAATCTATTTCAGGGCAGGGCCAAAATCCTGCACGACAAGCAAGTGTAAGTGCTGGCATTCCATACACAGTCCCAGCCACTGGGGTGAATATGCTCTGTGGATCTGGTCTGCGGGCCATTGTCATGGCAATGCAGGCTATACGTACTGGTGATGCTAACATTGTGGTTGCTGGGGGTCAGGAAAGCATGAGCAAGGTAGATATCTAAAACACTTAGTGCAGCTGAGATGCTGTTTTGATGATTTTGTAGTTCAGGAAGCCTGTTTATTTGTTTGTTCACTTATTTCTTTACTTCTTAATTACATCTTGTGCAATAATGGTTGCTTCCTCTGTTGCACTTTTTATGGACCACACACCAAAAGATCCATGTGTGTGCGTGAGAGAGAGAGAGGTCGGTCATTGAGTAGAAAAATGTGTTACAGTTAATATTGTTGAACTGTTGAACAATGGCCCTTTGCCTAGGCTCCTCATTGTGTCCACATGAGAGAAGGCGTCAAGTTTGGTGATGTAAATATGGTGGATTCCATGATAAAGGATGGACTTACTGATGCTTTTAACAACTACCACATGGGCATTACAGGTATATATATATATATGCTACTCAGATGTGTGAGAAACATGGTTTTCTTTATGGAGTGTTATTATGTTAAAATTACACCAACAGTATTTGATGTTGATATTTACAGTTAAGTCTGTCAACATTATATAAAGGAAGTACTACATTTGATATTGTTTGTTTTTATCTTTACATTTTTTCTGTTGTATCTTGGGACTATACATAGACCTTTTTTCTGCTTTACTAATGAGCAAAATATATTTTCTGAAAATACTCCCCCAAACTCTGGTACCATTAAAGCAGAATAACAAGGTGCCTAAGTTTATTTAAGTTAAATATAAGAATAGTAATGTTTAGGTAGAAAACTGAATACTGATTTTGTCAATTATTTCTGTAATTTCAGCGGAAAATGTAGCACGGCAGTGGAGCGTGACGAGACAGGAACAGGACGAATTTGCGTTGCAGTCTCAGAAAAAGTGTGAGATAGCACAGAAATCAGGGAACTTTGAGCAGGAAATAGTGCCTGTCATTATACAGACAAGAGCAGGTATAAATGAGCAATCTTTCTTGGAGTTTGTTGTGTGAATGTTGCTTAAGATAGGAGAGTTGGTTTTACAGTCATGTTATCCAGGCTTATTTAGCTTAGAATTCTTGAAGTGTAAACAGTTTTGCTTTGCAGGACCACAAGAGGTGAAGCAAGATGAATTTCCCAGAGCTGGTTGCACTTTTGAAGGATTCCAAAAGCTAAGACCTGCTTTTGTAAAAGATGGGTCAGGAACTGTCACTGCAGGAAATGCCTCAGGTGTGTTATGCAGTCCTATGTAGACCAGATATCCAAACTTCAGTGACGCAATTAGCAAGGGTGATATACAATTCTATGCAATACAGAAATTATTAATGTTACAGGGACTGCAATCTAGCATTCCCTTTGTCCCAAACTGTAATCTCAGAAATCATTTCTGCACTTTGATAAGAACTTACAAAATGCTGACACTCAGCAATTGCTTGTAAACAACAGGGATCAATGATGGTGCTGCAGCTGTGGTCCTCATGTCTGGCACAGTAGTGAAATCGCGAGGCATCAATGCCTTAGCTCGTCTGGTCTCGTGGGCGCAGGCAGGCGTGGACCCAACAATCATGGGTACTGGACCCATCCCTGCAGTCCGCACAGCTGTAAGTTGATTTGTTTTATTTTAGTCTTTCATCCACTACAAATTGATTAACAGAAATAAAATGCAAGGTTGTTCACATATTTGTTTTCTTCATGTTTACAGCTCTCAAAGGCTGGCTGGAAGATAGAAGATGTAGATTTGTTTGAACTGAATGAGGCATTTGCAGCACAGTCAGTTGTGGTAGCTAAGGACTTGGGCTGTGATCCAGCAAGGGTGAGTGTCCTGTGTGTGTGTGCATATACACATTACACATTTGTTATTTTTGATTAAGGAGTTGATAAGGTTTTATAATAATAATAAAAAATAAATGGTGCAGGCTTTTATTGCATGATATCCCAGCCAAAGCCAGACTCTCCATGCATTACAAACACAAAAACAAAAGACAGACACAATTTCTGTGGCTCTGTAAAGCTAATGGGAATGCCAGGTAGTTCTTCTGCTTGATGACATTCATAGATGAAGATTTTAATGAGACGGATCTACAGTCAATGGACTGGAGCAGAATAGATCAATAATCAAAGACATAGATCACCTCATCAGGAGAATATCCTGATCATCACCAAGCAGAAATTGCAGTACAGTGTTGAAATGCATGACTGTTTGGCACTGATGTAAAGTCTATCCCAGGGATGACTTGTAAAAATGAAGAAACTGATGGCATCAGCCAGGGAGGATTATCGGGAGTGAGACAGTTGATATTAGCAGATAAATTAATAAAAGGCCACAGGCAAGTAAACGGTCAAACACAATGCTGATGACGTCAGAAAAAAGTGCAGATCCGTACAATACAAGCACAACAAATCCAAGAAGAAAGCAAAAATGTTAAGAGCTGGCCTCCTCAAGCCTGTTAAGCAAAGTGACACCACAATCCAAAGGATTTAGGTGTTTTGGAAAGAACAGGAGGCTCCATAGCTTGGTGGTTATTATGCTTGAACGAAAAGATTGCTGGTCCAAGGCATGTCCAGGTCTGTGGCAGAAAAACCTGCCAGCCCAGCAGCAGTGGGCGCCCAATTTATCAGGGAAGGTGAAAGGGGAAGAAGGGTGGACAGAGATGGCTGGGCTTTACTTTCCAAGACAAAACTTGTTATAAAGTATTATTTAATGGACCTTTGTGGTGAGTTGTGGAATGTCTTATATTGCTTTGTGTTTGAATGGTGTCATGCATCATTGAGTAGTTGCATCATCTGGTTGACATCACTTTGAAAAGATGTCATATAGGAAGCAGTTGGATCTTGTCTGTGTTGAGTTGTGGAAATCCACTGGACAACCATCTGTGAATAGCAGAAGATTGAAATTGAAATATGCCCTCCATTAGATGGGCTGTGTCATCTTTTAGCATCTTTTTCAACAGTGGACCCACAGGAGTTTTTCCAAGAACTGCCAGCTGACACCTTAGATTCTGTCTGTAGCAAATTCTTCTTCATGGTCTGCTCTTATCTTTGCTAGCAGTGCCTTTACTTAAAGTCCTGCATGGAAGGTGAAAGAGATCTTGCACATACCCTACCTGACAAAACTAGAGACATTTTGCACCTTTCTTGCATCTACTTCAGGACATCTTTTTGACTAACTGCAATTCTTTTCTTTGCCTGCAGGGGCTCATCAAGGTTCTTTTTTGTAATTTGTTGTACGCATGCATGAGCAGGTGTGTATAATATATTATAACGTTAGAGTGATGTTTTTCACATTATCCCAATATTTAAAATAAAATAAAAACAAAAAAACCCCATGATGAATAAATGCTGTGACAGGCGTTAAAATTTCTCCTTCTTTACAGGTAAATATAAGTGGGGGAGCCATTGCGATTGGCCATCCAATTGGTGCATCTGGAGCTCGCATCTTTGTTACCTTGCTTCATGGCCTGGTGCGGATAGGTGGCAAAAAGGGTGTGGCAGCACTGTGTGTTGGTGGAGGGATGGGCATTGCAGTGTGTGTCGAAAGGATCTGAATATTTATAACCTCCTGACCAGGATTTTTGGTAGTTTTTTGATGAGGGTACGTGTGCAGATAAGACTATGCATGAGGTGGACAAGTGCTTATGTATTTGTAGTCTCAAGAAATGAAAAGTATTTTTTTTAAATGAAAACCTGTGACTTAGGAATTAGTGTGTGACCTTAGACTTGCTGCTGTTCATACATTTGACCTTGGCACTTTTACATTCGACATTTCATCTTGGGACCAACGAAAAAGTGTAAACACCACTGTCATATCTATTAATATTATTATAAACTGTAATTATCATTGCTCAAACTTTTTTTTCAGTGTTATGCGACATTTAATGATCTCCTTATAAAACGAAGTTGTGTTAAAACACTTCATTCAAGAATGAAAATCGTAAAAACTGAATAATTGTTTTCAAAAAAAGGTACAGTACAAAATCTAGTGGCAAAAAAACTTACAAAAGCTTAAACCTTTACATGTTTAGCAAATCATGCATACATGTTATACAAACATCAATTACAGTTACCAACAATTTACTTCTTTCTTCTAGCTTTATTGCTCTTAACTGTCTTTTCAACTGTTTTGAGAATCTCGTTATATTGCTTAAGTCTATATTGGGACACTAAAGACATAGAAGAATCTTGAAGGGTATTCTAAGTAGTTAGCGTAACTCAAGCTAAAGAAAGATTGAAGTTAAAATATATTCTTACAATTATCATCCATAACATTTTGACTGGAAGGGTTAACATGGTGCTTTCTTTCTTCTGGCTTCCTCGTCGGAGAACGAAACTGTGGTCGCCTGCTTATCTGATGCTGCTATTAATACTACGAACAAGCAGTGTCTTACTGATCATTACTGTCAAATCAGTCACTACCTAGACTAATACATCGTCATCATAAAATAGCATTTATGCATCTGAACTAGTGTCAGCACACTTATTTACATTTTTATTTTGATATTTGATCATAAAATGTCTGAAACACCACTCAAAGCATCATTGTGACTGCCATAAACACAGGGAAAGTGGGTCTCTCAGTCAAATATTGTGAGAACATTGATCTTTGTGTAAAGGCAGACACATTAACGAGACAATGATATGTTGCGTCTTGAAAGTTAAATGTCGAGGTACACAGCTGAAGCATCAGAAAAGAATATATCATTGCTCAAACTTACCTACATGTTTTTATTTTTGTCTGAATGGTGGTTTTTTGTCCTCTTTCTCCCTGGCCTCTTTTTGATGAGAAGAATTTTGCAGATTTGCACAAGTCATAATTTATGACTTAAAAAAAATCTCTGTCTACACAACTTTCATTGATACAAACATGATAAATGTCAATTGTGAAAGAGCTTTTGCTAAAATATGAACCTTATTTATGAGTGAACATTTTTTTTTATCGTTTTCTTCTAGTGAGAGTACAAAAAGGCAGTTCCCTAACCATTTGATTTTCACAAGTTTTTCTCAGGCCCAGCTTTTTGAAGTGAGAGAGGGAATGCCTATCTCCTCCCCAACCATCTTGGAGGTCAGATAACCATTTAAAACCTGGGTCATTTGGGAGAAGTATACTGGGCCATGAGGATATCGAACTACCTAGTGGGCAGACCTCCAGGGTCAGACACTGTTGCTCTAGCCACTCAGTTATCTGCTCATCTAAAGCTACAAGTACAATTATTTGACTTTTTCCCAGTCTAAAACCAGGCCTTCACAAAGCCTCGCAAAGGAAGGAAATCCAGTAAGCAGAAAACAATCCTGATCCTAATTGCTTCCATTTAAACATGATCTTCCTTCTGTTCAGGTCTGTGTGAAAAGACCAACCATAGACGTATGTATATCTTTGGACTGCTGAGTTGTAGGTAGGTCTCGGCAAACCATTTAACTGCTAACCCACAGTAAAGGGCATTATGTTAATAGTATAGTGTATACTTCTCGCAGTAAGTTCATTACTTTTTTGGGCAAATGTCATCAATGTCCACTTCCCACTTAAAGTCAGTAAACTGAAAACGCAACATGAATGCTCACATTGTCTTCAAATTATCATGCTGATAATTAAACCAGAAGGAAATGTGACTAGTGGCCTCATTCTAGGTGGAAATGTCAGCAAGCAATCCAGAGACATGTCAGTAGTGCCACCATGGCATATATCCTCTTTTCAATGCATCTTATACATGATAGAGATACATGGAATAATATAACTTACATTAACACCAATAGGGAAAGCTTTCATGAACATTTCTGCTCTATTTGCTTTTTAGAAGAAATGTTCCCAAGATGTCCTCATTTGACAGCTGAGAAAAACAACACAAACACATGGTTTTGGTTGAATGTCATTCAACAATTGTGTTTTGCAAATTGTCTCTGGACTATTAAGAACCTTTTTGTGACTGTTTCAAAATAAGGGAAAGGTATGACTATACTATGCTGAGTCAGTGGACCTATCGGGGCCTGAAATGGCCTTTTCTCCCTAGAACTGTTGCGATTTTGTCAAAATAGACTATGTGGTTTATTAATGGTAGTTTGTCAGATTTGTTTAAAGTTACCAGGGAGTACAGAAGACTGATTTTGATAACTTTGAAAGTTCAGAAATAGATTAAGCCAGCCTGTGGAACTGCAATCCTACCTGGAACATTTCATGGTGATGTGCTTTTGCACATGGTTCAGAAATCAGACGACCACAAGCTTGCCCATGTTTCCTCATTAAATTAGCCACAAATATGCAGCATGAGGAGCATTTGTGACAAATATTAAACATAACATTCTTACGTATTTCATGACAAGAAAAAGATTTTGTATATGAATCTAACCAGTTCTGAATACTAATTGTAACAGTTTGGGTAACTTCCTAGAGGGCTGAAGGAGTGTGGTATCAAAGCATAGTGTTCTTTAGGTGAGCTTGTTTGCTGGAGGATGTACTAGCTAGTGCTCATTGAAATTGCATTCCATATTATTATGGCAAGTCAAATATTGCTTGAACTTGCACCTGGCGGGTAATGGATGTCGTACTTTGCACATCTACTTCAGCGATAAGTACAAGGTAACAAAGTCACTGCTACACAGAATAAAGACACGTGGCTCTAGGGTTTTCTATCATATCAACCATTGTGCAGTGAAACAATGATAGCAATTACCAGTATACCTATGAGCTCAGGTATCTCTCAACTGATTCAAGAAAGAAGCCTTTTTCCTTTGTAGCTTTATTTCACAACTGTGATCAACAAATTTACTGTGATACTTACTTAAAAGGCTGTTGAGATGCATGTCATGGAAAACTGCCCTCATTACAAAAACTACACCCAACATTTTTTGCAATACGGAAAGCTTTCTACGCTGTCCTTTCAACACCAAAATGGTTTGTACCATGGTGTCAAAATCCCCAACACACAATTTAAACTTTCCTCAGAAATGCTTTCTATGATCAATGCCAGTTCTCTCCATGAAAAGCAATCATTCTAAAAAAGCACGCACACAAGCAAATCAATTTTCTGCATCTTTAAATATGTAGATAACTTATTTTCAAAAATTTTTCAAAGCATTAAAATTTTCTAAGCAATGGTAAATCCTCGGCAGAAAAACTGCTACTACTAAAAGCAAATTAAATCTGAAATGACATAAGTAACCATACAGCAAATGTGAAGAATAGCACATAATCTCCATAGAAGAGTAGAAATGGTTTTACAACATATTACATCACTGAACTAAAATTAGTCACAATCTGGTCAGATGAAAAGCTATGACTTACAACACTGGCTATTCTCTGCCTAAGTGGCATCCACAGTTTGCAAGATCCTTTCTGTTGATGAAATTCATTTAATTCCACATGCAAACAAATGTTACAGATATCCTTAATATTTTTTTATTCTGTTAGTGGTACTATACTTGAATTACAACCACTTTGGATTGATGCCATGGCATGCAGAGCAACATTTCACATTCACATATACTCCTCTGTACTTTGCTCATGGCTACACCGCAGTTACGCATTAGGACTAACTTAAAGATTGTTTGGATGGAACACTCACAGTTTAGGCACTGAGATCTGAGCTAGTGAAAGATGCGTCCTTAATCAAGGCAGCTTTCGGCATTTTGCATACAGATTTGGTCACATGTAAAGCAGTCAAACATAATGAACATGGCAAGTGAGTAAGCAATACCAATAAACAATGTAAATCCAAAATGCTTCTGTTGCACTCAGGGAATTTAGTTTTGTCTTTAGGACTCAGGAAAGTTTCAGGCTTCCAATAGTTAGTCATCATATAAAATGTAAAAACTTGCTGCACAAGACAGTTCTATTTTCTCAAGATTAGTTCTATTTTCTGTTAAGATTATTTATTAGTCCTTTATTTATAAATGGTTAGTAACATTCACCTTGTGTTTGATCATGAGGTTATACAAAAAAGAAACTATAACCAATGTTTAAAGAAATGTAACCATTTTCCAGCATTAATTTTTCAAATACAGATACTGGACAAAATGCATTTATCAATGGTTAAAAAGTATATTGAGCATATGACATAACAGCTACGGTCAAAACAAGTTACTTATTGCAAAACTATTGGTGTAATGTTTAAAAACAGAGACAGTCAAAACCTTGATGAATGCAGTAAACTGCATATCCTTACTTTTTAAAGCACATCTGGTTGTCAGATTTAAATTAAAAAAAAGATTCAACATTTCAAAACATTTTCAGATTATGGTCTTTCTGATTTGTCAAGGCTAACCGCAGTAAAAATTGAAACTGAGCTCACAGTTGCTGACAGGTCTGAACTTAGTGATGTCATAAGCTTTTCTATTAATAGTTTGGTGGTTATATGATAAAGCTTTTGCCTTGAATCAAAAATATATCAATTTTAACATGCAGCTCTGAACTACTGGCACAACTGTCAAAAGGCTTGAAATTAACTGAGAATAGAAATAGTACTCTTATCAATTTTGCTCCCAGAGTGCTGACACCTAAACATGCCTCCACCATCATACTACATATACATACAGTCAACATCACCCTAAAAGCCATTATACTAGTTTTTAATGTGGTTGCACAAATCGTTTTCAGTCCTGCAATAAGATATACGTCACAATTTGACATGGTATCAAAAAGTATAAAATTCCTTTTCAGACTAATCTGTACTGCTTAACATGCTACAGACTCATTACGTCCCCTTCACCATTTTGAGCAGAAAAAAATTTTCTATCTTCAAGCAACGCTAAACCAACAGCCACCACCGCTGATGTGTACGTGAACATGGCAAGATTGGATCTACTTCGAAATAAAACAGAACACAAGTACTTTACAGGCCAATCACTTTTATGGCATGCCTACTAAAAAAAAGAACATCACAAATTACAACATATAAGTGGACTTGCTATGCAACTCTGCTATCAAGAAAACATGTTGTGACCTCAACACACCCCGCAATAAATAATACAATAAATGCTCTTCAAAAATAAACTGTCTTTGCAAAATATCTCATTATCAAGCAAACAGCACTGCAGACTTCTCCATCACAAAGCAGGCAATATAGACATAACAATCTGAAGACCAAACAATCACTTTTTAAAAATCACATTGTTTTAAGTATACAATTTGATAACTATTTGATAGATTTGTTGAAAATTGAAGAATGACAAATATTTTAAATCCTAGTTTTCAATAAAAACTAAAAATTTAATTTTAAATGATATGAAAAATGTGGAAATAAACATTATCCAATGCTAAATAAAAAAGGCATAACTTCAAGTTAAACCAAAGATATTTAAAGGTTTACAAAGATATCAAGGTTTCTGCATCACAAGTTCACCATTTCAGTCTAGGTTTGGATTTATGCATCACACAATGCTTACTGGGCACAATGGATGGGATTCACATTTCACTTCAAAACAGAGAATGAATGTTTCCCCCACAACAGTTTCTCGCCAAAAAATGAGCATGTTTAATTTGCTCGAACAAAATCACATTATCAATGAACACATTTTACTGAATGAAAAAAAAAAAAAAAAACCAAAGCAAAAACAAAACATGAATGCATCCTGATAGACACTAAGGAAATGAACAAACCACTCTCTGCCCTGCTGCAACATCATCCATTCTGTGGTAGAAGAAAATCATGAACTGCTCTGCTTCCCCACTGGTTGGGCTTTAAAACCTCATTTTGCTATACCCAGCTTGGCTTGCAAGAACTTAGACGATAACTTGTTGGCATTCTTTTTGAGGTATGCGTCACCCTGATGCTTCTGCCAGTCTTCTTCAAACTCATTCTCAAGGATCTCTGCCCCCTTTTTACGAGTTAGACCTGTCTCCTCCAAACTTAGTTCACACATATTGATGTCATCTACTCCTGCAAGATAAGTCAAAGAGTCGTGAACTGAAAGATGATTGTTAGCACTTTACATGGTGCCAGCAACTAAGGCTATGTAACAGCAAGAACTGAAAGACGAGGAAACAACTGTAGAACAGGTGGGTAAAAAGCCACTATCCACCAAACTGTGCATTTAACTGTCTCTGTATTTTCTTGTCCCATGTAAATCTCTTGTGCAGCTTGCTCAGTACAGGAACTTCTGTAAGCCAACTTCATGTGCACCGTTGCCTTACCGCCATTGCACTTGAAAGTGCCAGTAAGTGCAGTATAAACTTGAAATGACTTAAGACTTATATTGTACAGGTGTATGGTGACTTAGTGCCAACCCTAAGCATTATTTTTATTTGTATCTACATTAGCAATTGCAGGGCACTAGACTGAAAAAGCATGATCTAGAAAGATTTCAAAAAATGAAATAAAAGGTTAATCTGACCTGTGCTAAATGTAAACCAAACTCTCACATACTGTTTGCAGGCTAAATGCTGCATTGCATTACTATCATCTAGGACTCTATTAAAACTCAGTCACAGTTCAGGCATTAAAGCCTCTGGGAACAAAAATGTTCATAAGAATCAGTTCTGATTAACTTTCTCTCCTGGAACATGAACAGAATTGTTCTGCATGAATTAAAACACACACATACACTTACCTGCAACAAACAAGATGGGTGGTTTATCAGGGTAAAGCTCCATCTGGCGAGCAATCCAGGTTCCATCAAAGTGTGCATACCACATTCCATGCTTGTTGTTGTCACGGAACTCATCAGATGGCCGTGCAAATGGAATCTTGAAATAGCGCTGCACGGCATTCTTATCCTGAGTGGGCACTTTTTTCTCAGGTTGAACTGCAGATACTTTTTCAGCTGCAATAAAACATGCTTCGTAAATAATTAGTGCAAAAATAACATTTCATTGGTTGCTTTGGAAGGAAAGTGCCTCCACCAAGAGGTGATTTTGCACTAAGAGGAGGGAAAGAGAAATGGAGTTCCTGGAGAAAACCCCCGACAACCATAGGTGTCACATACAGAGTGTCCCAAGACAAGATCTGAACCAGAACCTCTATGCAGCAGTGACAAGCAAACATTTTAACCACTAAACTACTGAGTACCCCTGTAAAATAATATTTCTTTATACATAAAAAAGAACAGTTCATATTTGCACTTACATGAAGAAAAACTGCAAAACACACAAAAACATCTAACAACCAATAATACAGATGTTGCTGAAACAGAAGAACAATAGTTGGTACATACCAGCATCCTCTACAGCTTTTGGTGCTCGATGATCGCCCTTATCAGTATGTTTTTTGTTCTTGGACTTCCATGCATGGTATACTTTTAGACGACGATGGAATTCCTCACGGCAGGCATCCAACAGCTCCAGGTCTGCAAGGGATGGCAAGAAATTCTTTTATGAGACTGTGTGCATGCTAAACTATTTGAAGTGAATGGGTTTCATTACATTAGGGTGCAGTTTTCTGATCTCCGATCTCACATTGCTTTGAGTGATATTAGATTTCCTTTGATAAAATATTTTACATATTTTTTAAAGAAAATCTTGAAAATTTCTAACAAAATACTATAGTCAACACATGTGACCTGCAATGGATTACACTTCGAAAAAGTATGTAACCCATTTCTAATACCAATAAAGGATTTTTTTTCTGAATTCAAAGCTAAATAATCAATGTCAGACTGGAATAGCAATATTCTTGATGCATTAGGCATTTTGTTCTTGGTCATACAAAGGTATAAAAATGGATGATCACAGTGTCTGAAATGACTAGGGGGGGGGCAGGGACAAAAATGATTAGAAAGTGAACAGATCATTACCATGGTTGCTTTTGTCTGTTAATTTATCACATCAGTTTAATATTAAGACGTAGTTGATGAAAAAAACAGAACTGGTGTTATGCAGCAGAAAATAGCCTGGAATTTCTAGCTTACCACAAGATGTATTAATGGCATCACGAAGTTCAGCATACTTCCATTTGCTCAGGTCATACTTCTTGTTAGCTGCCTTCTGCTGGAATGCACGAACTGCCTCCGATCTAATAAAAGAATCACTCATTTCTAGCTTTACACACACTTCTAAAAACCATCGCTACCAACATCAGTAGTATTGGATGCGTACAGGTATAATAAAAGATGACATTTCTACAAAAGCAGGAATTTTCTCATTTTCAAGCTACTTATGCGCCTCAGTCAAGTTAATGGCTACTCATTAAACAAGTCTCCTTAATTTATTAACTAGTCAAAATAGTTTCAAGCTCAAATATTCAAAGAATCCCTTGAACTCTTGAGAAAAACCTCTCGATAGATTTAGATCCTATCCTGAGGTACATTCTGATGAAAAACCAAAAGAGAATATAACAGCACGAACATAAAGCATTAGTAAACAGGAACAGTAGCTCCAGTACTTTTAATACAATGACAGCACAAACCTGGGTAATGGGGGAGGAAGAACAATGTCTTCCACCTGATTCTGGTCCTCCATGGCCAGTCTCAAGGCCAGCTCCCGATCCCTGTGTTCCTGATCCAGCTGAGCCTGTCTGTAATTTCACACACAGCAAGTCATTTAAACAACACTTATTGCACTTTAAACTTCCACTAAACTAACATGATTCTCAGCTACATCAACAACTCAATATAACAAACAATATCTGACCTTTCAGCCTGCTCCTTTGCCTGTTTTGCCAGTTCAGCCTTTATTGCTTCCTGAAAGAGTAAAAGCAAGAGTCCAATGAATGTTTAGTTTAGTGAATGCAGCTGTACAATTTAAGAATACCACTCTCAGAGGCCTATATTGGACTTAAATACCAATACACCATTTTAATAACTTCTGACAAAGATAGCTCAGTAGATACATATAAATGATATTAACAGACTTAAACAATATCGGTATCCACAAGCAATTTTTATGACATTTCCAAGATAAACTAGACACTGCTGATTTCCTCACAGATAAACTAGACAATCACAGTTGATTTTCTCCAAGGTAAACTAGACACTCACAGCTGCTTTCCTCCAAGATAAACTAGACACAGCATTCCTCCAAAATAAACTAAACACTCACAGCTGCTTTTCGATCCTCCTCCTCCTGCTTTTTGCGAGCTTCCTCCTCTTTCTTTCTCTTGGTTTCCATTTCTGCTTTACTGAAACCCAAACCCCAGAGGTAAACTATCTTTGATTACTGCTTGATGATAGTAAGGTAACACAATTAACTACTTATGACTTTTGCAAATCTTTACTGAAATTTTAAATTCAAATGTACTGAATGCAAGTAATTTTTTTCATAATTGTCTTGTACACATATCTGATGGCTTAAAAAAAGATTATTTGTAAAATATTAAGCAATAAATCTCCACAAATTATAAATCTGGCACAGCTACAAAATAGAGAACACTTCAACCTTCATTGAATGAAACATGTTAAAAGTGAAATGAACACCGATGAAAATTGAAATGAAAAATGAGAATCAGAACTTACAGCCGTCTTTGCTCTTCTTCTTCCTTCCGTTTCCTTTCTTCCTCTTCTTTCCTTTTCCTCTCTCGTTCCATTTCTTCCTGCACAATACATTACCAGAGATGCCATACATTATATGCGTGTGCTTACTACAATGTTCTGAGCGATGAGCTACCAAAAAAAACAAACAAACAAAAAGCAAAACAAAATAAAAAAACAACAAAATTACACAAAAAGCCATTTTTAGGTAGTAAAATTGTTTTCTTCAAGTGCTTACCAGATGACACGACCATGTGGAGTTCACCTTTCTAGTTACCACATTTTCTGAGTGGTCGAAGTTGACCAATGAGCCGAGAGTAAACAAAACTCTGCCAAATCACACCCCCACCCATCCAGTCTAGGCAGCGAGTCCACCTCTCTAGTTTTTTGCTCAACTGTGAAAAGACCCACTCAGGGAGGCAGAAGGGAACTGGGTCATGTCATTTGGTAAGTACCTGAAAAAATTTTACTACCAAAAATGATATTTCTACCTTGTTACTGTACAGATAACATAACTATGTGGAGAATAAATAACAGGTGGGGAAGTGGGGTGTGTCAGTCTGTTAAAGATTTTTACAACATGCTTTGATTCCAGCTGGGCTGCAGATCAGAAGGCAACTCCTTGCCGAGCTATGGTGCAGTAGAAATGGAGTAAGTCAGACCTGTCATTCTGTGATATGTTGATCCTCTGACATGCTCCTGATTGCCCTACGTTGTCCTGATAACTGTTTTTATCCTGGTTGCTACTGTCTGTGCCTTTATGTCGGCCAGCTCTTCCCACAAAGGTAGAAACAGACACGATCTACTCCTGCCAGATGCAGAATTTTTAAGATAGATATGCAACCTGGGTGTGCAAGGAAGCAGATGGAGCCACCCACCCAAAACTGAAGACAGGTCAAGTCTGTGGAAAGAGTCTAAATTTTCAAAACTGGAACGACTAAAGTGACTGTTACCACAAAACAGTTCTTCCATGTAAGCTACTTATAAGAAGCACGGAGAAGGGCTCAAGGCGGTGAGGTATATGTTCATGACGGTGAGTAACCACCCAAGATTCCAACTGGAAAACAGTGGACAACACACTGGCCATGCACGAGACTGATTGGTCAGGAGGTCAGAAAAATCTCTCTTTGATCCCACATCACACAACCCCAGACGGTGGAAGGTATTGGACACCATAGCCCAACAGTCCTTAATCGTGAAGGGTGTGCATGCTTTCATGCTGAAGAGCCAAAGGAGGAAGTCTGCCATCTGAGTCAGAGATGAATCTGAGACCTCCATGCCTTGGCTAGTTGACCAGTGGTTGTTAAGGACACCTCCATGCCTTGGCTAGTTGTCCAGTGGTTGTTAAGGACAGCTGGAACTGTGGTAGCTAGAAGGGTAAACTCCACATAGTCATATCATCTGGTACAGTATAAAGAAAAAAATTATAAATGTTGAGTAAAAGACTTTTAAACCATTTAAATAATCAAATTCATGACAGCTGAACAACTGGCCAAAAGGTATGACTCAAGAAAGCGCAACAAGGAATTCCCTTTTCTTGACAAAAAATACAAATATGCTATTTAATGAAAGCGTAGCCTTTCTTGCTGCCCACTGATACAACACTGCATACCTGTATTTTGCGCAGTCTTTCCTGCTCTTCTGCATTCTTTTGCTGCTCCAGCTGTTTCTTCAATTCAGCCAGCTGTATGTCAATATTGGTCATCAGAGTATTTGTTGTGCGTGACATCTCATCTCTCGTGATATTTGTTGTCTGCAAAGAAAAACAGTTGCACCATATATATGTAATGAGTTAGGGGTAGATCTTGTATTGTTTCGTGTGTGAATGGTATCTTGTGTTTGACATCTTGCGTGCGTCATTTGTTCATCGTAATTTTGGGAAAAGAATGACATAAAAAGAAGAAGAAAGACGACGGTTCCATGGCCAGATAGAAAAGAGAGAGCAGCGAGTTCTTCATCTTCCATAAATCAACTAGAAATATCTTCACCTTTATTCCCATCTACGGGGGCTCGTCGAGCGTTGTGTATGTGTGTAATATGCGTCATGCGTATGCAAGGTAAGTGTATGTGCGTCGTATCACAATATATTTACATCGACTCAATATGGTCCCATTTTTATGTAACGCAAATTTGTCTCTACCCACGCATTTCACTTAACCAATCTAATAAAGGCATGCCCAAACCTATATGCAAGTCATAAAAAGTACTCAAATGCAGACATATCAAATAATCTATCATGTCTTCAGACAGGTGGGAAGTGACTTAGGCTTTTCAGGTTCTCAATGTTCATACTGGCTGCATTGCACTTGTATGGTTTACATAAGGAGTTTTCTTTTGTTTCTTTCTTTTTTTTTTGAATGCAAATATTTTTTTAGAATTTCTTTTAAGTAAAGCTGAATTGTTTGTAAATGTTTGACAAAAGTATAAATAGTTAACGTAGTCTTCCTTGCAATTCATGAGCAAATAAACCATCAAAGACATGCTCTATTACAGCATGACTTTTTTTTCAAGAAAATAAAGATATAGCCACTGCTTTTGAAGATACAAAAACACACTCACCCTTATCTTCTTGATGTAAGCTTCCAGTGAGGCCTCTATTTCCCGAACCTTCTGAGTGGCCTGTTCCTTGTCCTTTTTGAGCTGACCCACAATCTGACTCATCATGGCCAGCTGTGCCTGTAGGGACTTCACCTTCTGGATTGTTTCATACCTAAGGAAAAATCACTAGTTTATGCCAGACTTTCTAGATTATTTTACACTTTGATTTATAGTAAAAACAACAATTCTGGATTGTTTCATATCTATGGAAAATCACTGATTTAGGTCACAGGTACGACATCATCTTATACTGAAAACAATCATAGATTTATACTAATAATTCACTTGATTCATGAACATAAACAACTTTGACCAGACTCACTTTGGCCTAAACCTGCGGACACAGAGCCACATGCGAACTGACTTCTGGATCATGACAAACTGCTCTGCACGGTATTTGATCTTGTTCTTTACTGCAGTCAAAAAACACAGAATACAGCTTTTAAAGATATTTAAGTTTGTGGTATGTTAATTTTACAAGGGTTATCATGAATTATCCACATACATATAAGTTTTCTCATGCTTACAGCCTGATAATTTTCCAGTATTGATGTGAGCGCTGAATTTTAACAGTTAACAAAAGATAAAATCTGTAGTTAACAATAACTAAACAATATTACATCACTAGTTCTCGTCATGTTTAAAATATTATGCCTCATACAAGATGCAAGCGTAATTCTATTAGAAGAGGGATAACCCAATAAAATCTCTACATCACTTACACTTAATGACAGAAAGGGCACACCACTGTGCTTTCTTCCAGCGTGAGCACAGCAGCCACTTCTTCACCTTCTTGACCAGCATGGCCAGGTTCTCAGGGTCACTTTTCATGATCTGGTCAAACTCTGCAAATTTGCCAGGCCGAAAGAACACCTTGGTCAAACCAAACTTGAAGTCTTTGTCATCCAGACCTAGGGCTTTGAACAAAGCCTGCAAATTGACAAGATGACAAACATGAAGAAGCCAGCCAGCATCACTTATTCCGTTCTACTATATTCCAGAATTTACTGGGAGAGGAAGAAAACCGAGACACCTCACAAAGTATCCATTTAATATCTAGTCAGCAAACACTATAGATGGACATGAACTTAGTGCAACACTGCAAAGAAGGAAAAAAAATACAAAAGCTGATTCACAGCAATTTTAAAGTCTGTAACTGTGATTTGTTAATGAAAATAAAATAAGGGTGGTTTGGTGGCAGAAACACTTGTCACCAGCATAACAAGCATAAGCTATTCTGTGTTAAGATCTCATTCGGGGCACACTGTCTTCTGCATGTGGCACTGCCCCTGTGGTCAGCTGCTTTACTGTGACAACCCTAGTTGCTGGTCAGCCTAGAGAAATCACTTGTAAGATGGCTGATACCTTGCAAAAGAGACGAGGATCCAGGCGAGCAATGTCAGCAGGCATGTACTTCTTGTACATGGTGTACAGCTCAGAGAATTGTGTGCGTGATGGGAAACCTTGCTGCATGAGGTCCAGCACTGACACCATACCTGTTCGAATGTGCACCTGGTTTAAATTGAGTGGTCCAGAACAGGCAACTAAAACTACTTCAGTATTACTGTAAATGTTGTGTGGTCATGAACAAGCCTTAGACCTTTCAGAATATGTTCTGATTTATATGTGAGTTTCTACTTGTTGGATTATGTACCCGATTAAAACAGAGACTGAGAACCAGCATTGCATATCTTACATTACAAACCCTGAAGTACAAAACAATTACCTCACCTGCTGGATCACCTAATTAACAATATGCCTCATTTCAGAATGTTAAATTAATGCTGGTATACAACAGGATTACAACCAAATAAAGCATACTCTATGCCTACAGTCTCTAGTCACCTTACTGAGAGTATCACAGTTATTTTTTTATGGTCACCAATGGAACAAACAGTAATTACATTCACAGTGATGATTAATGTGTGAGCATCATAACGTCATCAGCGTATAGAATAGGAATGTAGACAAGACACTTCTGGATGAACAGACCTGCACACTGTAGCTGGCTCAGGATGTTGGCTCCCTCAAACAGGTGGTCAACCATCTTGACATTGGGCTTGATGCACCGAATAAAACTTGTACCCTGAGTAGTTCAAAGCAATGACGTGGTTTAAAACCTATAGGGTTTATATTTACTAGTTCTTTGTAGTTACATTCAAATAAAGAAAAAGCCACCAGCTGCAGCATATATGGCAATCCTCACTGCTATGTTCTTAGCTATCCTGGGATTTTGTACATGTGCATGTGTGTGTGAGAGAGCGAGAAAGAAAGTGTGTGTGTGAGAGAGACTAGATAAGCATGTGTGGAAGCCTTATGTGGATACACACAACTGTAACCAGTGGGACAGTGTACAATGCATCAATACTTACAGTCGACTTCAGTTTTTCCATCAGCACTACCAGCTGCTTTCTAAATTTGCTGCCCACACTGATAAAGCTGAGTTTTCCTGCGTTGGCCTTGCTGTCAGCAAACAAACGCTGCAGAAGTGGGTTCTTGCTGTCTTGTATGAGGAACTCCAGAGAAGCATGTAGTGCATCATTGTTCTTCTCAATGAAGAGATTCTGGGCAAAGTTATAGCATGAAATTAAAATGACTGATGTAAATTATGGTGTTAATGTAAGGTGTTCAATGCAAATTTGACATAACTCACAGTGTGATAGCAGACGGCACCAGCAAAATGCCTGATGAGGAACCCTTCATCATCACGGACGTCACGGTGAGACTTTAGCTTGGACTTGCGTGGCACCTGTTAAAATAATAATGTTTAAAACTAAATTTTTCCTATGATGGCATAAATGAACAAATAATCAAATTTATTACTGTTGTTGAACAACTTGACTTCTCAATAGCCAATGAATGATGTTCTTACATGTTTTATCCCCTAAAATAGCTCAGCTATAAAACATGTGCCTACAACTTATACAAATACATCCCATATACACAAATCCACCCAAATTAAATTTTAGAAGCTGTGTTATTTAAAAGTGATTACAGAAAGATTTGAGACTTGATTTTTAATTCAGTGTAGGCTCACATCCATGACTGAAGGAAGGTAAACAAGGTTACAAGAAGAGAAAGAGAGAGAGAGAGAGATGATGTTTACATACACTAAGTCTGAAGTGGTTCTTGTTGCGGGAATGTACTTCACTAGTGAAGTGCTCAGGTCTGGGTGTTGGCAGCTTGCTCTCCTCATCAAGCAGGTCAAAAATACCCTGAGATTTGGCCTCAATCAACTCTGCAGTCAGGAAGAATAACAATGTTTATGCTGTCGGCATTCCCTCCCCTTCTCCAGCCTTTAGGTCACTCGTGTGCTGAATGACTTCTGAGTAATATGGTAGCAAGATGTTCATCTTTTGCAGGGCTCATGCATTTTTTGTTTTTAGCAGTCATGGTTTCCATTTTAATGTAATAAAATTAAGTTTATAAATCTATAAAAAGCTGGTGTACAACCATCTAAATGAGTCATAAGTAATGCCTGCTTATCGCAAATAACAACGCTTCCTACCAATGCAGTCCTGGTTGTCTGTCCATTCAATACGTTTGACATTTAGTCCTTCTTTTTCATATAAAGCTTGCTCCTGAAAAAGGAAGTTATGTAAAATTGTAGATATGTACATGTAACAATAATAGTAAGGACAAGAAGGTGAGCATAAGCAAAGAGAAACATTAGGGTTAGCTCCTCCTTGCTAAGACAGGCATAACTCACAGAAAATCTTACATAAGCAATCCACTTATGTTATGGTCATTCGGAAAATAAAGAGTACTGTTTTTTATTGCTCCATCTGTGTTTACTCATGGGATAGAGCGCATCAAACTCTAAATATAATTACCTCTTTGAGAATACGTTCATTGAAGAACTGCTGCAGTTTCTCATTGCAATAGTTGATGCAAAACTGTTCAAAACTGTTTACTTGGAAATATTCTACAAATTAAAAAAAGAGGGGCAAGTGTGTAATTTTAAGTTCAAGATTGTGTGAGTACATACAGATATTACAGATACAAAAATTCCGCTACGTGTATTTTACTGCATGTGCAAATGTAATATGTGCATCTGCATAAGAGCACAACCTGCATTCACATTAAATTATGTAAATATCCACATGTACACAGCTGCACACATATCCATATACTTTCACATGCATACAGTCTGTAACAATCTCTTTATACTGTCACATGCATGCAGTCTGTAACGATGCATCTCAGTCTTTCCCCCCTGCACACACGTTTATATTCAATGAAATTTTAAAAAAAAGCTTTAGTCACTAATCTTACCAAAGCCAGCAATGTCCAGGATTCCAATGTAATTGTTTGAGGAAGCAAATGGGATGGCTTGATTGACAGACTCCACAATGTAGTCAAACATGCGAGAATACACTGCCTTGGCAAGTGCATCACGAGCACTTGAAGCCTCACCAGTCTTCAAGGGTACTCTGTACAAAAACACAACCACTACTACTAACATAATTTAAACAAAATATTCAGTACAAAAAGTCCACAATCCCCAAACTGAGCCACACGTTTTACTGAACCAGCAAATTCAAAGTCTAAAGAAATTATATTTAGGCTCCACACCAACCAGAGCTACTACATACTTGATTGCAGTCCCTTTGGTTCCACCACGTGTAGCTTGCATGACACGGGAGGTCAGCGAATCCCTCAGCTCTTCACGGTCCACCCCCAGGAGGCCAGCAGCTATGGTCAGTGAATCCTCCGCTCCAGCTGTCACTTTGCAGCCCCCTTTTTGTGGACCATTTAATATCATTTTATGGACCATTCAATATCTTTTAATGGACCATTCACTATTAGCTACAGTTGAACATGACATTTTTTTTACATGGATTAAATAATTTAAATCATGATTGCATTAAGACGTGAAAAAAATTGTAGTAACAGATTTATCAATGGACTGCTGCACTTCTACAAAAATTAAAAACTCTCACAGATGTAACCAACACGTGATCTGTCTCTGATGGCTACGTGAGGGGTTAAGCTAGCTGCTGCACAAGAACACACAAGATGGAATTTGCTGCGCACAGCAGATTTTATTAGATGTCACTCAGTGGCTACCTGCCTTTTCTCCACTCTCACTTCCAAATCACAAAGAGCCCCGACAACTTCAAACTACACTATTTATCGCTCCCCGGTCGAACCTTCCAGAACCTCTCTTTGAACCATGGGGGGTATTGTTCCCCCCACCCACTCCCGAGGTTTAAGGCCAGACTTGACCATAGCTTACTAGGTGTGTCCACGCATGGTATGATTGTGTTTTTGAGAGCATGTGTGTGTGTGTGCACGTGTATGCATGCGTACGACGATTGTGTGAATGTCGGTACGTGTGCAAGTGCGTGCATGTACATGCACATGTGTGTACGGGTGTGATGACTGCATGTACGTGTGCAGGTGTGTACGTGTACGCGTTCGTACATGACAGTCCCCAAGGTTCACTGCCTGGTCAGGCAACCTTGTGTCCCCCGATAACAACAGGCCGCGGACAGGTCAGGGCTGGCTATTACACACGAGGCCGGCGTGAGAAAAGGACAGTATGGTGGCCGTTCGACCTCTACCCTCTTACAATAATAAAAATAACACAGTACACTACTAGAGCGCTACACAGAATTTATCCCCCAAGAGAAAAGTGCCGCAGAAGGCTGCGATTTCTTTTTGAAATGCTAGAGAAATTCTTGTGCATCAGAATACTTTATCTTATCAAAATTCATGGCTGACCTTTAGCATCTTGGTTCTCCTCAAACATAACATTGCCCAGGTGAAGTACTGCAGCCACCAGCATGAAGATAGCCAACTTGTCTGCATCACTTACACCCATCTTAGTCATTGCTTCATTGCACACTTGGAAGTCTCTAACATCATCAATCACTGCGTCATGAAGACACCCAAGTTTAAGGTACTGTCAAAGAAAAGCAAGAATGCACTGACTAGTGTAGCGACTACACTTTTTTACTTTCATTTCTCAACGTTATAAGAACACATTTAGGTGGGTTACGGCTGGATTATAAACACTCATGATAATTTGTTGCAATTTTTTTCAGTGCATAAACAGATTTTTCTGCCCGGTGTTTTGCTAGCAATAAAATGCAGTAAACATATTTTGGGTAACATTTGGTCTATACTGAAAGTACCACCATTACCACAACAGCTACAACAAACCTATAATATCATTGTTCCTAGTGATGAAGAAATTATTTACTAATTAGTTAACTCTGAAATATATAGGCATTCACAACAACAGAATATCATGCATTTTTGTGTCCACCAGACGAAATGCTCTATCAAGTAGTAAAATACCTCTAAAGAAGTGACTGTAAATGATCCATATACAAATATTTCTTTTAGTTTGTTTTAAAAAAAAAGTTAAAGCTGAGGAAATGAATTCACAGATGAGTAAAAGGAATTTATGTACAGAGGTTCTAATAACCATTTTAAAATTGGTTTATTTGCAGACCCATAACCAAAGTCTACTCAAGCACAAACACTTGGCTTGACTTTATCATATGCTGTCTGCAGCTGATACCTTCAGCAGGAGTGCAAATGTTTTAGCAGCATGCATAACATGTGAGAACAATTATTACCATCAGTGAATGGAACAGATATACACATGTGCTTACTTATTCCGACACAATTTTCAGTATGCACACTCACAGCCACCCACACACAGTTATCGACACAGTATAATGGAGAACTAAACACCTACTGGCAAGTACTTTGGTTCCAAACTTTAAATAAAAAGTTCCTCAGATAAATATAAATTTTCTGTATCCCCCCACCACTCTCCCAAATTCCAGCAAAAGCTTTTGAGGTCCACTGAGGTTTTTGTCAGTTGTCCCTTGACTAGCACCTGTTGTTGGGGGGACCACATGGATAGACACAGCTGCTGACAGGGCCTGCAACTCTTGCCTATTTTGGGCGATAGTGAGCAAGCCCTGTACAGGAAGACCAGTCCAATCTTTGACTTAAGTAAGCCAGCTCTTTCTCTGGCCACCACGGCATCGACCACCCTCCAAGGTGTTTTGGAGGATAGTCTTTGACAAGGTGTTGTGCCAGGTCACATGACCAAGAAGACCGTCTTATGTCACTCGAATGTTGGAAGTAGAGGTTCCTGGTGTCCTACTTTGTACAAAACAAGACTGCCACACTCCTAGGACACCAGGATGTTTTTGAGGTTCATATGGTTAGCACCTTCCTCTCCCCTTCAACCTCTAGAACTAGCCCTAACACAACCCTACCACATAAATCCCCTAAACACACCCCACAAAACCCTAACCCCAAGAAGTAAAACTGATGACTGGCACTTGGGTCCTCGTTTTGCAGTATATACATATATGCTAGAATGTGCACACATTAGCACCCACCTATGCATGCATGCAAGCACACACAAAGGCATGCACACAAACATGCGGATATCCATAGACACACAGAGTTAGAGTAGTCTAGATTTATAGGTAGTGAAACCAAGACTGAAGGGGTGGGATGAGGAGTGATGAGGGACAATAGCAAAAGTACTTTAATTCCATTTGCACATACAAAGTACATGTAAAACTTCACAACAAAGTGAAATATGTAGAAAAGACACAATTACCTTTCCCTTACCAGAACTTGAAAAAAAAACCCAAAACAAATTCATGGAAACTAGTGAAAGCTTTCAAGCATCTTTATCACCTCAGCTTACCTGTTGACTTTTCCTATTATCATTCAGGGATTTCTCCGACTGACGATTGCAAAAGTACTGCGTGTTGCCCCGGTTCAAATACTACACGAGAGAAGATAACTCATCACAATGCATACACAGATAACCCACAATCACTGACAGGCAAGAGTGCTCTTTTGTGACTGCCTCAACACAGCACAGTCTCAAGTCTAGGTGAATGTAGGTGAAATAAAAATGTGCTTGGCCAGAGATTCAACTTTGCTGTCCATAGAATTTGCCACATGAACACTGTAGAATTAGCCACATGAACACTGTAGAATTAGCCACATGAACACTGTAGAACCTGCTACATAAGCACATTCCTAAGACTTGAGACTGACTGAATGGCAGTAAGTACTAACAGCAATAGCAAGCAAGCTAAGCTCTTCAACAGTATCACCTTAAGAACCTAGCTGGGCCATTTCAGAGTATGTGCAGCAACAATGACTTTATTTTTTTTTATTTTTTTTTACAAAATCTTAAATTTTTTGGTAAAAATCATACAAAAATTATAAATTTGTTGATTCTTCCAAAAGAAAAGATCCATGGTTGATGCTCGATCAACTGGCTGAATAAGGAATGGTACTACACAGTAAATTGCTGTAACAGTTTATGCAGATATTGGGAGTTTTCATGTATTTCTGTCTGCTGTTATGAGAATGTAGCAAACATTTACACCTTTCTTGGTCAGGTTGTTCCAATGCTACAACTATGTCAATTCAAAGATGTTGCCAACTCTACTTGCAACAGCCAGTTAGAATAAGTGAAGCAGTTAAAGCTTATCACATATAACAAATGACCCAACATGTTCTCTAAACCTGTGTCATGCCAAGGCATCAATATAAACAAAATATGTGACTTAAACAAGGTCAATCTGTATGTACACATCTATTAAGATTACACCATTTACAAAAAACAAAACCACAAACACTGTACAACTATAAAACTGCACAATTTGATTGGGCAGTGTGATAAATTGATTACATATTTACAAACATAGTGCTGAGAATGTTGACATTTCAATATCAATCCTTATTTATGCTGTCACTACATTTAATAATACTGCATACATTTTCATCAGCTTTAAAGTGAATTCCACATTAATCTTACTATGCAAAATCATTTGACAAGAAACATAGGTTAAAAAATTGGGCTTGCTTGAAACAATAAAAAGGTCAAGTGAACATCAGTAAGTTAATGAAATAGTTTGATTTTTTTTTAAAAGGTGCTAAGTCTATGTCAGGCTTAAAACTCTAGTGCAACCTTCTGCAGGCATATCTCTATTAAAATATCATGATTCACAAAAAAGTTAAGAATATGGCTTATTCTATAAAGTGCCAGATTTTTCTTAACACCCTGACAAGAAAATTCAATAAACTAATTTATTTACTAACAAGATGATAATGCAAAAACAGTTGTAACCAAACCTGGAAACGATCAGGAGGAGCTAACTTAAGTTTCTGTCTGAGATCTTCAGGGGCGCCAGCACACAGCCGGTAGAAGATGTGGTAGTTGCGCTCATCTTTGCTCTGACTGCAAACGCGTGATTTTTCTAGCAGGTAGTGGGATATAAAACCTCCACACACAGAATGCTGTAACACATTGCACACAATGCTGCTACATAAATCCACTTAATTATTATGTTGAATTGTATTGATATCAAAGAAGGCACATCTGAGAATTACATTTCCACCCCAAATGTAAAAGTAAGTAACAATTAATATGTTATTACCAAAAGCTAGTTTTAACATAAAAACCTGAACACAACAAGTGCTGCAGGTCAAATACAAAGTACTGATATGATTATCATAATAAAAGTAAATCTTTCATTAAAAGTGTTCACAAGCCTCCTCTTCTAAAGGGAACTTTGAAAACTGAAAATAAGCATTAGCACACCTTTTGCCATCAAAAAGAATGCCTGCATTGTCTGAATTTTATACTTATGACAAATATCTACTCAATCCACCCTCTCACCTTGCCATCAAAGTGAATCTCGACAAACTTGCCAAATCGACTGCTGTTGTTATTTCTCACTGTCTTGGCATTTCCAAACGCTTCCAGCAAAGGATTTGCTGCAGGGAAAACAAGTGCAGATAACCATTTAAATGAAGAAAAGCTAAAGTGTACTGATATTATACTATTTATGGCAAGCAAAAGAGCTGATGGTTCAAGATCTGTATGCACACATACATGCACAAAACACTTTGAAATTTACATGTAAATTATTCATAATCTATATATTTCAGATATCGCTTAAAAATATAAATGTAGAACACTCTGGCTTACCACAACATACACAAGCAATGGTGAGGGTTGGGGTGGGGGAAATATGAATATCTGTAAACCTTTCCCATATCTTGCCAAATGAGTCAGATTTGAATGCTGGATTATCATGTAGCAAACATTGTAAGATGAACCAAATACTGTTTGTTAAAAAAAAATGGCACACACACATTTGCACTTAATTTTTTTTTATATTCTTAATTCATATTACAGCAGAATAAACCACACACTGACAACTGTGTTAAAATGCCAGAATAAACTTTTTTGGGAGTAAACCAGCTACTGAAAAGTTTTGAATTACATTAAGAAAGCTAATGTAAACTATCTAGTCCATTACTGTTGTTGCCCATAAAGACAAAACTTTATAATTCAGTTTGCATGTTTTCATGGACCTAAATAATGGGTTAATTCTATACAGGCCACTGAACATGTATAGTCAAAACCACATTTGCTTGGCAGCTGAGCAAAAAATCTCTGAAGTCCATAAGGCGTTTAAAAAAAAAAAATTCAAACGTACAATACCTGATAGTGCACACAATGAAAAAATATAATTTTCAATTGTTGAAAAGTGATACTAACACTCCAGAATGCGCTGTTCAATAGGTCCTGCATGAGTGCCCCAGTTTTCTGTCAAGTACCGCAAGATGTATTTCGTAGACTCGGTCTTGCCAGCACCAGACTCTCCACTGACAATGACCGACTGGCTGACCTTAGTGACTTTCATGTCACGGTATGCCTTATCAGCTGCCAAAAGCAAATATTCCCCCCATAGTTTAGATTTAGCAGAAGAGGATTTTAGTAAAATATAATGTAATCCATTACCCAAGCTTGTAAACAGTTTAATTACAGTATGCATGATGACACACAATTACATGCATAAGGGCTCCCATCAAGGAAAAAAAAAAGTTAAACTATGCAGCAAGTAATTAAGGGTTTCATTCTACAACAAGAGTGCAAGGTCTTTTCCTACACTGCATACTCCATGACATGCTGGACTTAATTACTTGAATACAGAACCATTAAAATGTAATAAAACAATAGTGGAAACATAAGTTGCTCAAACGAAGACAAGAAAAGTTAACAGGACTGAGAACAATGGAAAATAAATTTGTCAATGGCTGCTCCTTATTAAAGAACTTATCAACAATGGCAAAGAACTGGGAAACTACTGGCTGGATGAAAAGAACGTTTAGTTCTTAAAGCACAGGCCATTTCAAAGATTTTCTTTAACAACCAGCCATGACCTACATTAAATACCAATGCAGTCAAAATATCCATACATGCATGATACAGTTAGCTCAAGCTAGTTCATTTGCATCACCGAGCTAAAGTTAACAGATAAAAAGGCTTTCTTGTTTCTTGCTTCTTTCCCCCCCTCATGCGTTAGTACTACCGCTGGGGCAAGTAAAAGTTCAAGTGCAGGAAAATGATTTGTTTTCCAGCTAAAATAACATCACTTTCAATGTTTCATATCCATGTCACTGATGGTGTCTATAGAAAAATGCAAACGCAGGCTTTATTTGATCTTGACAGATAAGCTTTGGTCCAATTACAACAAAGCACATTTCAGCTTACCAATTGCATAAACATGAGGGGGCAGGGTACCCAGTGATTTCCCTTGGTACTTCTTGATTGTGGCTTGGGAATAGAGATCAGGGATCTCAAAGTAGGGGTTGATGGCAACGAGGATGTTTGCTGTGAAAGTCTGACACAAAACAGGAATGGCATTCCAGGATGACCAGAATGCATGCACATTCAATCATCACTTTACTGGCTTTAGACACTCTTATACAGACTTTCTTCAGACTTTGCATTAAGCCTTTCATACAACACTGTCAGCAATCAAAGCAGTTTCATCATGCCCCAACTGCATGCAACCAATAGGAACAAACAGAAATTAACACAGACATGCATCTCAATAATTATGTTACAAGATAATGCTGGAATAAAACCTAGTTATTCAAAATAAAAACTGGGAAGCATGACATTAAGCAGACACATTCATACATGAACATGCAAACACACATGCATTTGTCTATACATGGATGCACCTAAGTGCCAATCTGCTCACACATGCACAGTCATACAGACACACAGGAATGTCACATTTTCAACATTATGACTATGTTCACTGGCAGCATTTTGAATAGATTTTTAAAAAATGGCTGATAACCTGATATGTTCCAACACCCTAGCATTTTAGAGTCTTGAATACCAAGAAGTTTACTTCCCTTAAAATATGCAGCCAACTAATTTCAACCAAGTGAAACAAGAAAAGGAAAATTTATTTCCCCTTTTGTTGATATGTATATGTAGTTGGTTTGATGTGTTTATTTGCTCTAATTAAAATACAGTAAAGATATAGAGAGACAAAGAATATAATTAAAATTAACCCCTGTCCCCCTTCTACCAATACGAACCCACCTACATACAGGCAGGCTTCTGTAAAAACAGAATCAAATAAACCAGTGAGACAATGATTTGCATAAAATGTTCTGATGAAACTCACATATATCTGATTTTTCATGTAACGAATTCGGATGTTATTCAGCAGAGTTGCTTCATTTAGATACATCAGAGCACCTGTTCAACACAAACACATTTAAGGATAATTCACACAGCTAAATAAACCTGCCATGCCATGCTAAAGCACAGAATGTGCATTCACATAGCATTTCTATCCCAATTTTACACTTGCAAAATTTGTTAAAAATTGCCCTTTTCAAGAAAGTGCCAAATCATGTTTTGCAAATAATGCATGCATTTATTCTAACAACAAACAATTGATAGTCTCTTGCCATTATCATTATGCTCTTAAAAAAACAAAGAATCACTAGATTTATGCTGTCAAAAAATACAGTGATAATCACTTGAAATTATTTTTGCAGTTATCAACCAGTGGCAATTTATCAGTTAATCACTTATCAAGCTGTGACCATGTGACTCACAGTTGTCATCGCAGTCTTTGTTGTCATACTCTTCAGCTGGAAATGTGCGATCATACAGGGAATTGATGGTCTGAAACCAGGGTAAATGAATGCGTTACAGTAACAACTAGTCCCAGCTTTTATCCTTGGGACATGGAGAGCACACAAAACGAGCAGCTGTCGATGAGGTATGAGAAATTGAGATTACAGATTTTAGTGACAAGGGTTTTAATAAATAAACAAATCATCTTGGTTTACTCACAGTGCCTGGTGCATCAAATGGTTCAACAGCGATGACATCGGAACCAATGTCCACAATGCGACCACATTTGAAGCCATCAGTGGGATGGGGCACCCATACTTTCTTACCCCCATCCATCCTCCTGCTTTAGAATGGTGCCTGAAAAATGGAACACAATACAAATGGCATGCAACCAGATCAACAGAATCAACATTTACTTTCAGGAATGATATCCATTGACTGTGTTAATCAAAATCCAACAAGTTATTTGTGGAGAAGGAAAGTCAGTCTAGAAGCAAGATGCTCTTACTTTACACATAGCTGTGGAAACCAGGTGTAACTATTTTGCTTCATACTTACATTTGCAGGAAAGTTCAAAATGGGAATTGACAAAGTACAAAGTTTGCTCTGCATTGGTTTAATGCTTGTCAACCTGACTAGCTTAAAAGTCTGATACTAGAGCCACAAATATAGGTGTGTAAACAGCACACAAGATGATAAGGAAAATCTGGAGCTTTGCCATGTTTGACTTCCAAGTTGGAGAATCAAATCCCTAATAGATATGTATTTTTTTGCCTATTTTGTTCAGCATTTTACAATGACAGATCATGAAAAATTCTCAATAATACAAATCATCATTATTGTTTTGTCTACAGCTGAAGAAGGAAGAGCTGCAGTTGGTAATGGTAAGTTTTTGGGCCTCCCAGCTGTGATCTGACTTATCTTATAATAATTGTTCAAGACACGTGTGTGCACGCACACGTATACACACAGAGACTAGGTAAAGGGGAATGTGAGATTCCTTTTTGTAGACAGCTAATGACATGCAACACATCTCAGAGAGAGTGATGTTTGACATATCCCATGGATACCTGACTAACCCAGTATTTTGTAGAATCCACCTGAACACTAAAAGAAGCATCTAATTTAGCTCATGTGATAGCTTTCTCAAGCAGGTCTCTTAACCCATTTTATGTGTTTAACAAAAATATGACGTGGGTAAATGAACATGCACAGGACAATAAAATAAAACAACCACTGAACTTTGACTAATTGTTACACATACTTATGCAGCACACAACATAAGTGAACAAAATGAAAAAGCTGCATAAATAGAATCAATACCTATTTCAACACAATTATCAGCAGAAAGGACTACACCTTTCTAAGTAAATGAATGATAAATATCTCTGACATTGAAACTAATTGTGAAAGGATGTGCATGAATTTAGATTAATGTGGGCACAAGACTATGTTTAAAAAAAGGATTTAACAATTACAGTATTGCACATTATAATATGTACTTATAAGCCTGTATTCTTAAGAGATGGACAATGTACCCCAGTTAACGTATAAATGTATGATGATTATACATAAAATTTTGGCGCCTGATGGTCATAGATGTATTCCTGGATTTTAATCGAATGAAAATGCTCATTCATATATGTTGGTTTTTATATTCTGCCTTGTTTTGTTAATATTATGCTTGAATCTCTCCCCCACCCTCACGTTATAATGATGAAGTCCAGGACACTGAAGATATCAAATGTCAAGTGCTTCTCTCTTTCTCTCTCATACACACACAGATATCAAATGTCAAGTGCTTCTCTCTCTTTCATACACACACAAACAGAAAGTGTGTTACAAAAAGAGCAGAGCTGAGGAGAGAGGACAGGAAGATGGTCATGACACTTCAGACTCTGTTGTGTTTGACCAGGGACAGCCTTCAAACAAGGATGCACACACTGCACTCTACTTCTTGCTCAAGATAAGATAACTTAAGTTGCAGTAAACTCCACATTGCAGGCTATCTTGCCTCTAGCATTTTAGAAGCTAGCTCTATTGGCTCTGTAAAAAGATTTTAACCACTTAACACTTGTGGAGGCAAAATTACAAATGAGATTAAAAATAGAGGTCTTCCACAAAATGCTGTTTTTTATAGTCTGAAATTTCAGCATTGCAACTAGAGTTTTTCTCCAGTTTATATGTCCACATTTTAAGAATGAGTTTATCATTTAAGTGACATGAAGAAGTTTACACAAAAAGCAGTTGCAAACTTGTCGTCTAGTACATGTACCACGCACATTATGATGTACGATTAGGAAAGAAAAATAACCATCATTTCTTTTGCTAGACTATGTTTATGGCTTTAAGTATGGTGCTGTCAGGGTTATGTTGTCACAAAAGCGCATGAAAAGCAGCATGTGTACATGCAGATACAAGCCAACAATGCCATGATAGTCAACTCCCTGATTACCCATGAACATAAGTGGCTTTGCCTTCTAGGAAACACCCATCTCTCACAAACACACAGTCGCTGTAAAAATAACCCAAACCAACAGTCAGCTTGCTGAAATGTCTCTTATGATAAACCTGAGTGATTTCTATATGGTTCTGCTGCTTTACAATCTAATCTGTCTGCAACCTACAGGAAATAAATTCACAGTCTTCCTTCCTTTGTGTGTGTGTGTGTGTGTGTGTGTGTGTGTGTGTGAGAGGGAGAGAAATATACACACATTCAACAATCCACAGGTGCATATGCATTCCATGTGTGCAATAAAGTAAGATAAGGAGGTAAGAAAGCAGAAAAACTTCAGAGAACAGCCATCGTTTCATTGCATTTTTAAAAATTAGCATTATGTTCCTGTATGCTTTACATTTCTTTGTCACACTATACTGTTTGTGAATGCTGAGACAACTTTACAAAGCTGCCAGTTGCATTGTTATTTTTCTGTACAAGGTCTCTTGTTCAAGTTCCCCAACCACTGAAAAAGGCAGTTGTACTTGGGTACAAATGACATATTTGTAAGCACTAAAACTATGGAATAAATATGTTACTGACATTAAACATTTAGCAACACTTCATTATTTCTGTGCAGTTGCCCACGCTTTCTCATTGACTATCTACAAATGCCCAATAGATGTCTACAGAAGATAATAAAAGCTGCATCAAAACCTTAAAATTTCTATGTATGAACATCATTAAATAAACTCAGAACCATCTCCAGCATGGCCTCTGTGTCCCATCCACCAGACCTATTGAGTAACATACTGCATAAACAATTCCAGAGCAGACATCACCCATTTCATTCTGCTGCCCCTGCAATTTAACCCCCCTTAACCCCCACAAATTCTATTTTTTGCTGCAGATAAAGTAAAGGGAATAAACACACCCAGCAGTCCACCATACTGGTTAAACCAGATTCTGAAAGTTGCCATCACTGGTGTAAGCTGGCAGGTTTAAACAGGAAGAAAGCAACAGACTGACAGAAAACAGATGGCCACATTTGTTATCACCAACCTCATGCCCACCACTCTGACTGTATCAGCAAACAGAATAACTTACACAATGGATAGGAAGTCCGATTATCAAAGTACAGTATTAACTCCAGACTTTTAACAGGCAAATACAAGATGTCTTTTTGAGGCTAGTTGTAACTTTTTTTGTACATGTTCCTAACAAAAGCAGTTTTACAAAAGAACTGTTATATATGCCCTTTAAACCAGCACATACATTTTTTGAGATAAAACATTTCATTTGCACCTTAAATACAAATTAATAGAAATAAACATTTAATTGAGTTCAGTACTAGTTATTGTTAAAAATGTTCATGAAGAGAATTAAGCTTTTACAAACTGTATAATAATAACTGCAACACTTATTAAAGACAACACCTACCAAGTGGTGTAATGGTGTATAAGAGGTTGGTGGAAAACCTGGGAGAACAATGTCGAACAAAAAAACCTTTTCAGACTTGTTCTCCTAAGGATGGCTAGTCAGGTAATGGTGGGAAAAAATCTACAACAATGACAGGTCTCAAATGAGCAAACAGAGGGGACAGACATTTTTGCCAAACTTAACACAGACAAGATTGGGAAGGACAGGCGTCTGGGTTGCCCACCAGGAGTAGGGGGTGCAACCTTCACAAATTTGACAAGTCCTGTTCAAACAGCTGCTGGTGAAATGGGCACGACCCCTCTCTCACCTGAGGGACTGCTATTCTTGTTATCCTGTGTGCACTCATGTGCGCATGTATGTGCACATGCATGCAACTATGCATACATCTGGTACTGATGTGAATGTGGTTTATGTGCACAGGCACATGTCAATTCACTTCATAACCTCTTGTAACTTAATATTAATTGTTGGAATGTAAATCAGAGATACCTGCAACTTGTGCAGTTATTGCAGGCACATGTTTAACAAGCTCTTTTTAACAAGTAGCATGCTCTTTGCCAACACCATCATGAATGTTACAACGCTAGCAATAAAACGCTATGAAATTGCACTGATGATGCAGAACTCCCGAAGGGACTTGAATACAGAAGGTCACAAGGGCAAATATGTCATGTGATCTTCTGACAGAAAAAAGAAAGAGAAATAAGGAAGGAACAGATATAGACTAATGAAACAGATGAAGATCAAAGCACACATAAAAAAGGCTAAAAACTGTCACAAATGTTGTAGTGATAAGATGATTCTACACCATCTTCATGAATCCCAACACACTGCAGCACCAGGCAAAAGCTGACTGGCAACTCTTCTAAAATGCCCCATAAAGTCTCCAAGATGTTTTTGGGCAAGTAAAGCTCTAGACAGCAATGCAAACTCATATGCACAAAGTTCTAATTTCATCACACACCCTGTCCTTTCTCCATCAGTCCTGCACATATTATACTAAACATTAAAGTATGCTGGGTCAGCTTACAATACTTTCCAGGTTTGTTTTCTAACTGTATGACTTGCTAATCTCCTCAATGCTGCATGCTATCCATTGAATTTGGTGTACCTGTGCTGATGCAGTTTTTGTTACCACTCTTTACTGCTGTACTTTATCAAAATAGGAACAAATCACAAAGATATACTTGTTACACTTTGTAGGTAAATGAACTACATTCACTCAACCTGATGTTATTCCTTTTATTTTTAAAGCAAGTGTTCTTCTTAGCTATTTAACTTTAATATTCGAAGCAAAATCAACTTCTGATAGTGATGATCATGGTTGAGAAAGTAATGATGAAGATCTAAATGTTAAAACCAGTGTCATCTCACTAATTTATCAGTTCGCCTACCAACTTTCAAAGTAATTTTTAAAAGTGATACCTCAACAGATGCTTTAATTAAATATTAACTCAATAATGATATCAAGTAAAAAATTCAAGGTAACTCTGAAAAGCAAATGCTCAACCTCTACTGAAATTAGCATTTCAGCACATAAGGATTGAGTTGACATATTTCTGTATGAAAGTCAACAAATCCTCTATGGCCATTATCCATACTTTTATATCAACTTTACCATTAATAATCTCAACCAGGTTAAACAGACCACACAACCTGTCTAAATAATGTTGTCAGTCAGCTCAACCAATGCTCACAGCTTAGGCAAAAACACTGATGACAATAGTAAATAGCTTATTTTATAAAAGATAATCTTCAAAGACAAAAAAGAAAACTGTGTAGATAAATGATCTTCAGTTTTATATCTTTTTTCCCATCCTCAGCAAAGTGTCTGTGTGTGTGCATGTGTAATTGGAGATGAATGAACTTTGTAATGCACAGTATGCGCTTTTTTTCCTGGCCTATAACTATCATCAATGATTGAGTCAACTCAAAACAGTGGTCCAGCTGGTAAGCGGTTGAGCCCACTGGTGACTGCCTTGCATTGATAAGCAGCATATATCCAGTGTAGAAATTTAAAATTATTAAATTGTTAAAATTATAAGATAACTTTTCCTTTTTACTTGAACAGAGCTACCACGCCTTATAATCAATGTAGCACTTCTTGGAATAAATCAAGTGGCTGTTGCTCTTGTTAAGGCTGTTTGTTCTTGATGCAATCATCATGGTTTGAGAAGGCAGACTAACCACTGTTTAGTGACAGCTCTTTTTAAAGTGGATTTAGATTTAAACTGCTTGCTAAGTTATGGACATTGCTTTTTATAAATATTGTCAAGAACGATTTCTGATACCTATAACTTCTGATGAAGTTAAAAAAATATACGTTATGACATTCATGTAGGTATTGCTCAAAAGAGTTATATATATAAAACTGTTATTGTTGAGTATTGTGCATAGACATAGTTTTAACGTAGGGGCCTACATGTTTATTTTGTTAATCTTTGCACTTATAATCAGTACACTAGTCTAACGATGGAAATGACTTTCGATAATATTTATGAACACATCAATGTATGGTTTCATTTTTCACAACAATGTGCAACGTTACACACGGAATGTTCTCTGGAACCAAAATTTTAACTTTTCTTTGAATAAAATGTCTGTTTTCCTTAGCTCTTCAAAATGTGTCTCAAACAGTCGAAGCATAACTGTCCTTGGTTCGATCACGACCGTACACTGATTACGAACAGACTCGAGGGTTGTTCTAAATTAGCCGCGATGCTAATCACATTTAGTGCTTGCCTTAGTACCGATACCTTTCAGTTCTTTGCTGACTGCCTCGGGTATGAAACCACTATCGTTAAAATAATTAAAAAAAAATTGTTGCATCTAACGAACCACGCAATGCTTTATCTTGCCATAAAGACCACACCCCTTTTTTCGCGAAAGCCTGAATTTACATGAAAGCGTGATTGGCAACCTGCTGGGGTTAATTTAGGTATCTTATTACCGTTTGCAGGTATGAGCTGCACCTTTTCAGTAGGTAGGTCGCGTCTTTACAAGTAAAATAAAAGGTTGGAAAGAAAGCAATATATTAAAATTTATGGTAAAAAATGAAGAATGAGACTGAAGGAATATATCAGTCTTACCTGCAGTTAATGTGGCTTGCTCCCCGTTACTTCCCAACCCGCAGATTCAGGTGATTAGCACCTGTGCGACGGCCGGCGACACCACGTCCGGCTTGGGTGTCACGACTGTGATTACTCCGCACAACCCAAGAAATAGTGCCTTTGTTACACTTTCGTAGGTGAACGATTATTTTAATTAAGCAACTGAGGTACACAATAAAAAATAAACTTTGATAATCAATATCGGGTTTCACGACCACTGCGTTAAGTGAACGAAGAAGACATTCGTTTCATAAAAAGCCTATGATGTCATTCGTAGGGTGCTGATTTTTTTTTAATGACAGGGGAGACCACTAATGTGCTTTCAAGCAGACGACCACACCCATCCTACTGTACATCGAAATTAATCTGCTTTTTTAGGGAATATATTATTTTGGCTATTGCTTTACAAACAGATTTGTATAGTTTTTGCGTAATTTGTTTCTAATCAAATTTATGATGAGGAAGATGAAATGAAACCAGAAACTGAACCAGTGGGCGACCATAAAGGGAAACTACTCTTAGTGCTTTGAAAGCCAAACATTGCGACACCTTCCTACAGTAAGCGCTGTACTTATAGACAAGGATCTAGGTAAGAAGTTTTAGTAAAGAAGAAAATTGGAAAAGTAGTATCAAAACAAATAAAGGAAAGCAACGATAAAGCTACTTTGATTATGTTACCAAACTCTTTTTAATTCTGTTTCTTCTGCTAATTTCTACAGCGTCCGTCACTTCCAAGTATGACAGTCTATATAGGCCCTATGTAGTGAACTATATACTGTAATGTTGGCATAAAAGGAAGTAGGTGCCAAGGGCCAGAGTTAAATTTGAATCTGGTTTCCAGTTCTAAATCAGCGGCTTTAGAATTTTCAAAGCTCAATAAATGCAACTATTTAACATGTAATAGTTATGCCACTAATGATTTAATTCCTTGAACTTGGTATATGTATATGTATAACGTGTTAGAAATACGATATGTTAACGTATAAGGAAGTATAGATGCCAAGGGCCAGAGTTAAATTTGACTCTAGTTTCCAGTTCTAAATCAGCGGCTCTAGAAGTTTCAAAACTCAACAAATGCGACTATTTCACGTGTTGAGTTTTCTTTGATTTCTTTCCTGGTATCTGTTGTGTTTGTTTTTTTTTTGACTGGCATATTCGCGTTTGTGTTTCAAGTTCGTGAAAGGGGATTAAACAACGTAAAATCGAAATGAAATTGACAGAAACACTTGTAAATTGTACTCATGTTCAGTCATTCATACAAATATTGTTATTTTTGCAGACGTAAACTTATAAGTTAAGTGCAGAGCGTGGCAATGATGTACGTATACGTGTTTGTCTTTAGCGGATATAAGTTTGAACGATCACCACCAATCAATCAATCAATCAATCAATCAATCAATCAATCAATCAATCAATCAATCAATCAATCTTTTTCGTGCTATTTGCACATAAGGCCTCAACCAAAGCCCTCCACTGATTTTGATCGGCTGAAACCCGCTCCAGGCGACCCCATGTCCAGCCCTTTCCTTTCATATCCCTTTCCACTGTTCTTCTCCAGGTTTCCTTTGGGCGGCCTCGTTTTCTTCGGCCGTCTGGAGTCCATCGTAGGGCGATTCTGGAGAGGTCTGCTGTCTGCTGGCGGAGCACATGTCCAATCCATCGCCAACGCCTTCATTGAACCTGCGTGGTGATGGACTCGGTTTCAGTTCTTTGGTGGAGTTCTTCATTGGTGATGGTGTTTGGCCAAAAGATGTTAAGTATGCGCCTGAGGCATCTGTTTTGGAAGACGTCAAGCCTGTTACCGATGTTTTTGGTCATCTTCCATGTTTCTGATCCTTAAAGGAGGGTGCTGATCACATTCGACTTGAAGATTTTCAGCTTGGTCTTCTGGCTGATGTTTTTTGCCTTCCATGTGCTCCTGAGTGAGGCGAAGGCTTGGCTGGCTTTTCCCAGTCGGGCTCGAATCTCCACCTCCACATCCCCGATGTTGGACATCTTTGACCCAAGATAGGTAAAACTGTCAACTTCCTCAATCTCTTCTCGATTAAGTTTGATGTTTTCTTGGACTCTGGTGTTCACTCTCATACTTTTTGTTTTCTTTGCGCTGACTATCAAGCCAAGGTTTCCAGCTGTTTCTGAGAAGGCATTTGTTTTCTCCTGCATGTCTTGGTGGCGGTGTGACAACAGGGTAATGTCATCAACAAAGTCCAAGTCTTCCAGCATTGTTGTTGCTGTCATAGTCATGGTCCATTTGATCCCTCTCCTCTCTCTATCAGTGGAATTCTTCATGATCCAGTCCATGGCCAGGATGAAAAGGAACGGCGACAGAATGCAGCCCTGCTTCACCCCAGTGCTGATGTTGAAGGGGGCTGTGAGCTCCGTGTCACAGACCACCTGCGATCTGAAATCGCTGTACAGCATTCCAACGACCTGGACAAGTTTCGCAGGGACTCCATAATGCCTCAGGATCTTCCTTAAGGACTCGCGGTGGATGCTATCAAAAGCCTTCTCCAGGTCAATGAAGTTGATGTACAGCGGTGCGTTCCACTCATTGCTCTGCTCCAGAATCTGACGCAGAGTGAAAATAAGTTCAGAGCAGGATCGCCCAGGGCGAAATCCTGCTTGCTGAGGCTGGAGGTCTTTCTCAACGGTTGCTGTCAGTCTTGACAAAACAATCTTGCTGAAGACCTTGCTGGTGATGGAAAGAAGTGTTATACCCCTCCAGTTATTACAGTATCCAAGATCTCTTTTCTTGGGTAACTTGAAGATGAGCCCTGTCTTCCATGCATCGGGGATCTGTCCTGATTCCCAAACTTGCCTGAAGATTTCAGTCAACATGGGAGCTGTCACATTCACATCTGCTTTCAACATCTCTGCTGTTATTCCATCTGCCCCTGGTGCTTCGCCGCTTTTCATTGCCTTGATTGCTGCTGTCACTTCTTCCAGGCTTGGCGGGTCTGTGCAGATGTCAAGGTCTGTATCTGCTGGCTGGATGTCTGCAAGCTGAGGGGGGTCTGGCCTGTTCAGAACCGACTTAAAATGTTCCCTCCAGCGCTGTAGTTTTTCTGCCTCTCCCTGGACAACATTTCCGTTCATGTCTTTCACTGGTACTTCATTGTTTTTGAACCTGTTGTTTAGCTGTTTATTGATTTTATATAGTGTCTTCAGGTCGTTTTTTTGTGCTGCTTCTTCTGCTTCATCTGCCAGTTTGTCTATGTAGTCCCTTTTGTCGGTTTTAATCATCCTCTTTACCTCTTTGTTTATTTCTGTATATCTTTGTCTGTGTTTTTCCTTCAGACGTTCAGATCTGGTGTTGTTGATTTTCTGCTTGGTTGACTTTCTCTCTTCTATCCTTTTCCATGTCTCTTCTCTGATCCACTGTTCTTTCTTTTTTTCGTTGGTAGCCCAGTATTTTCTCTCCTGTTTCCTGTAAGACTCGATTGAAGTCCTCTGAGGTCATCTCCTGTTGGTCCCCTAGTGCCTGGAACCTGTTCTTAACTTCCACTACAAAGGCCCGTTTGGTGACTGGGTCCTTCAGTCTGCCGGAGTCCACTCTCTGCTGATGTGCCTGTTTTCCTCGCGATCGACATAGCTTCAGAGAAACTGCGGCTATCACAAGAGTGTGGTCACTGGCAACGTCTGCTCCTCTGTAGGCTCTGACATCTTGAAGTGAGCTCCTCCATCTTCGGTTGATGATTACATGGTCTATTTGGTTCTTTGTGATCCCGTCTGGTGATGTCCACGTTGCCTTGTGGATTTCTTTGTGTTGGAAGAGTGTGCCTCCAATCAGTAGATTGTTTTCTTCACAAAAGTCTGCCAGTCTCTCTCCGTTGTCATTGATGGTTCCAATTCCATGCTTGCCCATGATATGCTCCCTGCAGGTATTGTCACTTCCCACCTGCCAGTCTGATACAAGGTCTGGATGTTCCAGCACCCCACCCTCAACTTTTGCTTTGGCTTAAGTAAATCCACCATCGGGGCACCAGCTCCCTCTCGGGTTGACTGTCGTCCGTCATAAGTCCAGTTCCCTGGTGTGTTTCATTACCTTCGCCATCCGTAATGAGTACTCTGGTTATGGTTTCTGTAACGGGTATTTTTTTACATGGTGGGGTTGTTAGCCCCACCACAACCTAATTTACCTCTAGGTGAGGTGTCCACCTTAGTCGCCTCTTACGACATGCCTGGCTGGACAGCAGGGACCCTATTCTTACAATGCTCGCTAGGCAAGCATACCCCGGGGTCCCATGGGGGGATCACCACCAATGTGGCAAGATATTTGTTTTTATTATGGCTCAGTCATGGCCTGTGTTTGGTTTGTGTACATTGGCCTGGAGGATGTATTTGATGTATATTTTCTCCATTCTGTTAATATATATGTTACCTAGTGAAAAAATTTGCATATGAAATTGTAAAATATGCATGACTAAACAAACATGGACAGTATTGTAGTTTAAGATGGAACTGTTGCTGAACAAGAGCTGTCAAGTTATAGAAAACGACATCAAGAGAACAAGTGTTTCACAATTTCACTTTCATGACATCATTCATGAATGATTATGAGCTTTGTCACACGGACCTTCATCTTCAGATGAAGGTCCGTGCTTTGTCATAGATAGAAGCTATAGCACTAGCACAGAATAATTTCTACAAACCATTCTTTAATTGAATGGCTTGTTGTGATTCAGTGCTTTAATACTTTTTATCAAACCTGGCATCATTTTCATAACGAAAAAAAGGGAATACAAAATTTTTTAATTTATTTTTTGAGCACAGAGGGATTGTTGATTCTATCATATCAGGGTTTGCAAAGATCATATGCAAAAGCTGACAAACAGTTGAACACCTTGACACTACAAACTATTATATCAGTAGATTTGAACTGCTTTGCTTCTGATGGCTTGTACCCCCATTTTGTTTTTCAAATAGGCATTCTGCAGGCAGCTCAATGAGTGGCAAAAAAAAAAGACTTCTTCCTATTAGATCTATTATGTGACTGGACTTGTGGCATAGACAGGAAGATTTGCAGCCTTGATCACAGTTTTTAAATGATTGTGCTCACGCTGGAGCAGATTCTTGCTAGATATCTTTAATCTCATCTGACATTCTCTAGTCAGTGATTTTGCATGTTATGTTACATGTGTCCGTATATGTCTGTCTTTTTTGTTTTATATAAAGTGCTATGAGCCTGTCCATAGGACCGGGATATGGCGCTATATAAGTTCACTATGTTATTATTATTAAATACCTAGGAATTTTTTTAAGGTGGCTAATAGAAAAGAGTAGCGAAGTTGCTATGCTGGTTATTGATTGTTAACTGATTGATTATGTTTTTATTGAGGATTTTGAATGTTGATGATCAGGAATCATCTAATAAGCTAATTATACTTTTATTTCAGTCAGAACCATATGAAAGAAAACACAATACATAAACCAGGACACTTGGGTAAACCCACAAGGATTTCATTCTGCTTCTTGTGAAGAAAAGGCAAGATGTCAGTATTTGACAATTGTCAGATAGCTCTGGATCTTGGCATCAATGTGGGATTCAAGAAAAAAGTGGAACTGCGCAAAGCCATCACTGAAAATGGTGGTGTGGTCTCATACATTGTCACTCAGAAGGTGTAGATATCATTGTTCTCTGTGTATTATCTCTTTATAGGTATCAAAATTATTTGTAAATTTTAATTTGGAAGATAAGTGTAACAAAGTGTTATATTTACATAAATAAATATGTGTGTATGGGGGGAATAGAACAAGAAATACTTCTTATTTCATACTTTCATGTCTCTTTGTCTGTTAGTATCACCGAACATAACTTAACATGTTGCTTTAAAGATGAACACATTTTCAGTATGCTAGGCAGTCTGAAAAAAAAGGTGCGATCTTTGATTTGTTCTGCCTGCACATTATTTTTGAATCCTTCATCCCTCCTGTACCCCTGATAACCATCCACTGTTGATTGATAAACTGAACTCAGATTGCAGATTGTCCATAAATAAGAAAGCATACACCTTTTAAAATTTGGCATTTGCATAAGGATTTTATGTGCTCTTTGCTGGCCATGGCAAATGATAGAGAGGCAAATGGGGGGTTTAGTCAATAGAAAACAAATCAGTCTTTAGAAGGAGGTGGCTTAGTCTGCCAGTTTGGAGACCTACTGAATGGGGTGCAGAATAGGTCTGACTGGCATACCTTTACTGTTGCTGCATCTCATCTTGTCCCCCTACAACGACTGGTCACAGTTAAGAGAGAGAGATTGTGGCAGGGCTTAAAGTTGTCTTTCCTAGCACATGCATGGAAGGTGCATGATTGGTTGTGAAGGAGTAGATAGGTGCTTTGTGTCTTATAAAAAGGATTACTTTTGTTATTATGAAAAGGCCACATGTTCCCCCAAACACAGACAAGACTACTGTTTGCAAGTAGTTGTACCTGATTAGTAATCAACACATTAATTGCCTTTAATTACTTGATTTAGTTTATTGCCTCAACACATTGCCTTGAATTGTTGACACTGTCATTGGGCCTTTCCATTACTAGTGTTCCTTTGTGGTGGCAAGTGATCCAGAGAAGTGTGATGTGTCCTCCAAGTGTCGCATGGCCCTCAAATATTGCCTTCCTGTGGTCAGCATGGACTACATCTGGGACTCCTTACATGCTGGAAAAAGACTAGCAATTGATCGGTATGCAATTGGTGGGAAGAGCAAAGGACTGGACTTTCGTTCTGGCAAGATCTCAGGTTAGAACTCTGGGCACTGATCATAACAAAAGTCCTTATGAAATTTGAGGGAAAAGCTTAATCTTTAAGAGCATTCAGAATGTGGCTGCATTACATGAATGCAAGTTTATTTTATAAAATTGTAATTGAAAAATACTGTCAAAATGAACAAGGAATAAATTAAATAAACAAATGTCAATTTGACGTCAATGGCATTTTTTAGTATTTTCAATTTCAGTCCATGAAATATTTATCCCTGGACTTGCTCTTTATATTGGACTCTTGTCATTTGTGGAATAAAACTGTATTTTTATAGCACTTAAGAAACAAGCCACTAAAGCAATGAGTCGACATGCTGTCAAGCCACATTTTAACATTCGGAATGTGAAAGTGTGGGAGGCAGGTGATCCAGATGAGCCTCATTTTGATGAAAACTTTGAAATTGCCAAGTATGCTGTTTTTCAGGTAGGACCATCCATCTGAGCTGATTCTCAAAAAAAGCTCAGTAGAAAAAAAGTAAATCATAATATATCAGTTTATATAATGAAAATCAGAGCTATACCATATATATTGGGGAAAAACTTGTGAGTGCATCTAAAAGGTTAACTGAGTTTAACTGAGTATTAGTGGCAATTTTTTCCCTCCACTTTGGTCCTTTTTAATTCACAATTTGCACCTAATTATTTTATCTGGCTGTGCTGGATTCAGAGCAGAACTGTATATGTGTTAGCAGGATGACTGATAGTATTGATAGTAGGGAGACATGAAAAATAAGAATAAAAAATAATATGGATATATGTAATGCATTTTCCTACTTTGCGGTAGGTGCAATGAACTTTACAAAACAAACACACAGAACATATCAGCAAACTGAGATATTTAGACATATCAACAGTCATAAATACAAAAAAGAAGCATCCACAGAAAGCATAACACAGATTCGAGGCATGAAACTTATAGCAGTAATGTCTGCCAGTCAGGGCATGCCACAACATCGCAGCGTCAAATGTATAGCAGTAATGTCTGCCAGTCAAGGTAGGAAAGCATGAAATCCAGACACCCTATTCCTCACCACAGCTCAAGTGCTCACTCTTATACTTTCTGGTTGGTAGAAGCCTTGCTTTTATATCATTAAGCAAGATTATGAGAGATTTTTATGTTATGTTAATATTAGCACTGACAGATCTCTTGGTGATCCAACAGGGCCAGAACAAGAAACAGGACCTGATCACATTCTACTCACTTGAGATTCATGTTGGAAGCAATGCTGACAAGGGGAATGGCAGTGCTGAATGGCAGTATAGACTCTATTCACACTTTGGAAACCTTACGGATGCAGTTGTGGGTGCCAAAAACCCTTCGTCTTCCTTCCTTGTGATCCTGATAATCAAAATATTTTGTCTTATAATAATACGAATAATCACAAAAATAATAAGTGTTTATATTATTCTTGTTATCCAGTGTGAAATGGATATTATTTGGCATTGGTTTATTGGGTATACTGTATTCCACAGGCTGGCAATCCCTGCAAGACAGAGATTTATCATGTGGCTAACGCTGATCAGGCTCTTGCAGGATTTGCAACCCTTTACAGTGCTCAAATGAAAGACCACAAAATGCAGAAAGTGGAGGGTACAATGCTTCGAAATGTGGGGTCACGCAAGCTTCAACAGGTAGGTATGATGTGTCTTATTTAGATTAGATTTTTTAAAAAAAGTCTCTTCGTAACAACATTGTCCCCAGCTAAACTTAGAAAAAGATATATAATTTGTATTTTCTACCTCCAAAAAGCTCTTGCCTTTTATTTTAGATTCTTTCAGTACTGGAGAGTGAAATGGGAGTAGCCTCTCCTGAAGTACAGAACCTGACAGAGCACATCTGGTTAGAAGCTATTGGAGAAGTGGAGGCTATCCTGGCAGCTCCAATTTCTTCTGTGAAAGTGGAAGAGGCAAAGACTTTCTTTTCATTGCTTTGTGCTTGTGTTTACATGTGTGTGCATGTGTAGATATATGTACCTGAGTCAATGACATGCTAATTATTTTTCAGTTAATATGACAAATTGTATTGTTTTAACAGAACGGTGATTGGTCCTTAGGTTGAGAAAGCTGAAGCACTCCTGGTTAAGATACGAGATGCTCTTGGCAAGGAGGCAGATGGGGATGTCACTTCTCTTGTCAAAGAATTCTACAGCACTCTTCCTCACAAAGAAGGAGATACTGTGAGGCCATCTAGAGCATGGCTGTCAAAGAAACAAGATCTCTGTCAGGTAACCATTAGTAAGATCCATTTATTTGTGTATTCAGATATATATATATATGAGTGAATGTGCATGAGAGAGAAAAACTAAAATTAAGGGTTTTGTCCTATTTCATTGTTGAAGACATTTGTCAAAGAGGTCCCAATTACAGTATCTCATAAAGTACTTCTAAAATCTTACTAAACAGAATTTTATATTCTCACTGTAATATATAAAAAATTTTACAGGAGTCTATACTTAAGTCATTTTACTACATAATATATATATATATGTAACCAACATGTCAATGACAATGATCAACTTTATTTGTCCTAGTGGGCATTCAAAATACGGGAATGTGCTCTAGTTCAACAAGAAATGAAAAAGAAGTGGGCAAGTGTCTGTGGCTACATAGGGGTGGGCTAGTCGCTCAAGAACAAAACAAAGATGGAATTTGCCACATAACTGTAGATGTTTTTTTGAGCTTCACTCGGAGGCTGGCCTGTCTTCTTACCACTCTCACTTCCAAAATCAAAAAGCCTCTCTCAACTCCAAAGCTACCCTACTTATCTCATACCCGTCTAACCTTTCACAACTCATCCCCTCTTTTCCCAGGGCCTGATTTACGTAACACTGATCTTTCCCTGCCCCCCATGGCGGCAGTGCCCCCCACCCATCCCCAGAGTGCAAAGCCAGACTTCCGTATGATCGTGTGTGGAGTAGGGTATGCATGCATATACATGTGCATTTGTGTATGTGTGTAATGGCCGTGTGTACATATGCGAGCATATGAGTTACGTGTGTACTTGCGTGATTGTCCTAAAGGTGCATATACAACCCCCATCCTTCACTGTCTGGTCATGACCTTTCCAAGTGGGTCAGGCAAGTTCAGATGTAACAGTAGGTCCAGTAGGCACTAGCTGGACAGTTCAAGGTTGGCTGTTACATACACAGCAGCATGGGAAAGAGTCCTGGGAGTCGTTCGACCATACTACCCTCTACTGTAATAAGGAAATAACTAAGTACACTACTAGAGTGTTGCATATATATATATATATATAAAATATAAATTCATTTTATATTATGCAACTGTAAAATGTTCTCCTTAAAACATTGATTGATGCTTTCTCATAATCCACCAAAGGTAATTCAGGTTTTTGTATTTTTCAGCAAAAATATTTTTACGTGACCCTGTTATGTTTTCCATTCATTACTTATCCACATTGTTACTACAAAGAAACAATGCAAGCTTTACTCTGATATTTTATAACCTTTCTCCTGTATTAGCTAATAAGAGACATGGTGTCTGTGAGTGAAGCCACATCCTGGTCAGCACGCTCCAGTGCTCAGGCCAAGTACCGTGCCCTGCGCTGCAACATTTCCTACTTAGAGCCAGGCACGCAGGAGCATAAGCAGATCATGGAAGATGTTGTTTCTTCAATCAACAAGTAAGGAGAACTTCTGTGCTATTGTTTACTCCTTTTTTTCAACACATCACACCTATTAATTTTGCATGTCACAGAATGCACAAAAGTCACCTTTTTTCCCTCCCTCATCCATGTTTCAGGCAAATTTTTCATGAAAAGAAAACTTTCCAATCATGTCAAGCATACATACCTAATTCTTGCACACACATGCACTTCTGTATATATGTATAGAAAATGATTCAGTCCTTTAACTACATATACCACACACATGTATATATCACATTCATTGAGAGTCTTCTATCTTTCTCATTTGTATGCTGGTTTCGCAATCTCTCTGTCCATGATAGGAATAGTCTGAACAGTGTTGTGAACATCTGTTCTAAGATAATTGGTATCAAACAGAGGGATTTAGCTTCTTTTTGTGACCAGCAAATAGTACGGAAAGCTTCATGTATTTTATCATTACCTGAACATGTACTAACAAATGAATTTGTTTTATTAAGCTCAGGTAAATGCTATCCCATGCCTATATATAACTGTAACAGGCACCTGAAATCATTTGTGCCATCTGCAGTCCAGTTGCTCAATCTTAGATAAGCTGTCAATGGTGTGAGAGTGTGTGTGTGTGTGTGTGTTGTTGTAGGTGCATACTTGATTTCCTTGTTGTAATTTTTGTTTATCTATATATATATATATGATATGATTGTTACTTGCCCACTTCTTTTTTTTTCATTTTTTTCATTGTTGAACTAGAGCACATTCCCGTATTCAAATTTCCCACTGGGATAAATAAAGTTGGTCATTGTCATTGTCATATATAAAAACAATTATTTAGCCTTATTTGCAATTTTGGCTACCTGCTGTAGATTTAGTTTTACTGAAGCTGCAAATGAGGTATTTGGAACTGAGAATGAATAGGGATTTTCACAACTTGAATATACTTTCTAACAAGATGTATTTTTAGGATCTTCTTGAGCACTGGTGCATATTTTGTTCATAATTATATCAGTCAAGCTCTTTTAGCACCATGAACATATCTGATAAAAAAATGACATATTCCTTATCTTACATATGCAGGCTATAGCTGATTATGATCAGCTTCTACTATTTTAACGTCATTCATGTTTTCACTGTGCACTACTTTTTTGTACATTATGTTTTCAGAAAAATGACCATAAATATCACCAACATTTATGCTGTTCAAAGACCCATTGAAGACGCACATTTCCAGCATGAAATGAACAGCAAGCGTCATCTCTTCCATTCTTCAAAAGTAGAAAATTTTCTTGGGATACTTTCCAGGTATGTTCAATTTATTCACAATAAAGTGAAAAGGCTGTGGCAGCTGTACATCTATATCTTTGTGGCAGAATGTCACTGGCTTGAAACCTATGTAGAAAAAGCTCCAGGGAAAATTCCCCACTCACCTAGCAGGAATGAGTATTTGATAATTCAGTATCTAATAGTATGTAGATGCATATATATATATATATAGCTAAACGTTTTCGATGTTGCACCAATGAGGTGTTAAGAAACAGCAGTTTTCTTGGGGCCAGATTTTTGTGAGGCTGGTGCCCATCTCATCTCCCTCATTGCCTTACCTCCCCCAACCATCAAAGGATTCAAGTACTCATTCAGCAGCTGGGTCAGCTGGAGAAAGTGCTGCACTAGCTAGTGCGCATGCCTCATGGCTTTGATGCCAGTGCTCTCCTACCCTTTACCAAGAGACGTTAAGTTTATTGCATAACTTTGAAATAAAAACAAAAGCAAACCTAAAAAACAAAAAAATTGTATGATATCAATGATTGGGGGTTGGTACAGTATTATCAGATAAGACTGCAAGTAGTTGAAATAGCATATCTTATATTTAAAGAAAATTTATATTGTCATAGAGGATTGCTCCTACCTAAAGTCGTGGCAGATGACTTTGGTGGCACTCGGACTGATGCTGGAATGCTTGGATGTGGAATCTACTTTGCTAGTGATGCAAGGTAAGTCTGACAGAATTATTAGAACTCTTGAAATAATATTGGCTATAAGCTTTTTTTCATGGTCTAGAAAATGCATGTACTAGTGTATTTTGGGATAGTTGTTTGATTCTGAAGCTGTGTATAATAGGACATGGACCATAGTTATGAAGCGAGAGTAAATCATTTTCCCTGGGAAAAGTGGGGAACTAAAGGAAAAGCATCTTGTTTCTGAAGTTATAAAGCAGTGTTGAGACCCCGTGGACACTACTTCATGTTTCCTTTTCCTATGACACCTTTTCCACTGCTTTATAACTATGGCTTCAGGGGTAAAGACAAGATCTGCAGGATCTAGACATCATTTATAACTTCAGAAACAAGATGCTTGTTCTTGAATTCTCCACTTTGCTCCAGGGCAGAGACTTACCCTCGCTTTATAACTTAGGCCCCTGATGTTCACATCATGCACTATAAGACCACAGGTATTATGAATCCTGGCCAGTGTCATCGGAAAGATGATCATTTGACTTAGAGTTCAGTTTGTTGTTCTGCTTTTTGTTTACTGCTACATGGTCAGTTCACATCGCTTTGGTGAACAAGGTTGTTTTTTTGTAACTCACCATTCAGTTTTAGATTCATCGCTTTTCACCTCTACAGGCATTTCCTTTATATTAATCTAATGTTAACAGTAATTAATGTGTTCATAGTTAAACAACATCACATATAAGTAAATGAATATAATATTTGCAGAGCAATGAACTAGTGATAGATGGAGGCTTACATTTTATTTATGTAAATAATGCAAATTTGGAGAGTTTCACTAAGATTCTAATTTCATATGTAAATCATAATTGATAATTTATTTAGATAAACATCAATTACCTGTATGGGAGTTTAATATCTGTGGCCAGCAAAAGTGCCCTGTACTCAACCCCAAGCAAAACTAAGGGAACAAGATTGTTGCTTGTGAATGAAGTAGCCCTTGGGCGGTGCTATGATTACACTGCTATTGACACCACTTTGACAAAACCACCTGAAGGGTATAACAGCGTTCATGGTGTGGGAAAGAAAAATGATAACTCCTCACATTTTGAGGTATGTCAAACATGGTTCTGTTTACTGCAGTCATAGAGCTTCTTTTCCTTAAAATCTCAGTTTCATTTATGGAAATGAAGAATGTGAACATGGCATAAATGTTTCGATCATTGATAGTCCTCCAGCAATGGACCAAACTTCCTGCATGCATCTCCTGTGTCCAGAACTTAATTCTTAATTACATTTTAGCATTTTTTGGGGGCTTTTCTCACTTGAGTATACTTGATAATCCTGCCTGAATCATATAACATGCTTCAGATTATTATAGGAGTTTGAAGCTTTGTATTATACAGACATTTCTTTGTGGCTTTCAGGATGATGAATATGTTGTGTACAGTGTAAACCAGCAGAGATTGCGCTACTTAGTAGAGTTTACCATTAACCAGGAGCAGCCAAGAAGTATGGTGACTTTAGATAATGTTTTAATGGAAACAGAGGAGTTGGTTTTCATGGAATCTTGTGAAATTGGTGAGATAGTTTACTAATGCTTATTAAATCAATAGAAAGCAGTATTTTGATGACATAAAGTTTCTTTCCAAGACAGCAAAGCATGGTGCATGTATTAACTCAATACTGATGCACTGAAATGGCAATTTTGGAAGAGCCAGAGAGTTTGCTGTTGACCAGAAGCTGGATTTGCAGTTATTGTGAAAGTTTTGTACTTTGTGAAAGTTTTTGCAAAACTGTTTACTGTTCTTAGCAAGCAGCTGCTGCATTCAAAAGAGGAATAAATTCTAGAGTAATGTACACTGAAATCTATTATTATTATTATTTACATAGCTCCATGATTGAGTTAGTTGGGTACTGTAGAAGAGACTTTGAATGTTTGTGGATTCTATTGTAGCTCTGGTATGTTGCTTAATATTCATTTTCCGACCCTACTTTGATGGCTCTATCAAGAAAAAATTCTTTCTACAGATCTTCATGATGTTCAGAATGTTCGAGATCCAATGGAAGGTGTCAAACTAGGCCTTGTTGTGGAGAATCAGGAGGGTCTAGTGGAACTGAAGAGTGTTCACGTCAGAGCAAAACTTGTTGATTTGGCAGCTCAGGTCCTATACAATTCTTTTCTGTATTTTTTTATATATCCAGATTCCTTTTCGTGTTGCGTCTTTAATTTGCCTTTATTGCAGTCAGACTATTTGGTATGACTATCTTACCAATCTGTTTTTTTTTAACTATTCATTATGCATTGAAAAATTGTTTTAAGAGAATGACAAAAATATCTTCTTCATTTTTTCATTCTCGGTATTGGTCTGAGCTGGTTTTCATCATAAAATTGACTGTAAATCAGGTTTAGTCATTTTCTTTTAATCAGTTGATCATTTTCTTTATTTATAGGTCATTGTCTTACAAGAATATGTCAACAACAGCATGTATCCAGTAGAGGCAAAGTATGTTTTCCCACTTGGTGATGGGGCTGCTGTGTGTGGTTTTGAGGCCTTCATCAATGACAAGCACATTGTGGGAGAGGTAAAGGAGAAGGAGACAGCCCACAGGGAATACAAACAGGCCATCAGTGAAGGCCATGGGGCATACTTGATGGACCAAGATGAAGAGACTCCAGTATGTCTTGCATAACTGTGTAGCAGCATTGATAGAGACAGAGAGAGATAGTGATAATTCTTCATTAACAATAGTGTTTTGTAATGATGTCCCTTTTTAGCCCGTTTCCTAGAGAAGGAAAATAATTTGTTAAACAAGAAAGTAGTACTATAACAACATGCACTAAGAACCGTCTAGAAGGTGAATATCTAAAAGAGAGAGGGAAGGAAAGATGTGTGTGAAGATGTTAGAGGAAAAGACAGAGGGGTAACACTCATTTCCTAAACTCTTGTATTATTTGAAATATCACAGCCAAGTCATGATTTGACAGTAAAACGAACATGGAAATTCTTTTTTCAGGATGTGTTCACAGTCAGTGTCGGCAACCTACCACCTGGCGCCACAGTGTTGATTAAGATTACCTATGTAGCTGAATTGCAGGTAGAAGAGGAACTCATTAGTTTCAGGCTACCTGGGAGTGTGGCACCATGGAAGAAAGAGTCAGCAGGCAAAGAGAAGACACAGGTAAATTGCTGCCTTCGAGTTACTTAAAGTTTCATAAAGTGACAAATTTTTAAAGTATTATGTTGTTTTTGTCTGTGGGTGTTCATGCTGATTGGAATGCAGTAACACTTTTTGTCCGCTGCTGTTTGTTTTACTTAAAGGATAAGGTACTAAAATCTTACAAATATTCAGTGTTATGTACTTTATTAATATTTGAAATGATGTTGCTAGATTTGTTTTATCATTGTGTAAAGTTCAATATAATTTGAACAATTAGAAGTACCCATTGCTAAGGAAAAATCTTATGAGCTTTTTGAATAACTTTGAACCTGCTTTTCTCAAAATGGCCACTACTGTACTTTCACACTTTAAACCTGTATAACTCACTAAAATTTGGGACTAGAAGACAGATCTATTATAATAATCTATTATAATTATTAAACATGTAGATTTTAAATTATAAGCTTTTAAAAATCTCACCTTTTTGAGTTAGAACTTATTTTTTAGTGGTGTGTCATATTTTTTTGCTGCTTCCAGGATAAAATGGAAACGTTCAAGCTCAGTAGTAAGCAAGTCAGCATTCAAGTTGCTGTGGAAATGCCTTTTGACATCAAAAGTCTTGTCTGCCCTACTCATTCTGTGAGAATGAAGGTAACGTGCTTCCTGTTTGTTCACCTGCATTTACCTTGGAACTTAGCATTGGGTCTGGTGTTTATTCAAGTTTATCCATTACATGAAATGCCAAATTAACAAATCCTGTGTTGTTTCCTCTATGTAAAATTTTTAATTAGTTTTCAGTAAATTATTATGAAGGGATCTCTTGCTCAGTAAACCTGTTTCTTTGTCTTTATATGATGAAATCTGCTGCTGTCAAAAGCAAGCAACATCTGTTTACCTTTTTTTCCCATATTTATTTTTCTGCTATATTTCTTTGGTAGGAAAAGATGGCAGAATCAGGCTTACCCAGTTACCCAGAATTGCCCCATTGCTAACCCTTGTAAATAATATATGTAAGCAATGTAAATAATAAATGAGCATGGATTTAATACTGAAAAAAAAGATATAACAGGGTGCGACGAGGGTAGCTTGCCCAGTCTCACCACAATAATCAACACAACACTGTTGTGGGTTCAGGTTTTACTTGTATGTCAGAGGATGGGTCTGACTAGGCGAAAGCATGTACATCAGATACACATTCTCCCAATTGCTTGGTGGGGCGATGCTCCCACCTCTGTGCTCTTCTTCCAACTGCGGTTTGGAGTCGAAAGCCCCTTTTCTTGTCTCCTTTCTTCGGGCATGTGGTCAGGTGTGGAAGTCTTCCCATTGGTTCTTTCACTCTTTCATTTTCTCACAATACTTCTATTTCCTTAACTAACCAATCATGCATCGGTTAACTTAATATCATGTGGTGTCGCTACCTGCTCCTTGCCTATGTGTAACCTATCCATCTGACCACCATATAGTGCCACACTGTTGCGCCCGTCTTCTGCTTTCATCGCTCAGCACCGACGACCAGTCTGCAGCAATGAAAACAACCACTATTGTCCGTGTACCGGTATTCCAATTGATGGTCTACCCCCTAGGCAACACTCAGTGGTCTTCCTTACATAGTCGGCCCACTGTATGTCACCTACCTCTTTATCCCTGTCTGTGTGTGTGTGTGTGTGCGCCTGTGTATGTGTGTGCCATACGTGTCCTACCCCATACTACTATATATAGATATATGAATTCACAGGGTTGTCTGCTGTGATTCCATGATTTTGTATGCCTTCTACCAGAAAACAGCCACCAAGGCAGTAATAGAACTGAACCCTGGCCAGGATATTCAAGAAGGGTTCCAGATTCTGATTGGTCTTGCTGAGATCCATGTTCCTCGAATGTGGGTAGAACGACACCCTGATCAGCCAGATCATGAGGTACTCTCAAGTAGGAAAGGGAGTAGGGGGACAGGAAGAATTTGTCTTTTGTGTGTGTGTGTGTGTGTGTTTGTGAGAGAAATATATTTAGCTGCATATGCATTACTATTCACTATTAATTTATGGAGTATGTAAGCATGAATACCAGTGTCGACAAGTATGGATTCTTTGTATAAGGTTATTCATTGTCTTTCATACCCTGATTATTTGACCATGACAGATTTTTCTGTTTTTCGTATAGCAAATGTTCCAGGTTTGTTCATATGTGCTTAGCAAGTTGTTCACGTTGTGTTAGGCTTAAGTATGGGGTATACATCCTTTGTCTTAGGTACTCCATTATTATAAGTTTTTATGTAATATTTGTTTTCTTTGTGTATATGGACCTCAGGCCTGCATGCTGACCTTTTATCCAGAGTTTGAAGTAGGGTCAGAGGTCAGTTCAGAATTGGTTCTGCTGCTGGATGTGTCAAATTCAATGAAAGGAGCATCACTCCAAAGTGCAAAGAAGATTGCGAAGTTGATTTTTCTTGCTATGGATGCCAGCTGGAAATTCAATGTTGTTGTATTTGGAACAAGTAAGTTCTGTATATTTCTTAAAAATACCATCCTTTTTTTTAAAAAAAAGAGGAATACCATGATCTTGATTTTTAGTTTATATCAACACATTTTTTAATTCTTGCAAGGCATATGGGATATACAAACAAGCAGAACAAGTAGTAGACAAGAAAAAAAAAATTAAACGATGTGTAGTTTGGAATGAAAGTATCACAGAGAAAATTGTTCTGTACTCAACTTTCTTGTATTTTTGAACACAGTATTATTAACTTACTGATTCTAGCTGTTAACTACAGCCATTCCCTGTTAAAGCTGTAGCTGTTAAAATTATGCAGTAATTTACCCAAGTGCAGGATGTTTATGGTATTTCTACAAAGTAAATGCTACAGAAGAAAGGTAAAAACACTGTGCAACATGCATTGCCTATTAGAATAGTAACTGTCAGAATTATGCAGTAAATATCCCAAGTGCAGAATGTTTGTGGTATTGCTACAAAGTAAATGCTACAGAAGAAAGGTAAAAGCACTACAATATGTTGAAAATCACTCGCTCGCCTCATTCTTTTTATGTCTTAATCTACTTTGTTGCACCAGTTTAGCTATTTCTTTTCTTTAAAATGCATTTCACAATTGTCAATAAAATCTCCAATGTTTTTGCTCTCTCAGGATACACTGAACTATTTCCATGTGCTCAACCAAAAAATGAAACCACATTAGAACAAGCTGAAAAATTCATACAGGTTCGAAAAATTGCCAAATATTATAGATTAAAGTAATTTTAAAGCTTATTTTGTTTTTGATAAATAAGTTCATGCCTTAAGATTAATTTAAGAATTAAAAGGGATTTTTCACACTGATATGAACTAAATGTTACTGCTTGTTTAAACAGTTTTAAGAGTGAATCATAATTTGTAAGTTATAGATACAAATAGCGTGTTAATTCTTTTTTCTGAAACTTTATCAGTACACCACAGTTTGACATTTTGTTTATAACTAAACTAATACAGATCATTATAAAAAGGCCCTAATAGGATTATAATGCAATTTAATGTCGCAGCAAGCCCAAGCAGATATGGGTAACACTGAAGTGTTCCGACCTCTTCATGCTTACTTTCTCTTGCCGCCAGCTAACCACGCCCTTAGAAATGTGTTCTTGATATCAGACGGTCATCTTAACAATGAGTCTTCTGTGTTGATGGATGCTAGCAGCAATTATCATCACACCCGCATCTTCACCTTTGGTGTCAGGTGAGAAAGTTGTAAGAGAGAAAGAGAAGGGGAGAGAGTTTGGAGAGAGAGAGAAGGAATTAGAGGAGTGGGAGAGAGAGGGAGAGACTTGAAGAGACTTGAAGAGAGAATGAGAGGTGGAAGAGAGAGGAAGAGGAAAAGAAAAAGTTAAAAGATGGGTAGAAAATATGTGCATTCACATGCAAGCATGTACCCATGTGCTTGCATGCTTACACACAAAAACACACACACACACACACACAAACATATCCTTCATGACACTATGTATAGAAAGGAACTGAGAGCAAAGAGCTGTTACTTATTAAAAAGAAAATGGAAGTTTTGCTGCTTTTTAATATGGATTGAAAATAAAGTTCACTTTTAATCTTAGCTCAACCTGCAATGCCTACTCACTGCGAGCTCTTGCTCGCATATCTGCTGGCTCATTTGAGTTCTTTGACACCAAAGTCAAATCCAAATGGGAAGAAAAAGTCAAGAGCCAGCTGCAAAAAGCTGCCCAGCCAGGCTTGACATCCGTCCGTGTTGAGTGGCGTCAGTATGATGATAATTTGCCACCACCTGTGCAAGCTCCATGCCGCATCACAGCTTTGTTCAATGGCACTCGACAGGTCATCTATGGCTTTGTGCCCAATTGTACAATGGTGAGCGATGCCATGTTAATCTTATATAGAACATTTGAAAAATTATTTTTATTATTCAGGGAACAAGATGACAGGGAGAGATGTAAGATTTGTCATTGAGAAAACCAGATATTGGAGTTTAGGGAGAAAGAGTAACCACATGGTGTTTGGGATTTCTTCCTTTTCAGGCATTTCTTTCTGCTGTTGTGGGAGGTCAGGAAGTTTCAACAGTTGTGTCAACATCTGATCTTGCTGCCACAACTGGACTGGTGAGATAATTAGCAAGCTAGAGATGTGGATTTTGATTGTCTATGGATGTCTGGTCATTAGCATGATGGAGTAATATAGAGGAGAGAGGAGAGGTGGTGTCCTGCCAGTCTAACTGAAATATGACCATCACCAAGTTCTATTTTTTCACATAATAATGGAAAAATGATTTATATCTAATGTTTTAGTCTCTGGTGCTCATTAATGTGAAGAGTTCTTAAAAAAGTTCAACATTTGAGAATAACACAGAGACACAAATCATATCAAAATATAGTGTATGTGTGTGTCTGTGTGTTCATGGCTGTACATGTGCACATATAAACATGGATGTATTTGTTCAATTTATTTATTTCTTAAATATTGGTGTGAACATTTCAAGAGAAGTGACAGTTTCTTGTAAAAATGCAAATTATTAAACTAACAATTCTTCTGTATTTTAAAAAATATGTTTTATTTCTGTGAAGGTTGTACACAGACTGACTGCTCGAGCTTTGATACAGGACTGGGAAACAGGAATGCTGTCTGATGACCGCACGCATCATGAGGTTAGCATCGAGAGCAAAGGAAAACCTGACCTCCCTTAATTCTTTCCTGACATATTTTTGACTCATAGCAAAGGCACAAGTGCCTTGCGCTTGAAGCCTAGCATACACTCTAGATCTTGGAACAGGGGTTTGAGACACAGTTAGAACTGTGCTGTGAGTTGTTTCTTCATTAATTTTACCTGACAACTCAACTATTGGGAGCTTTGGAGCCATAATTACTCTTTAACCAAGTAAATTACTACTACTCCTGGTCTGTGCAGTTAGTGGTCCTGTTCTCAAGGAGCTTAACTGTACCCAGGTGCATCCATAAATCTCTACAAAAAGAGCTCAGCAAATCTTTTGTTTGGTTTATGGTCTACACTAGATGTATGCTTTGATGTCTTCATGCTCTTGAGCCTGTCCTTCTACTGCTTGACTGCCTTCGCTTATCAGCTGTTTACCTGGGCTGTATTCTATTTATTGACAATAACCATGGATGATTTTTGTTTGTGCCTTATTTTCCTGTACTTTGTTCTCTGCCTTTTGGGTTGTAAAGGGATCTAAAGATTGTATTATGTGTATATTATATACATTTTGTGTATTCCTACTTAGTTGTGTTTCCATGATTCAGAATACACTGTATGCAGATTTCTTTTTTAACTGCTTTAAGCCAGGGGCTGATTGTCGCCATGAACATTAAGAGTATTAAAGACTATCCTTAAGAATGAAGTGAGCATATGTACTTCACTGCTAGTTTGAACTGATTATCTGCAGGTGGTTCGAATGGATGAAAAACAGAGTATCATTGAGCTGAGCAAGGAGTACTCCATAGTCACGCAGTTCACCTCCTTTATAGCTGTTGAAAAGAGGGACAAGGTGGGAATACAGTCTTCTTCTTCTTATTATTATTTATAAAGTGCATAACTTAAGGATTGAAATTCACATATAGAGCCAGTCACATAGGAACAATCAAAAGAACACACTAAAAAGATCCGCAAGAGTTAAAGAAAATAGCAGTGAAAGAACTGCATTTTAAGTGATATTTGAAAAGTGAGATAGAAAAGGTCTAATGTCATGCAACAATTGAAAAGAAAGGAAAAGAATTCCAAAGCTAGATGAGGCCTGTAAACAGAGATTGAGCAGTAATGATCATGTGAATGGTATTTGAATTGCTTATGTTAAAGTAACTTTGTATCAGACAAGGAGCGGAGAGAGAGCAAGAAGAAATGTAGACGGACTGCAGGTCAGACTGATGCTAGACCTGTGACCGTCTTGTAGCAGAGGCATACCATGGTATAACTAATTCTTTCTGAGACAAGATACCAGTGAAGCTGTTTTAAGGAGGAGTCTTCAGAAATATGTTTCATAATTAAGCAAAATAATTCTGCTCATTCCTCAGTTCTTCGTCTTCATTCATACAGTTTAGTTCATCTTTCCCATGGCGTCATCTGTTTGCTGACACTTGTGTTGCTTCACTGTGTGGTTGACTCTTAGTTCATTTATGGTCTTTTGTGTACATTGCATTGAGCTCACCCCCACTAAGAAAGATGCACTCTACTAATTATTAGTCTAAAAAGAAGAAGAGATGGAAAAGATGAAAGCCCATTAACTGATGTGTCCTAGTATCTACTGAACACCAGCCTTTGCAGAAGCCTTTCCTTATCCTATATTCCGAAAATTGTTATACCATGTACAGCCATGATGATAACAATTTGGTTGTTTTCAGAGAAATTATTGTAACCAAGTAACCTGTTTATTTTTCATAGGACGAAGACATGAGCAAGAAAGGTCCCTCTATTATTGAACTTGTCAGCAAGGAGAGTATTGACATTCTGGACTACATGGGCTGGCAGGAAGAGGCAATGGACATACAAGAACACCAACCTGTGAGTTTTAAAGGATTATTTGATGTTTGACCTGATAACCCTCAATTTTTTTTTTCATTCTTTGCATCATGTAGGCATGTCATAATGTTTTTCCTAATTTTATTTATTTCTTCATTTCAACTATTGTTTTATTCTTTTTATTCCTTGCACTACATAGTCCTGACTTTTATTATCCCCACATTTTGCCTAAAACCATGAGCACAATTAAAGGCAATTTTAAAACAAATGGTCACTTTATTTTTGTGGAAATTCAGTTCATCATGACACAATGTTATTTGGTCTGTTTTTTGTTTTAGCTGGAACAAGAAGATGTGACCAGAACAGTGAGATTTTTTAGTAGAAATTATGTTTCTTTTGAGTGTCTTTCTTCACCAGTGTCCTCAGTGGATACTGTTGAAAACCTGAAGGAAAAAACACAACTTGAAGAAGGGACACCTGTGGAATCACAGTACCTCTGTGAAGGTCAACTGCTTGAAAATCACATGAGTTTGTCAGAATCTGCCCTGAACCATGACTGCAATGTTGATTTTTTTTAAATTACTAATTTCTTTATGTAATGGGATGATCTTTATCTAAACAAGTTGAATTATTGCTACCTGTTTATTGTAGAAAATTGCTTGAACTTAACAAGTAATAATCACAGAATAGATCATATTTTAATTTTTGTAACTGTTATTTGTAGAGGAGTAAAGTAGATGATGATAACTGTGCATGCAGTGATAAGTCATCTCGCTTTTTCACCTTATTTTTGCTGAGTTCCTTAGTGATCCCCTACCAAAGTGATGAGCGTGTGTGTGTGCTCTTTCTAAGAAGTAATTAACTGATGTTGTAAATAGTAATGGCATCTTTAACTACAGAATTGTATTATTGTAGTAGTAGCACCTTTGTCACAGTGAAAAATATTCCAAGATTGTTATTTTGTAATTTCAGATGCAGATAGTAAGCATGCAAAAGAAAAAGGTATGCCATGTCATAGCTTGTCTCTTTTTGCTTCCTGTTTGATGCAAAGGGAGAGGGAATGAAGGACAATGGAAAAACAGTCTATATAATTTGAATGAAGAAATAGTAGGGGATTCTCTATAAATTTCTTCCTGATTTTAGACAAGTAAAGATATTTTAATTACTAGTAGCAGTAAAGTGATCTTAACAGCTAAAAGTAAAGTGTGAAATAATTTACATGAATTGTGAATGTTTCAGAAATGTGGTGCCTGGAGGAAGATTTGTTTGATGATGGTGAATCTTTAAGTTATCAAAATGCAGGTTTGTTTGATTTATAGGACAAATTTTAATACTAAAATCGTTTCAAGATAACCTGTGAAATACACTCATATAAAACTTGCAGCACAAAAGAAAGTTGACACGGCCTGACAAGCATACAGGAGACATTAAGGAATCAGTTGTACACTACAACATAACAGCTTAGCTCACATAAAGTTTGTGTTGATCTGTCTTGGTGAGGCTGTTCAGTACCTGTAGGCCCTTTTGTTGTCGCCTAGTACCATTTTGTTATCTAAGTTATGGCATTGCTCCTCTGTCTCACTAGATGCCTTCATTCCCTGTCTAATGTCACTGTTAATGCTTTGTACTGGGAAGCTGCTGCAGGGCCGCTTTTCCTTTCTTTCATCATTCAAGACCCTCCTTTGGTCATTCATTTATTCATTCATTCATTCCTTGACCGGTACCAGTTGACGAATGCTTATGTTGGTCCACCGGTCATTTGGGAGAACAGCTAGATAGATGCAGTTGCTGACAAGTTTCGACACTGAGGTCAGTCTTGATCGGTGGTGAGCAGGTCCTGCATTGAATGACCACTCCTTCATGATCGCCACCTCTTCCTCTGTCAACCTTGGCGTCCTCCTAGGTACCTTAAAGAATGATCTTAGACTGTCGTGCTGGATAACATGGCCGAACCAGATTAGCTAGCACAGCTTGACTGTTGCGAAAGGGGGACCTGGTGTCCCACAAGGGTGGGAAAACAAAGTCATTGGTTTTGTGTTTCATGTAGGAAATTTAGAGCGGCGCCTCCTCAGGAACTATTTTCACCTGTGCCTGGATTCTTCCCTCATTATCGGCAAGAAGAGTCTATGTCTCACATCCTTACAGCAGATGGGAACTGCGAGGAAATTGTATAGTCTTTCCATGGTAGAAAATCTGATGTGTTGCTGCGCCAGATCCTGCCCTGCCCTTTAAATTGTTGCTGTTGGTGTTAATCATGACTTTGCTCTTATCCGTGGTGGTCTCCCTTCCACTTTGCGTTTGCATTGTCTGGCAGTCTTTTGGTGAGGTCTTGCAGTTTGCTGTTGGTTCCTGCCATTAGATCAATGTCGTTTGCAAAATGCAGGTTGAATAGAGGCCTGCCACGGATGAAAACGAAGGCGTGGTGGTCGTGAAGGATTTTGTTCTTGAAGATGTTGAACAGGACAGGCAATAGGGGAGTACCCTTGGCAGACACCGACTTTTGTCTGAAAGAAGTCTTCTGGTTAACTGCTGGGCAGTAGTGCGTTCATTGAGCTCTTATAGATCGCTTCGGTGACTTGAACGAGGTCCTCTTCGATTGTGAATTTTGGCAGCACATGGCATAACATCTTGTGTCTGACTGTGTCAAATGCCTCTTTAAAATAGATGATGAAAGTGATCCCACTGGTATGATAGATTTTTGTTCAATCAGAGTGTGACAGTTGAAGATCTGTTCAGCTGTGTTCCTTCTTGGTCTGAAGCCCAACAGTCTGTTCGGCTAGGTCTTTTGTGGCTGTGTACATACGATTCCGGATTACTTTCAGTATGACTTAAAGTTTTATAGATTTGGCACTGTTTTCTTTCTTTAATAAGTGTAAGAAATAGTGTTTGTGTCCATTCTTTAGGCGAGTATGTGCGTTCTCAGATTCTTTAGCTTCGAGCAGTAAAGGCATTTTGTGTTTCTTCCTAATCTGCAACACCAGGCGACTTCCCTCCATTTAGTCTGCGTACAGCTCTCACGTCTTCTTCCTGTAAGACTGGTAGGTCTGCAAACTCTCTGGTTGTAGTCTGGTTGCTTTGGATGATGTTGACGTCTTGTCATCATCTGAAGTTGTATAAATCTTTGTAATATTCAGTCCATCGGCTTAGCAGTTGCTTTCTTGGAGGTGGCCATTGACTAAAGTCGTGTGGTGACCTGTCTTGGTGAGGTCTTCAGTAGCTGGAAGGCCTTTTTGATATCATGCTATTCCCTCGTCAATGGTTTGGTGTTGGTCCTCGGTGCAGATCTCCTTGGTTGTCTGCACCCCTATCCTGGCGTCCGCAATTCGCTGCTTCGGGGTTGCTTTTCTTTTCTTTTTTTTTCAAAGGCCCTCCTTTGGTTATAAAGATCTAGGATACCATTCGTGACCCAAAATTGTTTTGTTTCCCTCTGCCTCCCTAAAACCTATTAGCATGTTAAAAGTACGTACATTTAGGATTGTTCATGCGAGGGTGTCTACATTGCAGTCTACCTTGTTAAGGACGTCGAATTTGCCTCTAACATCAGATTGGAAGATCTCCACAACGTTCAGGTCTTGCAGCTTCTACAAGTCAAAGAGAATTATGGGGTTGGTTATGTGGTGTTTCGTAGGCTCGTCAACACAAGCTGCCTATTTGAATATGATCTTGCCTGAGCCTTGTGTCTGGGTTCCTTCCCACTGTACCAGAACATGTGACCTTCGTCTGTTGCTTTCGCCTCAGGTCATGGCCGTCTGGCTTTTGGCAGCCTTGCATTGTCTCAGCGGTATCGATCTAGCCCATGAGTTCTTTCATCTTCCTGCACGAATGTTCCGCGTACTAAAGAAAGTCCCCTCTCCGCTATATTTGGTGGTTTGCTCCAGTAGCACACTTTTCGTTGGCCTCTTCCTGGAGTTCCTGTGGCGCGTGGTCGTTGTTGATCCAGGCTTCGACCTATTCGATGTGATAATTTGCTTTCAGTGATCTTGGAGTTTTCTCAGATCTCATACATATAGTATCGTCCTCCTCCTTGCAAGTGAAAACGCATCCAATATCTTTTAAACAATGGGTCACTTTGGTCGATTTGTAGGTGTGAAAAGAATGTTCAGCGAAACAGCAGGGAGAAAATGCTATGAAACTAGAAACAAATCTGTATACTAAGCCCAAATGAAGACCGGCTATCCCTGATTATTGTAACCCCCCCCCACTCTCTCTGTATATGCGTGGGTGGGTAGGACTGTGGGATTGTTTGCGCGCGCGTCTGTCTCGGGTAAGAGGGCTAATCAGGTGAATGGTTTGTGTAGCGTGTTTGTGGAGGTATAGGTGATAAAAATGGAAACAGGAGTAAGAAAACCATAGACAGCAAGAGTTAACAGCTGAATTTCTGATCATTGCGACAACAATTTTTCACGGTGATGACCATAGATTAACACTTTTGTATATATCTCTATTCATCATTTTCTTATAGCAGTCTATAATTTCAGCAGGTCACTTATTTTTCAGTATGCATTTTCCATAATTATGCCATGTGTTAGCCATAATGATTAGCACATGTTAGCATGTTGCTACAGACTTCTCGTTAATTCACAAGATTAATGAATGTTGCAGATCCTGAGTTGTGTGACCTAAATGAGGACATGGATGTAGGCTTTGCATGTTTTGACGCTAGAGAGCAGACAGAATTTTTTGACCTAGACGAGAGAGCACAACGTGATAGTTTCGGTAGCAGAAGACGCGCAGTAGGGAAACCAGGCGGTAGGGGGAGAAAAGCCTACCTGAGTCCGAGAGAAACAGACAGTGAAGATTCTCCAGACCAATTCCGTCTGGAAAGATTGGAAAGAGCTGTTGGTGAAGCATTAGATCTTCATAACAGAGGTATACGCCAACCTGCATATTCTCCAGTGTCTCTAATGTCATATCGAGGGCAGAGTCTGTTCAGTTCGAACAGTTCAAAACCATCCCCCGGAGGAATTGATCAGTCTCAGCCGGCAGTCCAGGTACAAAATTTATTGTTTGAACCCCAAAAGCTTTCTTTTGTACAAAGTAACTTTCACCAACTTATGGGTAAATCTGAAAATGGATCAGAGCCAGCACAGAGTGGTCCCTACTTTGCACAGAGTGTACTTTTAAGCTCTCGGCGTTTATTGTCAAGACCTGCAGAGACTTCAGCAGGTCTGTTTGGTAGCCTGGGTTCAATGCCAGATTTATGTCAAATGCCAGATTCAGCGGAATCCTCTAGGGCAGGATTTGGAGGGAGGGATTCTTCAGTTTCAACGTCTTTTGGGACAGCATTTGGAGCTGGAGGGAGCGGACGTTCAGGAGTCTTTGGAGCAGCAGCACGTCTCGTTCCACACGCTAATTTAGCAGCAGAACAGCTTTCCTTTGTCTTTCCAAGACCGGATTCAGCAGGGCAAGAAGATGAAGGTGGTGCACATTATGGGACATTCATACAGACTACACCATCGGCAACACCTTTCTCACAGACTACAACATCAGCAGCACTTTTCGCACAGACTACACCATCAGCAGCACCTTTCTCTTTCTCACAGACTACACCATCAGCAGCACTTTTCGCACAGGTTACACCATCAGCAGCACCTTTCTCTTTCTCACAGACTACACCATCAGCAGCACCTTTCTCTTTCTCACAGACTACACCATCAGCAGCACCTTTCGCACAGACTACACCATCAGCAGTATCTTTCTCTTTCTCACAGACTACACCATCAGCAGCACCTTTCGCACAGACTACACCATCAGCAGTATCTTTGTCTTTCTCACAGACTACACCATCAGCAGCACCTTTCGCACAGACTACACCATCAGCAGCACTTTTCGCACAGACTACAGCACAAGCAACACCTTTCGCACAGACTACACCATCAGCAACACCTTTCGCACAGACTACACCATCAGCAGCTCTTTTCGCACAGACTACAGCATCAGCAACACCTTTCGCACAGACTACACCATCAGCAGCACTTTTCGCACAGACTTCAGCATCAGCAGCACCGTTCGCACAGACTACACCATCATTAGCACCTTTCGCACAGACTAGACGGTCAGTAGCAGGTATCGCACTGAGTATACCATCATCAGCACCTTTCGCACAGACTACACCATCAGCAGCGACAACAGTAGGAGGCGGAAAGCCGGAGGTTCTAAAGAATGCACCAGGACAACTGCAAGCAAGGTATTCCCTTCGCGGTGCCATTGCTGAACGTGTCGTAAAGAGTAAGTAAGCAGTCTTATTGTTTTCTCAGTTGTTTTATTTATTGATTTATTTATTGTTATTTACCGTTTTAGTACCAAGAGCCAAATGATGAAAACTCGTGCAAAAATAATCCATATCATTTGAATGAAAAAGTGGCAGAAGACCTTCAGTAAACGTTGCCAGAATTTCTTCTGATTTTTAACACAAAAGAACATTTCATGAATAAAAATGATCGAACAAGCTAATAGTGGGTGCAAATAATTTATATGAATACTGAATGTTTCAGAAACGGAGGCTGAAGCTGGCCAACCTCTTTTCCCCCAATTATTTGACGACGTTCTAGGTTTGTTTTATGCATCTGCATCTGACATTTAATACCAAACTTGTTGAGTAATAACCTGTAAAATACACTTAGAGAAACTCGCAGCACAAAAGCAAGTTGTTAGGGTCACAGCAGACAGAAAAGAATTTAATGTAAGTTACAACATAAATTATACACACACACACACACAGCTTGGAGCGCATAAAATGCTATGCTCTCCGCTGATTGCTTTTTCGTGCAACGCCACTGATTTTATTTGTATTCACAGGGTTCTTTGATTGCATGCTGCATTCGTGTTCCTCAAGCTTTCTTTTGTTTGGATCGACAAATTCTGATTGCCCTATTTCCCTTCAATGAAGGTCCGTGCTATTTTCTGTTTGTTGTGTTTACCGTTCTCCTTGGTGACCTAGATTTTTAGATCTTGTTCTCGATCCTGATTTTCTCGTCTGTTATATAACACCGATCCTAACTTTCCATTCTGTTCCATCCATGATTTTTCTGTGCCCGAAATGCCACCATCGGACCATTTTCTAGTGTCTTTTCACCTGGACTTTAAACGACCCGGGACGCAACTTAGTCTGCATTCGGAGCAGACGTCTGTAGTTGGCAGTTTCATTGATGACCTATTATCCCTCTGCATCCTGGGACTAGGTGCTGTCCTTGACAGGCATGCACCTCTCTCCACCCCGGTGTCACTGATCTCACTTCTACCCCATAGCCCATCCGTGAGGTTTAGAAAACAAATGCAAAAGAGAGCGCGGCATCGGCTGGACTTCAGCGGAGAAATGCGAGCCTCACGGCTCACACAGATGTTTTTCTGTGTCACAGGGAGACCACAAAGTGCTTGAGTAGTTCCGAAAAGATTCGATACGAAAGTGAAAAGCCAGACTAACTGCAGTGATCCCCATTCAGGTACTTTAACCTATCTAGAAACGCCATCTGTCAGTCACGCAGAAAAAATATACTCTAGTGATCGAGGAGGACCTCACCGGTGAGAGACAACCTACAGTGATCACGTGCTTGTCGTATGTTTTGCTGGGGATGGCATTATTCCGGACCAGTCACCACTTTTTATCAGAAAAGTGAAACGTTTTTTGAAAGCATAAAATGCGATAACCTTCGAGGCTAATTTTGGTGACAGTGAATTTATCTTGATTCTTGGTGAGTGTTGAATGGGTTAATAGCACTTTCTTCATGCCACTGTAATTTGGATGGATATAATGGACCAAAATACCTCGAGCCCCATTTGGGGCTCATGGCTGATACTGTGGAATTTTTAGCAAATATGTTTTGATTGCGTTTTACAGGAAATTACTCGACACAGGCTTCTTTCTTATAAAGAAATAGAAGATTTTATACTTCACAATGACCGTTTTTGATTCTGATGATGAAGATGACGATAATGGTCCTATAGATATTGTGCAACGTCCTCCAGAACGAGTTGATGAAGTTTCTGACAATGAAGATATCAAGGAAGACATTATCGACGATGAAGAACCAGCTGATGTTGTAATTCATAACGCGGAAGGATGGATAAACTACACGAAAACTTTCTGCAATTTGGTATGTCCTCTGAAAATGTGAGAGTTGATGAACAAACGGTTTGATACTACGGCTATCATCATCTCAAGCAGCTTATCCGTGGTAAGCCTGTAAAGTTTGGATTCAAATAACGGGCGATCTGCTGCTCACCAACTGGCTGTTGTTATCAGATTCAGGTGTATACAGGCGCAAATCAAAAGACGCAGGAGATGACTCCGCCGTAGCCGGAGTTGGAGTATCTGTTATCCTGAAGATAGTTTTGATGTTAGAGACACCAAATGCTCTCAAGGTTTATTTTGACAATTTTTTTCACTGGATTCCCTTTGATGAAACATTTGCAAGATATCAGAGCAACAAGAACTGCTCGATTCCATAGAATGAACGTGTTATGAACATAATATACATGGAGATGAAAAAAAGAACGAGGAGCATACGACTACAGATTTGTTTTGCGGAATGAAAATTTGGCTGCCACCTGGAGCGACAACAGCTGTGTAAAACTGCTATCCAACCACGAAACAATGGAGCTTCTCTCACAGGTTAAGCGATGAAGTAGGATTAAGAAGAAAGATATTCAACTGCCTCAACCCAAACTGATCACAGGGTATAACAAGCTTATGAGGGTAGCTGGAGAAGAGGGATTTGAACATCCAAAAATACAGAATCAGAATGGGGCGGTGGGTACTTTACTTACCAGTGCCATTGACGTGGCATTAGTGAACACACATACACACACATTGTATTGTCTCGCAAATGGTACAATCGCCCCTTCTGGATTACCGAAGGAAGATGCCTTCACCACTGTCTGATCTCAAAAGGGCTGGGAGGAAATCTTTCCCCAAATCATCAATCCATCGTGTCCCAGTTTACATCAGAACATTTGGATTTCACTGTATCTGCAAACAGGGGAAATGTGCAGTGTGTAAGAAAAATGCAAGAAAACAATGCTCTATATGTGATGTGGGACTACATATAATAATAATAATGAAGATTTGTATAGCGCATATTCACACTCATAGATAGCATGCTCTTAGCGCTTAAAATGGGGAAGGGACGTGGACTAAGTAGATACAAAACAAAGGGGACGAAAGAAAACGACAGTACTGACGACGAAACAGATAACAAAAGGCATAAAGTAACAGGAACAGAGAAAATAGTGATGGGTAAAGTAGCAAAAGGAAAGGGGGAGGGGTAAGGACTAGCATTGTGTGGACTGTGTTAGGAGTAATGCTCTAGGAAGAGGTGCGTTTTCAGTGCAGATTTGAAAGATTCAATTGTAGGAAGGTGGCGGATATGGAAAGGAAGAGAGTTCCATTGTTTTGCAGCACAGTAGCCAAAAGTCCTGTGACCATATGTTGTTGTTCTGGTGACAGGAACAGTTAGGATACGGTTGTCAGAGGAAGAGCGGAGTTGTCTGGCCGGAGAGTAAGGGATGAGAAGTTCAGAGAAATAGTCAGGACAGGGGCCAGCAAAGAAATTAAAACTCAGCACAGACAGTTTGTACTGAATGCGAGAACGGATGGGTAGCCAGTGTAGAAAACGAAGAAGAGGAGTGACATGGTCCATTTTCCTTGCTCTAAGCACCAGACGTGCAGCGGAGTTCTGTACTCTCTGGAGTTTCTGAATGAGGTAGTCAGGGGAGCCTGCCAGCAAGGAGTTGCAGTAGTCAAGCCGAGAAAGAACAAACGCACAGACAAGAGTGTTGGTAGCGCGTGTAGAGAGAAAGTGACGGATGGCACTGATCTTACGGAGCTCATAGTAGGCAGACTGACAGACAGCTGTAACATGTTTATCAAGGGTCATGTCATCAGTGACAATAAATCCCAGATTCCTAACAGATGACGTGAAGGTGATGTTGCTGTCGCCCACCTTGATGTGATTGGGCAGACTGACTAGTGAAGGTTGATGTCTTCTTCTATGGCACAAGAGGGCTTCCGTTTTATCGTCATTTAGTTTAAGCTTGTTTTTTACCATCCAGCCTTTGACATCGCTGATACAAGCTTCTAGAGAGCTAATAGCAGAGTGAGACTCAGCCAGTGGAGTAGAACAGTAAAGCTGCGTGTCATCAGCATAGGACTGATGAGACACCTGGTGGGACCGGATGCATGATGAAAGTGGTTTAGTATACAGGATGAACAGAACTGGGCCAAGTACTGAGCCTTGGGGAACACCACAGAGAAGTGAAGCAGTGCGAGATGTCTGACCATCGACTACCACAGTCTGGGTCCTATCAGTGAGATAGGAGTTGAACCATGAGAGAACAGGTCCAGAAATTCCGTAGAGGGTGTGGAGTCTGTGAAGAAGCAGAGAGTGGTCTATTGTGTCAAATGCAGCAGACAGGTCCAGTAGGGTTAATGGAGAGACATGACATCGCCACTGTCAAGAGCAGATAATATGTCTGTTGTTACTTTAATAAGAGTGGTCTCAGTGCTGTGGAAAGGTCTATATGCCGACTGAGCTTGTGGGATAAGATGGTGCTTTTGTAAGTAGGCCCAGAGCTGTGTCAAAACTATTTTCTCTATGATCTTAGAGAGAAAAGACAAGTTGGAGACTGGGCGGTAGTTGTTTAGCACATTGACATCAAGCGTGGATTTCTTAAGAAGTGGCCTCACCACTGCATTTTTGAACAGAGATGGGAAAACACCTGACGACAGGCTGACATTTACAATATTTGTGATGGCAGGAAGTAGAGTATCTAGGCACTCGAGCAGAAGGCTTGTGGGCATCGGATCTAACTCGCAAGTTGTTGGTTTGGCTTTTAGGATGACCGCTTTCACATCGGTCTCAGAGACTGGTAGGAACTTGGTCATGGAGCATCCTGGGAGGACATCACAGGAAATGCTGTCAAGCGCCGACACCGAGTCTAAGGATGAACGAATGTCCGATATCTTGCTGGATCGCTTTCAGCAATGGCATAAAAAATAGATGGTGTGTGCCATGATCCCTATTGGGGGATCGGACTAAAATTTAAAATTAAAGACAAAATGCTGATGATGTAATTGGAAATAGATGTTTTTCTTATTATCTGCTCTAGGATGATTAGGAATAAAGTAAAAAATATTGAGAAAAAAAATTTGGTAGTTACTGGGCTAATATTCTTCAAGCAGGGATTTGTTTCGGATTGTGCGCCAAATGTTAAGCGAGAACAAAAGTGCCTACTACCATTTCTCTACAACAGCTGCCTGATATGTTCTGTACATTCTTTCTGAAAAGTACAGGGATTAACCAACAGTCCCACAACCCTAGCTTTAATATTTCCTGCGAATGCCTTTGATGGAGTTTTTGTTCCTGTCACCGAGTCCCAGCCCAGGAGATCATCACAAAGTCTCCAAATAAAATTCTGCTCACTCGACTCGATTACGTCTCATCTCCTACTCGACTTGATGACTCGAGTTATGACTCAACTGGTGCCATTCCGCTAGCTCCTAATCTTCATAATTTTCATTCATACATTTAATTCGTGTTTGTCATGGTGTCGTCCGTTTACCGACTCTTGTCTTTCTGTCGGTTTGTTTGTAGTCTTTCACGTGCAGCGCATTGACCTCGCATCGACACGGGATAATGGTCTTTACAAATTCAACTGCTTTATTATTCGTAATAGTAGTAGTTGTAGCAGCAGCAGCAGCAGCAGCAGCAGCAGCAGCAGCATGTCCATGTTGCACTTGGTTAAAGGAGAGCAGAAGAGGCTCTGCGTGAAGATTTGCCACATTTTGGGGCATCATTTAAACCATTCGAAGCATTAGCATACGTGTATACTGTGCACGAAGAGGTAAGGGTCAGAGAATAACTCACAAAAAGCAATCGCAGCCGTTGTGACTGCTCGTGTTGTAATATGTTTGAATTTCATTATTTTACAGTAACTTGAGAAAAACAATTCCTTTGTAAATTATTTCTATTCCAAGACGTGGGGAGTCAAAAACAAAACCCACTTCCTGAATCAGAAAGTCACAGGACATGTCAGTCCACTCTTGCTCAGTGAAAAAACGCGTGTGGTTGCTGAGACACATTCAGCGGATCTTTCTCGTACAAGCTGAGCAAGTGTCATTAGAGTAACTTGAGGCCAGCCACTCCATCTGCAAGCACTATAACGACTGGGCCGTATTTTCTACCTGTGGGTTGTCAACACTCCAGTACGTCCCAGGCGTGTTCGATGTTAAGTCACGTCACCACGCGCGCACGATGGGGCTGTGGTCTTGTCATCCTGCAGCATGGAACCTGGATTCGTGGTAAAGCTGGCATAAGAGGCCACACAAAGCTCGTTTGTCTGTACCGGATGGCAGTCGGAGCGCGACGAACGAGATGAAGATAGACACGATCAAAGAGCCGCTGTCATCGGGCTATCGGGTTCCCAAATGCAGACATTGATAAATCATTCTTCTGGGCCCCGCCACACTCACATGATGTTCTGCAAAAAGATGTTTAAAAGTATAGGTGGTATAGGCACCTATAGCTCCTGTCTGGTTATCCAGCTGTCCAGCACTACTGCGTGCGTCGAGGTCTTAAAGGCTTCTTGGATGTTGAATTTTCGCATCTCATACCTTAACTCCTCAGGCCAGACTCTGTCAAAAACCTTTATTAAGTCGATGAAGTTGCAATAGAGGCGGTGCTGATGCTATAGATGCTTCTCTATCATTACGCGACAGTTGAATATCTGCTCCACTGTGTTCCTACCTAGTCTGAAACCAGCTTGTGCTTGTGCTAGTAGTTCCTCAGCGGTGGTGCTGAGCGTTTCTGAATTACTTTCAGTATGATTTTGCTTGGGTGGCTAATCAGACGTATGGTTCCGCCACTGCTGGAAGGGGTATGTATGACCAGTTACAACAACTATGCTTTGGACCATTCTTTGCATTCCGAGGCTGGCACAGAGCAGCGGGAGGGTTTGTTATTTCATCCCTACCTTGTTTAAGCAGCCCACCCGAGACGATATCAGCGACGGGTGACTTTCCTCCCTTTCGACGACGCACCACTTCTTCAACTTCTTCCCGTTGGACTTGTAGGTCTGTAAGGTCGCTGGTTCCAATCTGGTTGTTTTTAAGGATGTTAACGTTTGCCTTCAGCTGGACGTTGTACAGGTCTTTGCAATATTCAATCCATCGACTTAGTACATCAGTGTTTTCCATGAGAAGGTGACCGCTGCTGTCTTAAGGTCTTGTGTGGACGTCTTGGTAGGGATCTTTAGTAGTTGGTAGGTCTTTTTGCTGCCACTCTGTGCCATTCCCTCCTCTGTGGTCTGGCACTGGCCCTCGATCAAGTTGTCCCTTGCTGCTTTCACCCCTTTCATTATGGCTCAATTCATTTTTCTGTACTCGGAAGCTACTTTTTGGTTGCTTTTCTGTGCATTGGAAGGTTTGGTTCACCAGTACAGGTATTGTTTATTTTCCGTGATTTTCGTTCATATTTAAAGCATTAGGGACACAGTCAAACAAATGCAGTAAAAGTGAAACAAGTACGGGTCATTCAAGTACAGTGTATAGCCACACTTCACAATTTCAGTTCATTTCAGTACCTTACTAAAGGCTTTAGTTATACTTTATACCAAAATCGGCACCTGGCCCTTAACTATCTGTAAATAACATACATTCTTATGACTAACACTTGCATGTATGCTGAAGGAAGAATTCATCACTAACAGCTCTAGAAAGTGCGCTCAAGCACAAAATTGAATATCATCAAAGCACGAAGTTCAGTAATGTTATACATTCATTGTTTTTTTTATTTCTTTCTGCAGAAAAACACGAAATGCTATCAGAGACTGCAGCCAAGCGACCTTCATTACCACAGTCATCAGAATTAGCGGCACCGAAAGTTTCATCACAGTTAACATATCTCATGCCTGTGCCAATGATGAAGCAAATGTCCTCGTCACAAATGGACGCTAGCAGGGTGGATGGACTATCGCCCCGGTCGCGAGACACACAAGAACCGCCTGCACCACCACCACCGTTTGAACCAGCGCCTTTCCTTGAACGTTCACTTCCAATGGTATGTCGACGAGTGATATCACCTCAGGTAAGAAAATACTCCCTGGAAGCAGCGCTTAGAGAAGAACCAGACCAAGAGGGAGCTGAATCCCTGAGGGATGGAACCACAAGAAAGGATGCAGGTGATGAAGAAGTAATGTTAAAAGCGCAACGAACAACAATACCATCCAAAGCTGCCAGAAGTATGAACTGCGCATTTAGAAATACAATTTCAGTAGAGTCTGCTCACGAAACGCAAGAAGGTCCCGCTGATGGTCCGGAAGAAACGGACGCGATGGTGTTTGGTTTCGCTGAAAAGAAGAAGAGGAATAGGAAGAAGAAGGCTTTCCTTGATAAGTGCGTAATCAGTCGCTTTGAGAGCGATATTGACTTCATTCAGCGACAGCTGGAGTTCCAGGTCGGAGGCAAGTCCGGGCTGCTGGACTACACTACCGACGCCAAAGGGCAGGTGCCTGCCATACGGGAGGCGGAGAGTAACCGGACCATCGACCAGTGGCTGCAGCCGGATGTCTTGAAAACGCTGCTCCTGTTGCCAGACAAGGTAACTTCTGCCTTGATGATGATGATGATGATGATGATGATGATGATGATGATGGTTATAGTGATGACGATTGATGATGGCAGTTGACGGTTGATAATGACTACCATGTTTCGAAGAATCATGGAGGCTGACGACGGCGATTGATGATGATTTTGACGACAGGGATTTTTTTTTTAAAGTCAGCAGAGAGATATCAGTTAAGGGTAAAGATGTTTGAAACATTCTTTTGTCAGTCTCTCGTCAAAGAGACAAAGAAATGTGTACACACTGTGTTTGATGGCTTGTTTTGCTGAAATATTTTGCTGATGACTGTATTACCTTATATGTATGTTTTCTCCTGTATTTAATACTATATTTTATGTGTATTTCATGTTTTTGTGTATCTGTATTATAGAATAAAAAGTTTGAAGTAGTCAGTAGGTGATTCGATGCGAGTGGTGTATAGGTAGGTAGGTGTAAATAGGAACAGGTCGAATGAAATGATGAAGAGCTCTTGTTTGTGGAGTACAGGAAGGTGAGTGGTCCCTCGACCTGCGGCTGGGACTCGTCCTTCATGCGGACGTTGAGGCGTGTCGACAGCTTCTCTTCTCTAGCGGTCTTCGCTCCTTTGGTTAGTGAACCCTACTTATTCACTCAGTCGTTATGTCTGCCAGTTGCGAGGCCCACACGCGAACTCAAATCCCCATAGACGTATGGAGTTGGAGAAATGTAGGGCGGGTCTGTAGGAAAGGTTAAAGCAAAACTAACAATGCAGGATCGCTTTGTCACTGGTGACTGCAGCATGGAAAGGCCTCCTAGTCTTGTGGTTAGCGCTCTTAACTGTGGAGCAGAAGGTCGCCGGTTCAAGACCCACCCGGGTCTGGAGTTGGTTAAAAAATGTCCCACACACCCAGCAGCTTTTTAGAAGAAACGGACATCAGATTTATCAGGCAAGGTAAAGGCAGAGGAAGGAGAGATTTAGCTCTGTCTTGTACATGTCATGCCTCAGACAAAATTGTCCACCTACCTTCGCAGTCTTCGCGACAAGGCTATGCGGATCTGTACCGTAAGCAGGGTAGGCTAATAGCAATGATGGTGATATATACATAAATACATACGGGTGTACCAGTTAAGTGTGGCCTTGACCCTTTATGAATGATACAGCTGTGCTCATTTTTCCCTGCTTTCCATTACAAATCCACACAAACAGGTTCACATAAAAGTGAGAAACCGCTACCATAGACATTGAAAGTGAGAAGGATAACAGGCACTATATGTGACTGACTGTGATGTCCCATACACGCACGCACGCGCACACGCATACACAGGGACACACACACGTGTGTATTAATGTATTTCCCGACTTTTGACAGGCGAGTCTGCTGCCAGCAGCCTGCAGAAAGTGGTGGCCACTCTACTGGTGCTGATCTCGCTCCTACAAGTTCTGCTGCCAGACCTGTCCCCGCGCGACTTGGTGTTGCTGCTCAAAGCCTCCATCGCCAGGTTCGCCGACAGCGAGCTGCAGTGCAAAGTCAGGTTGGCCTTAGAGGGCACAAAGATGGAACTCCCCAACGACCTTATGAGCCGCCTCGAAAAGGCGCTAGGCTACTGCAAGGTCATGGACGAACGCCATCCATTGGCCTGTTCCTCGCTGGAACTGGCGTCCGATTGGCCAACCCTCTGCGTCAACCTACTCGGCTTGGCCTGAGGCATTGCACAGCTTCCTTGACAAAGAACGGTTTTTGGACTTGAGATAGTCTATACAATCAGAGCCCGCTTTAAATTTCCCGTTTGTTTTGATAATGACTTGTAGTTTGTAAACTACTTTCTTGCCCGGGATGAGGGTGTGTGAAGGTTTGTAAGATTGCTTTTGCCAACGCTTTTCATTTTGAATTTTGTACCATAGACCTTGTGTGATATTCAGAGTTATGACTTGTGATGGGTGTTTAAGTGTTTTATGTGGTTTTTGTTTCCTTGCAAGTCTGTAGCTCAGTGAAATGTAGAGCAAATTATTACATTAAATGTTTTATCACATTGCATGTTTGCAAACGATGTTACAAATGTCAAAAACAAGTTACGCAGCCTCATTTTCATTTTCAGATATTTTAATAGCCGAGAAGTTTTTACAGATATATTTACTATATGTAATAGTTTTCTTTGTAGCTCACGAAACTACTGTGCCATACACTTTTGTTATCTGTTACGCCTTTTCCTTTATTCCTGATTCCTTTTTCTGCGATCGCTTCAGAGAGTTTTGATGATGCGCTGTCACAGCAAGCTTCGTGTACAGTGGGGAAGGGGTATGAGGCGGTAAACATTGTGCTTCTTCGGAACGATGTTTCTGTCTGCAAATGTTGAGCCGCAGCACAGGGGATAATGATTTGAACTTCTATACAAGGATCATATAAGTGTCAACTACTTTTTGAAGCATAACTTTTCATCGAAGATTCCATACAGTGGAATCCATGCCTACCGCCTCGCCTCTCTGCTGATGACGTTCACCTTCGCACAAGTGGCTACACTACAGGAGACCAGCGTCCATGATGATTGTTATGTTTTTGTTTTTTGTGAGTCATTTTGAGCCTACGTTTGATGGTGGGTAAAGAGCTACGTCAATCAACTTTATCAATGTTTTGCTGTGCATTGTGTATGCTTGTTTCTGTGTATGCGTATTCATGAAGGTGCACTTGATGCTTGCCCTAAAAAGGTGTACTTGCGCGCCTGTCTGTATGTAAAGCGTTCTGATATCGGCTGATGCTGGAGAAAAGCGCTATTAATATTATTTTGAATTTATTTCAACCATCGGTGTATTTTTGTGGAATTAATTAGGCTGTTTGATTTCTTTTAAATTGTAGATATTCTCGATTGATTAGGTCCAGTGTGAAATAACAATTTGAGTTACCTGCAATTTTCTGAGCGTTTTGACAGCTGGCTTTTTGAAGCATTACTATTTTTGGATTTAATATCAGTTGTGCATTAATTTGCTTGAATCAAAACTATGTAAGTTGTTCAGTTTATAGTTTGAAGATGATGATGATGAGCACGTGACGACAATGACAATGATGATGTAGTTTTGTAATTACGAACATCATCATCAGGGAGAAACTAAATAAGCAACCCAAACACTAATAAGGGGATGAGAGCTAGATGAAAGATGGAAGGAGATGAGAGTTTTGGTGAGGTTGAGGGATTAGGTGAAAAATCAGCTGATTCTTCAGCCGCTTGCGCAAGACTGCTGCATATCCTGCATACATCTAGCATAGGAGCTAGAAGGTTCTGCGAGACCAAACAAATATGGACGAATGTTTGGTCAAGTTTTACAAAGTATTTCCATGACGGCTATATCAAAAGTTGGACGTGTTCATCTGTATTGTTCCTAAACGCTTAAAGTTCGATATAACCATATCTGCCAGCACTTTTCCACAGTCATCATTTTGATAACCACCCACTCTTCTGCTTAACACATAACCACCCACTGTCCTGCTGAACAGAATTTTAGTGGCTGCTAACTTTATGAGGGTTGGGGGAAGGGGGATGAAACTACCGAAGTCTGTGTGAGAAAGTTCGGGGAAGAGCAGTGCTACTGGGATTGCATTTTGATGGTGTGAAATTCTTAGGCTTTGACTGGCTTGGCGTTGAAAAATTTCGTTTAGAAAGTTTAAATTAAAAAAAGAACAATTTATAAAAATAAAGCTTATAATGTCATTGTCTCTTAACATTCTTGTATATGTGTACATTATGTGTTTATTTGTGTGTGTGTGTGTGTGTGTGTGTGTGCGCACGCGTATGAGATGTATTATGACTCATCTGACGCTAGTTTTAAGTTGAAAGTTACCAAGAGAAAAATCTAGCCATCCAGCCTAGTTATAGGTCTGCTTTCAAGCTACTTTCGACGGACTAGATTCTTCTCACGAGGCAAAAACAAAAACAAACAAGCAAACTCCAAAGTAGGAGTAATATGTGTTCGCCTTTTTAACCCGCTGTTCCCACTGGTTCCAGTGATCTTGGAACAGATATTAACAAGGAGACAAAGACTGCTTCTGTTCCCCAGAGAAACGCAGAACCAAGACGTGAAAGAAAAAGTGATGAGACATGATAGATCCGAGTGAGAATGAGAGAACTGACAGAAGACGTGGATTGTTGTAGGAGGTACAGACTTTGCTGGCTCTTGCTGCGAATCATGTCGGTCCCATTTAAGATGGCTATCGAAGATAGTACCTAAATATTTATAAGAGTTGACAATCTCGATGACATCACCATGGATATTACTGATGACTACCTCAGGCTTGTTCATCCTAAAGTCAAAGATCATTTCCTTTGTTTTGGGCCATTCAAGCCAAGGAAGTGTTCGTCACAAAGTGTACAAAGTCAGGAAGAGCGCCAATGTGAACATGTTTATTATCATACAAGACTGACACCAAGGCAGTGTCACCAGCAAATTTTAAAAGAAAGCTTCTATCCTTCTATTCTACAACTCTATATAGTAACAGTCATGGGGACCAACAGCAGCCTTGAGGGAGCCCGTATAGGTGACAACAGGAACGTCAGCACAAAGCATAAAGGGTGACATCAGTGGAAGTTTTGACCGACTTGCGACGAGCCCCTATACGTGCTTATCCAAGTTGAAGGGAGGTTAAAAAACCCCCACAAAAAACTTTACCTTGATCTGTTCATTGACGGAATGCCAGATACAATTCTGGAACATAATAGAAAAAGATGGAAATGCGTCGACAAGAGTCTGTATTATAAATGATTATTATATTGTATCATTCACAATTATTACACATTTATATATTGTTTATATCTTATAAACAACCAAAACAATGATAAATACTAATGGGACTATTTGTTTGTCCGTCTCAGGCCGATTGTTGGTCAAAAGGGAAACACATAGACGTGGCAGCTGAGAAGGCCCAACACTCGTAAAGTCATTGTCTTCAGAGAAGCATGGGTCTGTCATAGCCATTGAGGCACTCGTGGTAGTGGTGCAGCAGCATCCTCTCGGGGCTATAGGGTTGTGACTCCCAGGGCTCGAGCAGGTGTTTGCTGACGTGGTGTATGTATTCCCACTTCGAACAGACGGCTGGGCATCACCATAACCTTGGTTCTAAACTTGAAAAAAGGCACACAAAACGAGGTGCTAACACGTCTTGCAACAATTATAAGGGAGTGATTTTTATATATGATATACCTACTGGCAGTGGCATAGCAAAGGTGGTTCAGTCGAAAGGCTCGTAAAGTGTGTCTGTAGTCTATAGGTTAAAACATTCATAATTCTGTACTTGTAATATAATTTATAGGTTAACATTATTAAAGACAAAAGAAAATTTTTGCTTTCAAAATTATTTTCATTATTATTTTGTTGGTACCAAGGGCAGGTCCGCACCAGGCTGCGAATAAACTAGCTACGCCACTACCTACCGGTATCTGATATGGTCATTTTAATAAAGCCAGGCTGCATTAGTGTCTGCTTCTACTCTACATGCAAAAAAGTGTCCTTTAATTTGACTCTACGGGCACTCTTTTGAGTGGAAACAAGAGATGCAAAAATTTCATGCATCCGATGCAACGCGGTTAGCAGAAGATGATGATAACAACCGGAACAACAACAACAACAACAACAACAACAACAACAACAACAACAACAACATAAGATAAAGTGAACGATTGAAGGAAAATGTTACACGTACTTTGCTAATGGCCTCTGACCTTGCTGTCGTGAAAATAGTCATGATATCGTCGGGGAACTGGGTGGCCACCCCAGCGTCGAAAAACGCCGACGCAGCCGCACGTGTCGTCTGGCAGCTCTGGCGGAATGATGTCGGAGCAAATTATGGAGCATCCAACAAAAAAAGGATGACGACATGTGGAAGACTGAAGAACGAATTTACATGGCATCATGGTCGACAATACAGCTTATCGTGACGTTTACATAAACAAGTATACTAAAATGTTTTCGATCGATCGTGTCTCCATATTTAATGCCGCTGTTTAGAGCTGATTTTAATAATCGTACAGATTTCCAGTTAGGTTTGGGCCTGCACTGACCTTTTATGGCATATTTTTCGTGCACTCTGATTGGCTGAATTTCCACCCTTACCTATCTCATGTGGGGAAAAAATTCCGCCACCCGGCCCGAGATTTGGTAAACGTTTTGCTTTTTGTGCAGAAAATTACTTCTCGTTCTACTTCTCCATCTCCATCGTTTTCTTCTTCGTCTTCTTCATAAACGATTTATTATTTGAATCGGTAAATTGTACTTAGTACGGTACTGCATCAGCTCCCAGAACGTTTAGTAAACTTGAACCTCAATTGAGCAGTGTACTTTCGAGTAGGCCAGTAGGGCATCTTTCATATAAGCTAATCTTACTTTTGCAGAACCTCTCTCTTATGACGAGTTAGATAATGAAGTAGAATCAATATGCTGGCAAGAAAATACTCTTCATGTAGGTGTTCATCATACCATAAACAAAAACATTCAAACAGCCATTAGTAAACATTCTTCAGAATTCACAATTCCCATTCCAAGGGAGTTCTCCATTTGTACTTGAACTTTTGTGAAGGCAAGTATTCCCATGACTTACACCTTATATTCCCTTAACAATGTCTAGTTGTATCCAGTTTGAAGGTGGCTATAATTATTATTACACATGCTCGTTAAATCAGTACTTGTTAGGAAGCCAAGAACTCAATGGTAACTTCAGGTGTCAAAATAAAGAGCTCATGTCGAAATGAAAGCTAAATTTACAGGATTGAAAAGATTGAAGGCTGGGTTCACGAACAATGGCTTATAAAAAAAAGTCTATTAAGGAGTAGGAAAATAATTATACTTGCGAGACAAATTGCTACCCGAAGTATCTCTCTGACAACACTCCTTAAAGAATACAAGTAATAATCATAATAATCACAAAAATACCGTGGTAACGGGCATATTTCTTTGTGCTGAATTTTTATTTGTTCCGGAAGGCCGCCGAATCTATGAAACCAGAAGTCTCAAGACATTCGACAGTCTATCACCACGCGCTAAACTTTTATTTAACCAAGCTATGTAACAGAAAAATAGATAGCTGTGTTACAATGGTTCGGGTTTGCTGTGGCGAAGAGACACGGACCTTCATTTAGTGGTTTGCAGACATAACTGGATTCGAAAAACATGGACAGGTGCAAATTGTTGCATTGTTGGATGTCATACCAATAAAGCGAGATGTCGTTATCTTCAACAAAAAGTAAACATCTATCCTAGTCGCCATCATAGCTTACAATACCAACCGACCTTAGCAACGGGGGACTTCCCTATTGTCGTCTACTAGTAAATGGCGTTGTTGTGAACTCAGTGCTTCCACGGATCTTCATGTGTGGCATTTATTAAATTAATTCTTAAAGTATAGGCTTTTTGTAACATAATAATCTATATAATTGTTTCCAAAAAAACAATGCTTTTTAAAAAATTGTTAGTGGTAGAGCAAGTCAATAACATCTGTTGTGACGATGTTTTATATGATAAAATTGACGATAAACCCACATGCGTTTTCTATAAACAACCGAAATACATTTTACAGAAAATAATACTGTTGATTTTGCAATCAGTCTTCTTTAACAAGGTTCTTATGACAGAAAAGCTTAATTACTTCTAAATTTTCTTTGACGTTAGGAACACCCGCCATTTTGAAATCGGAAACGGAAGTGAAAACCTAACGTTTGTAGGGTTTGCTACGATTGGTCACTCCTATGATAACGCAAAGAGGCAACGAATGAGAGACACTCATCCAGTAGATGAAGGTCAGTGGTGAGAAGATGGTATTAATGAAGACCATACATTAAGAACCAGCTGTTTATGTCGTCGTCAATGGCTCGTATGTCTTTACATCAACGGTTCCAGTCTCTCCGTCAAACCGAGTCAGGTTTGTGGAGGACATACGCGGGTTTTTTATTTTACAGTTTCGTGCCTTTTTTGCTGTAATTTTCAGTTTTGCTAATACAACTTTGTTTGGAACAGAACACAGTGTCGAGTGTTTGACGGGTGTGTGCAGCACATTACACAATCTTTGTTGTACGTAAGCATCTTGCACACATACATTTATTTCTAGTTTGGACTTGCGATGATCTCCGAGCGTAAATCAGCACACACCTGTAGCATTGATCATAGAAAACACAACTTCGTTTTTTTGCTAAGAGTTACCACCCATATGGCTCCCGATCACGTTGAAATCAGTAGTTATTAGTAATTGAAAATTAGAAATTTTATGCAAAATATATCGGCTACGCCATATTTTTTAAAATATACAAAGCAATTAAATATTCACGAAATAAAAAAAAATTCCTTTAAATTTTGATCCAATTTTGAATATAGGTCTCATTTATCTAAGTGTGAAATTTTAAAAAATCGTTGGTCCATGGTAACACATGCTGACTAAAGACGACACACGCTTAACGATAATCATTTGAACGATCTCTGTGTACACTCTAACCCCCCTTTCTAGCTTCACAAACTCTCAGTTCTTAGACACTACCTTAAAGGACAACGCGACCGCTCAGCGAAAATCGCTGGAAACAGAGCACAAAGTATCACACAAACATGTTCGGTGGTCTTTTATGACAGAGAGGCATGAAAGATTTTATATTAATATTTTTCTCTAAAGCACACCTGGATTTGTCGAGAAAACAGGAAGTGACGAAACGAACGTAATTATAAAAATAGCACCGTTTGCACTAGCTGAAGTCGAAGAGCAAAGATGTCATCCTCGGTAACAGAAAAAACTGACCGGGACTCATTGTGCTGTTGCTGAATGTTCTCTTTGACACTCAGAAGGAGTTAGTTTGTACTCATGAAGGAAATCCTAAAGATAATGGCAGCAAACGCCAGTGGATTAACTTTGTTCAAACGTTTCAAAATCGATTGTTATCCAGTCACTTATACAGTACAAGCAAGTCTTGGACTTTCAGTAAACCGAAGAAATCTTATTCCTACAGCAGTGCTTACTATACAAAAGCATGAGATGTTAAAACCAACTACTACTGCTGGTAGATCAAACATCAGATATACAACATCAACGGTTTCTACACCGGATAGGGTCTACAAGTAACACGTGTGACAGCCACAAACACATCATCATCAGTCGTATCTTTATCCAGCATAATGCTTAAAACAACAACAATATATATATATACTCATATATTCTTTTAGACATTATAAATTTTATTTTGATAAATTAATCAGTTTTCAAACTTTCCACACGAAATTCTCGAACGCCAAGTCAGTCAAAACCTAAGAATTTCTTGCCATCAAAATGTGAATAAGTACTGATGTTACACCAAGCTTGTTCATCCTAAAGTCAACGATCATTTCTTTTGTTTCTGAGACATTCAAGGCAAGGAAATGTTCCTCACATTAATGTACAAGGTGTGAAAAGTAACGTGACTGGTGTCAAAAACAATTTATTTTAATTCCAAACAACAAAATACATAGTTTCCCCTTTCAAAGTAGCCCCCTTCAAGTCTAATGCACTTTTCTATCCTCCTCTGCCACGCTTTTATGCACTGCTGGAAGGATTCTTCTGGGATTCCCCTCACTCCATCAGCTCCTTCGCTACGGCTCACTTGATGGCTTAAAGGCTTCAAAATGGGTCCCCATTAAGAAAAAGTTTACATATAACAAGATCAGGTGAATAGGGAGATTGTTCCAGTACGACGATGTTTTTCTCGGCCAGGTACTGCCAGATGTTCAGGGCGTTTTGAGTAGGTGCATCGTGTTTAAGGAAACACATAAACAAGGCCCGTAATTCATAAAGCCTTAAAGATCGTCGTGTTCAAAGAAGCATGGGTCTGTACCAAAGTAACTAAGTATGCAGTGCAATGATGCACCCTGCAGTTCAATACTGCCTTGTGAGATGAACTATTCATATAATACGCCTGTAGACGTATTTAATGGATACTGTAATCTATACAGACCCATATTTTTCGCTAAGGAGTGCATTCTAAGCCTCGCTAGGAATCGATTTTGCGTTCTCTGGCTCATCACTCTTTGACGATATTTCCTGATCTGAAAAAGTCGGTCCACACGCGACGCTGTTTTTACGAACATGCCGCAATAGTAAATCTCAGCTTCATTTCAAGTTACAATTTGAGCGCTTCCACAGCAGTTGCCATGCGGATCTTAAGTTCAGGCATGTAATGCTCCCGAATGGTTGTGTCTCTGACCCAGCCGTCACAGCGCATGCCATAGTCGTCGAGGCACTCGCGGTAGTGGTGCAGCAGCGCCCTCTCGGGGCTATAGGGTCGTGACTCCCAGGGCTCGAGCAGCTGTTTGCTGACGTGGTGTATTCCCACCTCGAACACGCGGCGGGGCATCACCATGACCTTGGTCCGAACCTGGAAAAAAGGCACACAAAATGAGGTGCCAGTAGACTATAAGGAAGGGATTTTTATACACAGACCGACATGCCTGCCAGTCTCCTCAATATGATCATTTTTTTTAATACAGTCGGACCTCGCTAAGTCGAACTCAAAGGGACCCGAAAAAAAATTTGACTTAGGGAGTTTTCGAGTTAGGGAAAATGGCGTAATAGGCGCAGCTTAATCAAGGACAATGTTTTTCCGGCTTAATTACTGTATTATAACCGTTAATTATACAGTATTATCGTTTTATACGGATGCATGTACTGCCATTTCCGCGGCACGTACCGCACGGGAAAAACCACGCCGACACGAACTCTATTCAGTGCTCGTCCCGATAAGAGACTGACAAAGGTAGAAAACGTATTTTTCCACAGTAAGTTTGCGTGTGAACCACCAACGGTCCACTGGTCAAGTTACACCACCGCCACCGCCTGAAAGGATTGTCAAGGCGGGTGGCCATAAATCTTGACCAGTGATGCACGGCCAGCCGACTTGAAGTGGCCGTGGGAAAAGTCTAGTGTCGGCCAGTTCCCCTGAGTCGGGCAACTTCAAAGCAGGAACTGGTGTGAGTCAGTTCGTTCTCCACTGCGCAACAGAGCACGCAACGAACCTTTTACACAAAGATGATAGGAAAATGGGATAAAAGTGTCTTTCTTGAGACAGTTTGGAACATAATTTGGAACAGTTTGAGACATAGTTGCGTCTGGTTGGTGATGACTCAAAATTCGACTTACGGAGGTTGGAAGACAAAAAATCTTCGAGTTAAGGAGATCTAAAATACATTGTTCTTAAGGGAATTTAGCCGGGACCTAACAATTAATTCGAGATAGGGAGGTTTTCGACTTAGGGAAGTTCGACTTAGCGAGGTCCGACTGTAGTAACTGTTTCTATTCTACGAACATAGAAACGTTCTTTAACTTGACTATGCAGGCCCTTTCTTGGGCTGAAACAAGAGATGCAAACGCCTCATGCATCCAATGCGAGGCGGTCAGAAGATAATAATAATAATAATAATTAAAGTGAACGAATCCAGGAAAATGTTACACATACATTGCTAAGGGTCTTTGACCTTCTCATCGAGAAAACGGTCATGAGGTCGTCGGGGAACTGGGTGGCCACCCCAGCGTTGAAAAACGCCGACACGAATCTGTAGCCACAAGTGTCATTTGGCAGCTCTGGCGGAATGATGTCGGAGTAAATTCTGATGCATCCAACAAAACAAGTATGATTACATGTGAAGGACTGAAGAACGACTTTACATGGCATCAAGGTCGATAATACCACAATCCTAATTTACGCCATTTGATCGTATGGTACGAATATGTCAAACTGACAAATAAATACAGAAGAGAATGTTGTAACAGTCAAATTTGTTCCTCAGTACACAAAAACATATTGTTACAATCACGTCAACCTGACAAACAGAGAAGAGAATCTTGACAGTACGTCGATTCGTTACAAGCATATCTCGTTAAATTACATCAATGTGAGACGCGCATCAGACACACACACACACACACGCGCGCGCGCGCGCGCACCGATATGCAGTGTTAGGAGCTCAGAGTGTGTCGTACGTACACACACACACACACACACACACACACACACACACACACACACACACACACACACTCACACACACACAGTCACTTGCGCGATTTTACCACAAAGTATAAACAATTGTCTTAAGGTTGTCCAGACAAGGATATAATTTCTAGAGCCAAGACAAATATTATCACACACATGCACAAATCAAAGTCCAAGGGGTCACGCTGCCTAAGTAGCACAAAGCAAAAATATCAGCTGGTGAACACCCGGGGAATGGTAAATGCACTACATATTAATATCTAGATTTAAATGTAAAGAACAACACACAATAATCTGGTATCCAATGGAATCCACACAGTCACTTCAAACCCTAGATGAATGACAGGCAAAATTTACACTGTTGTCCCTTGTTGGGGGAAGGTGTTATTTATATATAAGCAGATATGAGTATGTGTATCTGTACGTGAGTGTGTGGGAAGGGTTATATATATATATATATAAGCCGACATGAGTATGTTTGTGTTGGGGGATTACTAATTTTAAGCAGATATGAGTGTGTTGAGTTTTATATATATATATATATATAAGCAGATATGAATATGTGTGTAGGGAGGGGTTACATATACTGATGTATTAGCAGATATGAGTTAGTATGTGTATGCATCTGTGTTTAGGTAAGAATGAGAAAGAGGGACAGGAACATCCCCTCACAAGCTCATCCCGTGTTTACATGTATTTATATATGATATATATGATTTAGAAGAAGGAAAGAACAGGTGAGTGAGGCAAAAAATTAGCTTTTAAGATATTAGCTGATTCCCAGTCGATTCGACTAGGGTCAGTTCGACTAAGTCGTTTCGTCTAACGGTCGGTTCGACTAGTGCCGAATCGTCTACAGATGTCTGCAGTATACGTGCTATTAAAATGATGCAGCCATGTAATTGTGTTGTAGGCGCTATTTATGGCGTGTCAGACTGTAGAAGTGTCACGGGTCAGTGACTATTGACATAAAACCCCATAAAACAAATGTAGCACTCTAGAAGTGTAATTAGTTATTTGTTTGTTTTAGTGTAGCACTCTACACTCGCTGTTCCTTTGTGACCATCCAGCGCTGCGGTTGTTCTTCGATGGCCTGTCCAAAGATATTGCAATGCAGAAAGCTGCATTTCTTTAGAGCATGTCAGGCACACACACAGCGTCCGACAGAAAAAGGTGTACATGTATCAACTACGTTCACGTGTTCAGCGTTCTATTGGGCGTTACGGTCAGAGCCACGTTGTTACATATCTGCCTGCTATAGCGCATCTCTCATACAGTGAGACTTATTAAACGGTAATATTGTGCATTATTTACAGTTAAACTGCATATTGAATTTTAATCACTTTTTGGAATTTCAATGTGTCATTAGCACGGTGTTCTATGTTATTGGGCGGTAATATTGTGCCTTTAAATCACAATTCTCATTTACAATTTCATTCGCTCTATCCTGTGTTATTAGACGGTAATACTATGCTTGGATGTGTTACATGATAGATTTAAATCATTTAATAAAATTCAAATCACTTCAATTTTTTTCCATTTCATATGTCCTATAGACGAATCGGTGCTAGTCGAACCGACCTCAGTTGAGCCGACCCTAGTCGAAATGACCGTTAGACGACACGACATAGTCAAACCGACCTTAATTAAACTGACCCTATAGTCGAATCGACCGGTTACCGTATTAGCTGTTACAAACTGACTAGTGAATGTGTGTGTGTGTGTGTGTGGGGGGGGAGGGGTGTGAGTGAGAGAGTTTGCACATAAAGAAGTCCTTTTTAAATAAAAAAAACAGACCAAAACAAAAAACAAAAAACAAAACCCACAGATCCCTACACGAAGGGAGAGAATTCACGAGAATCTGAAAAGGGAACAGGGAAAGATATATCGTAATATAGAAGATAAATATTGTGGGAAGAAACTGCACAGTCCCACAGACACGTGAAATTGGAGACGGGGAGACCATGAAACACAATATAAAGCAAAAACTTCGAATTCATACAATACAAAAGCACAAGACACTGGACACTCCTTCGCTCCACAATACTGACGCCTCAGGCGGCAGTCACGTCGGGATCACTATATACGTTAGGAGCTCAGAGGCTGTTGTATACACATACAGAGTCACTTTTACCACAAAGTAGAAACAATTGCCTCAAGGCTGTCGAGGATCTATTTTCTAGGGCCTAGTCGAATATTATCACACATACAATGCACAACTAACGGCCGCCTAAGTAGCACAAAGCAAAAATATCAGCTCGTGAACACATTGGCTATGGTAAATGCATTACATATCAATATCTAGATTTAAAAAAATGTAAAATCCACAAAACATTTAGTGAAAGACTACTTAGTCGCTTTTAAGCACAGTAGATTGATTAAAATTATAGCACACAGGCAGTTATGTTTCACAATCAATTAATCCACACAGCAGTTTCTTCACATAGCAGTTACATAAAGATAGGTACAAGCTACACAGTCATTGCTTCTTCACATCTACCCATTCGCCTCCATATGTTTTTCTCCTCCTTCCACAATCTCAAGGGGAGAAAACTAAGAGAGAGAGAGAGAGACAGAGATGCATACGTACTGTCACAGACACCCGTCCCCGATATATATATATATATCTGTAATGGCCAAAGACCGAAATTGACCAAAGTTGGAAGTGTCAGGTCAAATCAGGAAATGGCCAACTTCGTTGTAAATTGACCAGCCAATGTCCGATCTTTTCTTGAGTTTGTGATTTGGTTGGCCAGTTTGCGAAATGGCATAGGGCGATCGGCCAAAGTCGAAAAATAAATCATGGCCATATTTTGGTGGTTCTGTATAATTTCATATTTTCATAATGATTATTAATTACAAATTATCAAATTCATTTCTGTATAAAGCTTGTAAATAATAGCAAATTATCAATCTCTTATCATCACTTGTTACAGCAGGATGAACTTTTTTGAAATTTCGAATTACACAACAGTTTGTCATTTCTACATTTACAGTGATTTGTTGCGCACTTAGAAGTGGAAATGCGTCGAGTAGAGCCTTGGCCACCTGTCAATGGTAGGGAAGACGCGACGGTTCGCAATGACCTTTTTTAATGTGCCAGCAGATTCTAGTGTAAGCAGTTTCTCGTGTAGAATGGAAAACTCCCTTCTGAAATACAGTTGTTTGAGAACACCAATTTTCTTTTCCTAGTTTGTAGAAAGTGCCCTCGACGTTCATGACAACTTTAAGAACGCTTCTTGGACCACCATGAACTCTGTCAACATCTGGTGTACGGATGCGTACATTATCTCCAACTTTTGCCGGTGGGAATTTTGCATCTGAATTTTTAAGCATCTTCGCACCTTGAGCTTGCAAACTAATATTAGCTGCTGACCTCTTCTTCCTGATTTCTTATGTATTATAGCATAGCCTACAAATGATTATCCCTCCGTGTCCTTCGTCTGCTTCATTACTTATTCCACAAATTGCAAGGACATCTTTGCCGCAGGACCCACAAGGTTCTATCGCCTACCGGACAGTCTTGATTCAGCACATAGAATTTTGGCTAGGGATTTCCCGCCACTTCGCGAAATGGCCAGCAAAAGTAGGATATACACTGGTCATTTCAAGTACATCGGCTAAACCGTGAAATGGTCGGCCAATTCGGGAACGGGTCGAAATTTGGGCGTAACATATACATACAGTAGCACACATATATTGTCCGTCTGTCTTACGATACAAAGACACACGCACACACACGCACACAGACGTGTACCATCGGGCAAATCTGCATGTATTTTGACATATTGATTTTCAACCCAAAATGACCTAGACCTTGCATCTCTGGAGTGAGGCACGATGAACTCATCGATGTCGTGAAAAGCAGTGTAGACGGACTGCGGCATGGTGCGGTACAGACAGTCGTTGTTGACCACCAGCTGACCATTGTACCAGATGTTGCTGGACATCTCCTCCGGCATTCGCCAAGGAATGACTGTAACCCAGCCCTGACGGCAAGAGGTACAAAATGGTGCACTATTTACCAGAGCTTCATGATGTGCTTCGTACGCATTTCAGGGCTATATGCTCTTTGTATCTAAAATATTTTGGTGTCTATATTGTATCTTGTATATTGCAAGATTTGCTGTTATTCTGCCAGTATCTTACGAAGAACAGTCTGGCTTTGTGCTATGTTAATAAAGACCCAGGTACTTTATCTTTTGCCCGCTGGTTGCAAAAGTATGTTCTTTTGGTATCTTACAGAACTTTGTACTTGCTAGTAGAGCTTGGTTTTGGTTCTGTTAGTGTCTCAAGGAGCATTTACCGGGTTCGTGCTCTGTGCTGGATTACTGATGGACGCTGCATTAGCTTATTATTATCTTTAGCTCTTCGTCTTCTAATCCCTTACTTGATTTCGGAGGTACTAGTCGTAGTCTGGACGGTGTAATTTAATTGGTAAGGAAATTGGAAAAATCAATCAATCAATCAATCAATCAATCAATCAATCAATCAATCAATCAATCAATCACGCTTCACTACCTCTGATAGAAAAGTGGACAAGATGACCTCGCAGAGGAGTAAGATTCTCCCCAAGAAAGTGTGATACACCATCCATCCATCCATCCATCCATCCAGTCAGTCAGTCAGTCAGTCAGTCAGTCAGTCAGTCAGTCAGTCAGTCAGTCAGTCTATAACCCTGATACTTACTTTGACCTCATAATGCCTGAGCACTCGCTTCACTACCTCCGAGGTAGAGATGTCGTAAAAAAAGATCTGCTGAGCACCCAGCAGCCGTGTCAATTCCAGGAACTCCACAAGTCGCTTTGGGTTCACGGAGCCAAAGAGCGGGGAAACGCAGATGCTAAAGTTGTACGCGTACTTGTCTTTGCTGACCTGGACGAAAGCAAAAGGGCACTAGCCATGATGAGGAACCTTTTGAGAAGAAGGTTATCGACCCCGCTATTTAATGCACATTAGTTCTGAACATTAATAAGGGAGTTATTCTTTTCAAGAGGACGAGAAAAAACCATTTCTTGTCCCTAGGATACTTCTAAGAGGGTCCGTCTGTCTGTTCATTCTGCTGTTTCTGTTTCTTTCACACACACACACACACACACACACACACACACACACACACACACACACACACACACACACACACACACACACACACACACACGGACGCACACACACCCACAGGGCAAGGTGTTAATGCTAAGCCAACACAGGAACTGAGAGACATAGCTACGTCACAGACCGTTTGACCGGAAGTGACTGGTGGCGACACACGTTGTACAGGGACCGGAATTTGCCTGTCGCTATTAAATAATTGCGACACCGCCAGCGTGTAGTCAAGGTCACGGCCTAAGGGCACAGAGCAGGAGTAGATGAAGCCAAGATATACCTGACGGTGATTCTCGCACATCTGGAAAATCGGAGAGAAAGGTGAGGAGGCGATGAAGGCAGTCGAAGATTCTAAATGGGGGTACTTATGACGTCCTGGACGAGTGTGGCTAAGTGAGATTTGAAGATTCGATAGAAGTGGGAATAAAAATGGTCGTTTGAGTATTAAAAAGATTGTTGAAGATAAGTGTTTACAAAGTGGTTTGCGTCTGGGGTTTAGGATAAACCTGATACAAGCACTCACGAGTAGTGTTGCTGATGGAAGCAAAGAGAATAACCTTTTATACATGCACGCACTCACGCGCACCTCATATTGTTTAGCCTCGGTTACGTAGGTGACACTGTTGTCGCCGTTGTAGTTGAAGTGGCAGAGCAGTCTCTTGTTGATGGTATTTCTGTGTAGTATCACCATCATACGGACCCACACCTGAAATGCCGCAAAAGAAGTCGAAATCAGTAGGTCTTGTCGTGAAATACCTAATGTTGAGTCAAAATTCATTAGGTTTTGTAGTTAAACACCGTTTAAGGAATCCTGAAGCGAAGTCGCTGTCCCGGATAAGTTAGAGGTAAGCGTCTTTTCTCCGCAATATAAAGTGGCGTCCACACTCCGCTGATGTTAATTTACCCACGAGCCTGTAGTTGTTACAGCTGCGACGAAGTTTTGTCCCCCTCGATCATCGATTTTATGGGTGATAACCTACCCCTGCTTCATGAATACGGCCCATTTTCTTAAGTATTGTAAATCAACGCAAAAGGAAGGTAACTTTTCACGGCTCAAACCTTTTTCTTTATATTATATCATTATTATTATTATTCATTTTAGTAAGTGTTCAAAGGCCTGGGGAGGGGAACAGCGGCACGTTCCTGAATAGTCTCGTGAGCGTGTGACGTTGACCTGCGTATTACATCACACCATGACGCAACTAAGAAATGGGAGATTTTTGTTTTGAAAAGAAAGATGAAATCTTAGTGGAAGGGATCGTGGTGTGATGTAATAGTGGCCGCCACGGACTGTTCAACGTGACGATCCATGCCAACTACAATGGTACAGAAATTAATGTAGTCGGTCGGCATGGATCCCACAGAGCGATTGAGACGCCAGGCGATCCTCTTAGCAACCAAGCGGCTAGGGGCTTGACTGGCTAAAAAAAACCTGAGGAGAGAGAGTAGTTAGGCACGGAGGTAACGATACTGGGCATTCTGCGGCAACCACTGAGAGAGAACAGAGCTATACGGACGGCAGACATTCACTGTAAACCGTTAGCGACTCCACTTATGAGATCATTCTGAGGCAACCCACCAGAGAGAAGCGAGTTGTATGGAGACGGCAGACAGTCACTGCCAACCATTGACTCTACTCCTGGGAGATTGATTCTGTGGCAAGCAGGTGCGGGAAAACTAATCAGTACGGTTTTAGCAGGCGTATTTACTGCAAACCATCAGTGTCTCGACTGTAGAGGACAGGTACGGCGGCAGGTCATCAGAGAGAATTTACGGTGACGACAGAAGCTTTGCTGCGAACCAGTGGCATCTTCATTACCAAGGGGTAGTTCCTATGAGTCACTTGTTGAGGTGAGGGACAAGACCAACTGGGCTGAACTCCAAATCCCGACCTAGGGATATGTCCAACTTTATAAACAATAATTTGGACGAATTATTGTGACATCGTTTCGTGTTGGATACCGGGTCACCTGTTCGCCTGTTTGGATTATCTGCTCATCGGATCATCTGTCTACCCATTCATCGTACCTTGGAACTATTGGATACCGTGTTACCAGTTCGCCTGTTTTGGATTATCTGCTCATCGGATCACTTGTTCACCTATTCATCGCACTTTCGAACTATTGGATACCAGTTTACCTGTTCACCTGTGTTGAATTATCTCATCTTCAGTTAGGTGGCACTGCCGCGGAGCTCATATCGTTGACTATCCATAGTTAATCCCGTTTGTTCATTCATTCTTTTTTTTATAAATGTGGGAATCGTTGGTAGGACCTTTTTGTTTGAAAAAGGTAGAAGAGTGCCGCTAGTGTAGTTACATGGAAATGTACACACACGTTCGCACCTGCTCATAAGACCACTCTTCACAAAAAACGCTACAAGGAATAGGAATATTTTTAGGTCTTTGCGGTGAAATACTATGTAATAACCTGATTCTTTAGGTCTTTGACGTAAAATATCGCACGTCAGATTCTTTAAGGTAAGGAAATGGTCCAATTTTTTTAAAAGGTCGTTCATTCAGTTATTCGTCCCTTAACTGATACCTGTCGTTGAGGAAATAACATGGATAGACTCGGCAGCTGACAAGGTCCGCCACTCACCCCTGTCTTGGGCGATCGTCCTGTACAAGACGACCAGTCCACTTCTTCATGTTCGGAAAACGGTTTTTCCTCTGGCCATCGCGGCTTTGACCATCCTACAAGGTATCTTGAAAGGCAGCCTTTGATAAAGTGTCGTGTTGGGTCACAGGGCCATTTCAGATCCGCTTATGCCGCTTGACTGTAAGGGTTCCGAGTGTAGTGACTATGCTTCCTACAAAGTCATTGGCTTTATGTTCTCTGTACAAGATTCGGAACATCCCACTCGGGCAATTGTTCTCTGAATTCTCCTCTCCACATCTGTAAGCAGAGTTTGACATCCGTAGAGCAAAATCGATAATACGAGGGACTTGTACAGATTGTACTTTGTAGTGAAAGTGATGTTATGGTTAATTAAGTAAGACTCTCCATCCTAGCCATTGCCACTGCTGCTGTCGCGATCCTAAAGCGTTAATCTTTGGTGGAGATGCCGTTTCTAGTTCATTAAGACAAGGTAGATGCTACCTATGTAAGGACCTGGGAAAGTCTTCTTGGCCTTGTTGATGCTAGATTTGAATCGTCTAGATAGCAGGATGAAGTCGATTTGGTTGTGGAAAATTCATAGAGCGAGTACCAAGTTTCCGCCCTCGATTTCTTGTGTGGGTATAGGATGTTTTCTAAGATGGGTCGATGGCTCTTAAGAATTCTGAGCCCCCTGTCGTTGGTTTTTCCAAGGACAAATATTCCCTTCGTTTCTGCCCATTGCTGGCAAGTGTCTGGGCCGAGCTCGAAATCCACGCTTGACGTCAACATGCTAAACAACTACCGCCCAGTTTCTAACTTGTCTTTGGATACCTGCGCATTACAAATGGACATCATCATCATCATCATCATCATCATCATCATCATCATCATCATCATCATCATCATCATCATCATCATCATCATCATCATCATCATCATCAATCATCAATCATCAATCATCATCATCATCAATCAATCAATCAATCAATCAATCAATCAATCATCATCAATCATCAATCAATCATCAATCAATCAATCATCATCATCATCAATCATCATCATCATCATCATCATCATCTTTTCTCTCTAAGATCATAGAGAAAATAGTTTTGATACAACTCTGGGCCTACTTACAAGAGCACCATCTCCCACAGCACTGAGACTACTCTTCTTAAGGTAATGACAAAATATTATTTGCCCTTGACAGTGGTGATGTTTCTCCCCTCTACTGGACCTGTCTGCTGCATTCGACACTATTGACCACTCTCTGCTTCTTCATAGGCTCCACACCCTCTACGGAATTTCTGGACCTGCCCTCTCATTGTTCAACTCCTATCTCACTGATAGGACCCAGACTGTGCTCGTTGACGGTCAGACATCTCACCCTGCTCCACTTCTCTGTGGTGTTCCCCAAGGCTCAGTACTTGGCCCAGTTCTGTTCATCCTGTACACAAAGCCACTTTCATCATGCATGCAGTCTCACCAGGTTTCTCATCAATCCTATGTTGATGACACGCAGCTTTATTGTTCCACTCCACCGGCTGTCTCACTCTGCTAATAGCTCTCTAGAAGCCTGCATTAGTGATGTCAAGAGCTGGATGGTAAAAAAACAAGCTTAAACTAAACGATGATAAAACGGGAGACCTCTTGTGCTATAGAAGAAGACATTAACCTTCGCTCGTCAGTCTGACCAATCACATCAAGGTGGGTGAAACCAACACCACCTTCACGTCATCCACTAGAAATCTGGGATTTATTGTCACTGATGACATGACCCTTGATAAACATGTTACAGCTGTCTGTCAGTCTGCCTATTATGAGCTCCGTAAGATCAGTGCCATCCGTCATTTTCTCTTACACGCGCTACCAACACTTTTGTTTGTGTGTTTGTTCTTTCTCGACTTGACTACTGCAACTTCTTGCTGGCAGGCTGCCCCTCATCCCTCATGCAGAGACTCCAGAAAGTACCGAACTCCGCTGCGCGTCTGGTGCTTAGGCCCACGAAACGGGACCATGTCACTCCTCTTCTTCGTTTTCTACACTGGCTACCCCTCCGTTTACGCATTCAGTAAAAACTGTCTGTGCTGTGTTTTAAATTCTTTGCAGGCTCCTGCCCTGACTCTTTCTCTGAACTTCTCATCACTTACGTTCCGGCCAGACAACTCCGCTCTTCGTTTGATGACCGTATCCTAACTGTTCCCGTCACCAGAGCAACAACATATGGTCACAGGATTTTTGGCTATTGTGCAGCAAAACAATAGAACTCTATCCCTTTCCATATCCGGCACCTTCCTACAAACGAATCTTTCAAATCTGCACAGAAAACGCACCTCTTCCTTGAGCATTACTCCTAACACAGTCCACACCATGCTAGTCATTCCCACCCCCCCCTTCCGCTCTTGCTACTTTTCTACCCATCATTTTCTGCAGAATCAATATATTCTTGGTGCCTTTTGTGTTTTTTAATCTTTGTTTTCTGTTTTGTCGTCGGCACTGTCGTTTATTCTTCCGTCCCTCGTGTTCTACCCATTTAGTCTATGTCTCTTCCCGGTTTTAAGCGCTAAGAGCATGCTCTCTATGAGTGTGAATATGCGCTATAAAAATCTTCATTTATTATTATTATTATTTATTTCGGTATTACCTTTATTTCCTTGTCTATTTGTCGTTAAAACTCATCCCCTTCAATGTTTGCGTGCCTGGATGTCGTAGAATATACTTGGACAATGGCGACATTGTGAGACCTGGCAGAGACGTGGATGATCAGCCTGCTGGATGTTGGTGTACAGCTGATAATGGCTCTGACCACTTCACTATATACGAAGAAGACCACGGCATCCTCGTGTCTGGTGTCCTCCCCACTGTACCAGAGGTTATGGCCCTCGTCACTTTCAGTCTCTCCAAATTCTGGCCATCTGACCTCCACCAGTCTCACAGTCCCATCGGTTACGTTCTAGATCATGGGCGAGTTGTTTCACTTTCACTGGGTCAACTGGGTGAATGTTTGCTGCACTATACGAGTATCAAACCGGCGCATCTCTCGGTTTGACTTTCAGATCTCTAACCACTCGGTCCTTTGCTTCCCCTTTAGAGCTTGTTACACCCACCCCTAAACCAATCTCCTCTGGCGGTGTAAGACAAAGTTAAGTACCAAGAGTCATCCACGCAACCTGATCATGGCAATAAGGTAAAAACTCACAACATAAATTGCTCTGTTTTTCACCGCTCCTTTCCCCCATCGCGATCCCCCAACCATACCCAACCGCTCACCTCGTCCTGACGGTCGTCGTGGTAGGCGGAGAAGACAGCCAGGCCCTCACTGACCCTAATGAGAGTGCTGTTTCCATAGTCTAGTGCTACCCCCTCTTCATTCTTCGCGGTTGACGGCGTGCCCTTGGGCTGCAAGTGGCCTCCAGCAGCGGTAGTGCTGCCTTTGCCAAGCATCTTGATGCCGTCGACCAGGCGGAGGCTTTTCATCCTAAGGGTTCGCTCCGCTGTCGAGATCTTCATTTCGAATACCTGCTTCTCCAGTTGCAGGATCCCCACCTCTAGGCTCCGCAGTTGCTCGTGTATGTCTACCGCGCTTGGCACCTGGTAGACAGGTAGGTAAAAGAAGCAGAAAACATACTCTCGTGACCTTACCGTTGTCGTGGTATGGGGTATGCTAAAGACTTCATTTATGTCGGAGCTAGCATATTTTTGGCAGATGCCCATCTAACTCTCTCTCTCACTGCCGTACCCTCCCAAAGTGTCCAAGCTAAGTTGCAGACCTTTTTGTCGTAAGAAGAAAAACGAAAAGGTAGTCTTATGACCTGAGGGTATCACGGTAAAACGGAGATCAAGGGTAAACTTTTTCTCCGAAGTGGAAACTAGACTCTTTGGATGCTGTTTTACTCCTGGGACTGTAGCTATAAAGCAGTTACAAATATGCCCTCGGGTAAAATGACATAAAGTAAAATCTGTGGATTCTTGACAGTGCGTCGTAATTACAGAGACAAGAAACGTGTTCTTGATTTCTCCGTTTTACGACTTACCCTCGCTTCATAAATACAACCGCAGGTTGATATCTATGTATCTAGCATTCTTCTGCAACACACATATGTATGCATATGTGATTGATGTTTGAATGGTTAACCTACCTTTAATCCTAATGAAAACATGTCTCGGGTCTTACCCATTGAATAGTGTTGACGGGGTCGTCTTTAGCTGGGACATTGTCACGGGCCAAGACGGGCATCTTGCTGTTAATGCTACTGCTGCTGCTGCTGCTAGAGGGTGGCTGTGATTGAAGGAAGAGGACGAACATGGTGGCGTACACGACGAAGAAGAGCAGGAGGGCTCGCGAAAAACGAGCCATAACCACGCCGCCCCTGCATGGAGAAGCCCACACTGTCACATGATTCACAGAAGAATCTCCTTTAAAGCCAGACACGTCCCGAAAAAACTTTTTACAAGATATCACTATTTTTTTTATTTCAGCTTGCTTGCCCTTGAACGGTAGTTCCAAAAATGCTTTTACTGCACGTCACGCTATCGGTTGCCATGGAAACGATCCTAAATGGCGCCTAAACAAACATTTTAAAAAGCTTTTCAACTTCGTTAAGTTTGTGAGTTAACTCATAATTCTTTTTGAAATAGTTGACTAAAGGAACGGTCTGCAATTGTATACCGAGAAATTAGCAAAATCATCTTAACTAATTTTTTATGATTTTTTTTTAAAACGGTGTGTTAAAATTTAAGAAATTTTAATTTTAAAACAGTGTTACTACTAAACTACTGAATTAAAAAAAAGCCGGTATAGAATCGTTTAGATATGTATAAAGAAAAACTCAACCAAATTTCAGGTCTGTATCACATGCCAACATAAAGTTGAAAGGTTTTGAAGTAAACAAACCGTAACAAAAACAAATTCATGAATTCTGAACAAAACAAGGAGGATTTTGAAATCAGTGACTGTGTTTATTGACAAAATTTACTTATTTCTAGATGTTTTTATGAAAAATCGCTCTGAGGGTAGATAAATAATATGTTGAAATTTCCTTAAATGCTAATATCTCAAAATGGCCCAAAATTAAGATTTTCGTCAAATCTGGGGGGCCGTGGAAGTCTGGTGCATACGATTTTTTTGTGTGTGTTATCGGGCTGCCACCGAATTGCCCTCCGGGACAAAGAAAGTGTTATCTTATCTTAAAATGCCGAAATATGGGAATAATATTACAGAAATATAGAGACAAAGTTACAGAGATACGACCTCAAAAATATGGTAAAGGTGGGCCTAGGAGGGAGAGCCAGAATCCAAGTCGGATACTACAAACTCGCTAAATCCGAATGTAACAACGCAAAGGATTCCTCGCCTTCTTTCGAATCAAAGCTGCAAAATGCCTCGAGAGGGTGACAAGGTCGATTCTGACCAATCAGCTTGTCACCTTCAAGCCCACTCTCGAGGCAGTCAACAGCTGCAGCCCCTTAGCAGCTCGAGCTTAGAAGAATGTAAAACCTCCTCAGGCTGATGAAAACCGCGATCTTGACATTGCTGAGACTTCGGAAGTGCAAGTAGTAGTAGCAGAGAGAAGAAACATTTATTACAAATAATAATCATGATGATGACGAGGATGATAAAAGCCAGCAAGGAAAAATAAATCAAGCGTAGTCCACCTCCAAAGTTGTGGCTGGGATAAGTCAAAATTTAAACAAGAATCGATACGAAGTTACCATGACCAGTAGTAGCAGAAAAATGTTGTGTAACATGAGTTATGAAGGGTTGTGGAGAAAAACCGAGATTGTCCGAAATATTATTTTCCCTATAACTTCCTCCTGTGACATCCATCAACCGTTCATCAACCTAAGGTCGTTAACTTTGCACAATATTATTTTCACAATTATCTTTGAACAAGTTTTGTCGCTTTATTCTGAAAGATATTCTGCATTTTGCCAGTGCCAAAGAAACGCTTTGTGCTAGAATGTCACGGAGGGGTAACATGTCACACAACTGGTGTGAATACATCAGCACGTATGGTCAGGCCTCTTGAAGCAGTAACACTGAGAGCATTAGTAATCAGCTCTTTTACAATAAGTTCAGAATGCTCTAGAAGGGGATAGTGGGATTGGTAGGATAGAGTGTGAAAATCGCGCTTATCTGATTCTTGGGTTGAGGTGAGGGAGTGAGTATGAAACGTATCCATTAAAGACTGTGCAAAAGTTTCATGAAACTACAGGTAAACCGAGTATGGGCCTTTACAGATGATGCTTACAGCTAACACAGTATGAAGGTGCAGGTCCCTTTTCGATCTCACTTTTCGGTAGAGAGAGTAAACGGATGAGGACTTACTGACCATACTTGCAGGTAGGAAGGTAAGAAGAGTGTAAAGCTATAACTAATTATGCCTACAGGTAAAACTGAGACTTGCGTGAAGGGTACAGAGGGGGCAGATGGTGATGGTGCACGAGGACACTTCTCTGTTGAGAACCTTTCACCTGAGATAGCTTGCTGGGAGGTGTGCTGCCGCTGTCACCTCCAACAAAGTGCACGAATACTCTACAGATTATAGATACACACGTGGAATTAAAATTTTAAATTTACTGTGATTTGAAATCCTCAGAGGGCACTCTGTCTAGTGATATAGATCTCATTTAGCGATGTGTAGAATTTAAAAATCGTTGATTCATGCATACACATGCAGGTTAAAGGCGTCACACGCTAAAACACCCAGCATCAGCAGACATGCTGGCAAATTGCAGACGATCATTTGAACGATCTCTGTGTACACTCTAATCCCCTTTCTATCTTCAAAAACCCTCAGTTCTTAGATATTACTTACAAAGAAACATCCAGAAACAATTACCTTTCAAGCATGCCGTCTCTTCCCCTGAACATTTTGGATTGCGAGACTTAACTAAACGCTAAAGTACTAGAAAGATCTAGAACTAACTGCAGTGAGATCTGGCGTGCTTTTTCCTGAAGTATGGCTCCTAGTTGAGTCCTCTGATTGGCCACCTGGCTCACGTGACTTAATCTCGTATCCACATTGGTGCTGATCACGGACCTTCATGAAACAGAGGCGAGCTGTCCGTCCTTCATCGTGATTATAATTAGCATTTGCGAGAGCGAGAGGGTAGTGGCAAATCTGTTTGTGTTGCTGAACACGTACATGTGCGTGTGCATGATTGATGTGAGATACATGCGTGTAACGTGACAATGACATAGGATACCACATGACTGAGTGACGTATTTTATGAAATATCAGTATTTCAGCAAGGAATACGTATTCGTGCGATATTTAAAAAGAACTTTTTTTCTAAAAGTAACCTTCACGTGACGAAGACGATATGATAATAATGATGTAGTCTTGTTACTTCCAAATGTTTTTCTTATAAAAATAATTAGAACTCTCTAGCTTCTGTGCTGAAAACACACAGGATTTACAAATGTTTATAACTGTCTTGTCGAGTGGCTGAACACTCTGCTGTTCATCAGCTAAACCCTCAACCCCACCAGAACATTTTTCTCCTTCCATTTGACACCTTACCTCCTTCTCCCTTTTGTGTTTGTGCTACTTATTAAGGCGTAGGAGCTGTAATCTGGAATGGCTTTGTTCCCAAATACTTTGCGGTGGTCTCCGCCGGACAAGGTGACAAAAGCGGGCTTTTGGAGACAGTAAACAGGCTCCGACAGACAAACATTTCTCAAGTACTCTGGAGCTCTGACGGTGGAGTGGAGATTTGCTTGAGGTCACTGTGAGTGCTGGTAACGGTATAAATTTTGTTTATGTATTTATCCAACGGATAATAGTTGCCCCACGTAGCTTTGACAGGTCTTTAAATCACAGGGAGTGAATCCAATGCTCTCCTACCCTAACTCCATACTTCCCTCCCTTTAGTCGTTCTCGACCAAACAAATACGGACGAGCGTTTGATGAAAGTTAGTCAAGTATTCTTCTGTATTTGTCTTGTTCCTAAACGGCATTAAGTGCGAAATAACCATATGTGCCAATACTTTCCCACAGATTCAGCATCTTGATAATCATCTACTCCCCCTGCTCGGCAGGTTTTTAGTGGCTGCAAACAGGCCTGACGAGAGGAGGGGACAGGGGTCTTGAACTTCCGGTGAATTTCTTTTGAAAAGTTTCATGATTAAATGGTCAAAATAAATTGTTTGTCATTGTCATTGACCATGGATATATATATATATACAAACGGAATAGATTCTTCTCACGAGGAAAAAATACCCCCAAAGTAGGAATCATGTATGTTCGCGTTTTTAACCCGCTTGAGCGGTCCGGTGGTGTAACGGTTAGCGCCTGTCACCAATACAGTGAAGGTTAGCTGTTCATGGTTCAGCTCTCGTCTCGGGCGCGCTTTTCTTTCTCTGTGGCATCTGTTTACTGGGTTGGCTGTCTTGTCGTGATATAGCCTTAGTTGCTGGCTCGGCGTGAAACACCAATACCCCCCCCCAACACTTTTCCCACCAGACAGGGAAAAGAGGTAAGTATTCAAGCTATGTGTTTTTCCTGTTTCTTTTCCTTCCACTGCTGTGTGTTTTGCGTCCATTTTTTTTCCATCCTTTAGGTTTTTTTTTTTCCACGCGAACTTTTATTAATATGAAAGCACAGGTATAACTTGGCAACATGTACAGAACAAAGCCAAAGCACAATGTATCACAAATATTTATTTAGTCGTCAGAAAATGCACGAGGTTTATCGTCTCTTACGATTAACAAATTTTATATTTTGCAAATGCATTTTTCCTGTGCGGTCAGGGACAATATCTTAGGTCCCCCCCGAAGAAACGCTGCAAGTTTGATTAATTAAAACTCTTTGTTAATCACTTTATATTTGAGAAATAAAGCGATAAACTGTTAACGAACATAACAGTATAAAGTTCAGCACAATTATGCAGTTCTAACCCATCTCAAGCAAAATGCGAAAATACCTTTCACTCAGTTTACAATTCAGCTTTCGTTATCAAATATTGTCTCCCGTTCAAAAACAGTTGTTGGAATGTTTGGGAAAATGACAAAAGCGAAATCCGCAAAAGGTAGGATTTTACACCACCAATTTCAAATACCACCTGGAATGTTCCTTAAAAAACATTAAAAGACTTTGATGAAATATCTAAAATAAATATAGCTTGGGAATACGTACTGAATATTTTATTTTTATCAAATCATCCAAGCACAGGAAAGGATTACTCAGCGTGAGGGCTACAACGCATCACAAAAATATCCAGCCTGGGATCACCACTTCGAGATAGGAATATTCTGTAAAATTAAATGACAGCAAAGTGCATCAGGAATGAAAGAATCCGTCCAAAGTAGCAGCAGAAATACAGACCAATATTTCCATTAGATTAAAAAACAAACTACTAACATTATCCTATTCCATCAGTTTTAAATGTCTCACATGAAAGTTAAGCGGATTGTGAAGTAAGGCTTCAAAGCAAGTGTCGCCAAGTGGCCCACAGGACGAGAGGCGAGCAGACAAGGAGAACGGAAAAGTTGAATTAAGAGGTAAGCAGAACTTGTGGGGTCGAGTTGGTTAAAGGCAAGGGGCAGGATATCTAGTTCTCCTTGAATATCGCCTACAATATCTTCTTAAAAATGCATGATTTCCAAAGAACTTTACATTCTGTTTGTAAAAAAGGGAATATAATAGAATGCCTGAGGGCCCTATCACAATCAGGCGATGAATTTTCCACGTGGCTGTTTTTTGTTTGGCGTGGAGAATGCTGCAAATATCACATTTCTGCATTCAGTTCTTTAATATTCCCCTCGCATACAACGGCAGATTCAACTGTGTAACAATCTGGCTCAGTTCCTAGGTTTACTAGGAGAGTCCCAAAAGCGCTGTTATACGATGCAACTGCGAAAATCAGGCAACACAACGAAACGAAGCAACGTTTGTACACTAAAACAAGACCCATAGTATACCAACAGAAAAGAAAAAAAAGCTATGGAATGTGTATACCAAACAAAGATGGGAACAAATTCTTGAATGTCGATCGTTGACTAGCATCTTTGCGTGCCTTGAAGTTTGAACAGAAACACGCGTCATATGCGTAACGCAAAAGTCGACAAGGGTGAATGTCGGCAACAATCAAGATTGAGCCAAGAATTGACCCAAGATTGGCTCAAGCTTGGTGATCACTTTGCTTACACTTGAACCAGTCATGGCCAAGTGTTCTGTGTGTTAGTACCCCAAACATGTTTCTGATGACGACACGCTTTATGAGAAACATTAAGCATTTAGCGGAACAAGGGATCGGGGTAGTTGAAGGTGGGATGGGAGAACAGAAAGAAAGGTAATATACGACCTACGTATTGTTAACTTTAATGATTGGTCCCAATAAAAACCCTTAAATACACTTAATCAATGAGAAAGAACAGAAAATAGAATGAAAATATACTGTTTTTCAATGCTACGAAAGTCTAATAAAGTAGACATTTCGCATGATGGAAGAACTGTCTGTCGCATACCCAGGGTACGTCTGACCAAACATGGAAGGAGAGCGCGGGTACAAGACACCGATGATGCGGGCGTTGTTTGGAGGAAGCCAAGAACTTCGCATGTCATGTAGGATGGGGCTACTAGCGGAGGCAAGCAAATATTAACAACATGCCCTCTGCCTGAAGGACCAACATCACACAATGTTGTTTCCTCCTGTATCACCATGTAACCAGATCTAGTCAAGTGACCCAGGAAGCTAAAACTCTACTCACAACCTGAACACGGAAAACGTAACATGAAACAGGGAAGAGGATCGTAGATCACACGTACAGCTGCTTACTGTCAGAGACTCGGCATACAGACGGTTTAAAACTAGAATACGATCATAATCCGTGCGATTTTGTGTACAATTCCAGCTGGTTTATAAAACTCTTATAAATCATGAAGACCATGTAGAGAAAATGCTCAAACAGCCAACAGAATAATCATCTGTTCTAAAGATAATTATAACATACTCATTACTTGATCACACTTGTAGTGACAATTTGCATACAGGAAATTGCAAATGAAAGATCAAGCTGGGCTTAAATGATAGATACCGATGTTCTCAATAAAGATTCTCGTTTGGAAGAAAAATTAATTTATTTGAAACCCAACATTTTGAGTGAAAACTCTGCAGAATATCAGTGTCTATCTCTTAAGCCCAACACGATATTTCACTTGCCTTTTCCTTTAAATGTGACTAGACTGAAATTAAGGATGTTGAATGAAAACGTCGGTTGAATACATAGAAAAAAAAGAGACGAGGATGGAAGCAGAAATGTAATAAAATTTTCATTCATACCTTCCCTCACTGATGTCAAGCAGAGAGCATTAGAGGACTATGAGAAATATTAGGCCTCGCATATCTTACATTTCGTGGGAACATCTACTGACTTCAATTTTAATTCTTTTTTTCTGTGAGGGAAAAAACCATTATGACAGAGTTCTTTTGTCGTAGATAACTTTTTCCCCAAGGCTTTCATATAGTCCGCACTTTGAGGATGTTTGGAGGAGCAGATCGACAGGCTGGTTGTCGATATCACAGACACCTTGCCGCCAAAACTTACAATTTCAGCGACAGTAGCGACAAAAGAAACGCATTCAATGAGATACGACATTATCTTGATTTTTACAGATTTGTACGAACATGTCTAACTCTTCATACCACTTTCTGGAACCCTGACAGGTGCAAACGCATTCAGTTCTTGCCACAATTGGCACTCGCACACATACATGCACACACACACGCACACACACACTCTCTCTCTCTCTCTCTCTCACACACACACAAGGGGAGAGAGATCAGACTACTTGTGCAATGTACATGAATCGTTCTGCAACGTGTACGCACGTCTATATTTTACATTCAGTGCAGTGGCTCTATAGAGTCATTTGAGTGAAATAGTCCACTGCTGTGCAAGCAAAGGTCCCGTTAACTATGGAAGCACTCAAGCGACGTTCTTCACGCAATAGCCACGCGCTGACCTTTTGTCCAAACGTTCGTCTGGCAGTAGTACCAAGAGGCAGTGCGGATCGGGATAACCCAGAAGGCCCTTCACTCTGTCCAACCTACACTCCAGGTAGAGTGGACAACTCCTGAGACCACAGTAACCACAGCTACACAGCCGACAGTCTGCTTCGTAATTATGATCAAAATGTTGTACCTAGAAAAACCAAACAAAGTGGGACAGCAAAGTCACTGATTATAGTTATAATGTCAATGTTCAAACTGTCTTTTGAGATTAACAAATCCCAATAAAAATGAAGTTTTGTGGTAACATATTCCAACGCATCTCCAATATTAAACAATGTCAATCATACCTGGATCGTTAGAATTTCTGAAAATAATCTTCCACCATAAACGACGGCACAAACTGACAAAGCATTACCGGCGATAACAGTGTTTTGACTGAAATCACAACGACCCCTTTACGTGCTTGTGAAAGTCAAAGAGGTAAAGACCACAAAACCACCGCCTTGATCTGTACTGTACAATGACGAAATGCCAGTGTGAATACAGAAGGAATGCCAGTTCGTATACAGATAGAAAAACAGGGAACTGTGGCCGACAAGAGTTTATTATAAACAATTATAAATATTAGTTGGACTTCTGTTGTCAGGCTGTTTGTTGGTCAAAACGTTTGCACTACAAAAAGCGAACACCTGGAAGCTCAGACATTTCAAACTGCACAGTTCGTTTCTGTTTGACAGGGGAGTGAAAATCACTCAAATTCCCCGTAAACCTAACTTGCCAAAAATGTGCTTGCTCACACACACACACACACACACACACACACACACACACACACACACACACACACACACACACACACACACACACACACACACACACAAGCAAGCGCGCAGAAAATATATTGCATTGGAGCAAGCACACCGTGTTTGGCTCATGGAAAGCATTCGGCACAGATTTGTGAATGAACAGCTCTGACCGATCCCTGCCGACGAACAAATGCACTTTAGAGGAAGACCAGTGGCGACATCTTTTAAACGAGTTTAAAGGGAGCCATAAAGGTCCTCGACTGCACGGAAGTAAAATGTACAATCCAGTGATGCACCCTTCAGTTTTCTACTACCTTGTGATGCGAAATATTCAGAAATATTCAGAAAATACACATGCAGACGGATAGATGTCAGAAGAAACTCTTATTTGGTTCTAGAGTCAATTTAATGGATATTGTAATGGAAATTGATTTTATAGACTCATTTTCTTTGCTTCTTCAATAGAAATCGATCTTGCGTTCACTGGCTCTCCTCCCTGACGATATTTCCTGATTTGAAGGAAGGTTGTCCACACACACACACGCACACTCATGTTGCTGGTTTTAAGAACATGCAGCAGCAGTAAATCTCAGCTTCAAGTTACAGTTTGAGGGCTTTCGTAGCAGTTGCCATGCGGATCCTAAGTTCAGGCATGTAATGCTCCCGAATGGTTGTATCATTGACCCAGCTGTCACAGCGCATGCCATAGTCATCGAGGCACTCGCGGTAGTGGTGCAGCAGCGCCCTCTCGGGGCTATAGGGTCGTGACTCCCAGGGCTCGAGCAGCTGTTTGCTGACGTGGTGTATTCCCACCTCGAACACACGGCGGGGCATCACCATGACCTTCGTCCGAATCTGAAAAAGTCACACAAAATGAGGAGCAAACACGTCTAGCAAAACACTAAAAGGAAGTGATTTTATAAATGGAATTATATGCCTACTAGTGTTTTTATTATGGTCATTACAATAAGGCCGGGCTGCTTCAGTGTGAATCTACATGCTTAGTGTCCATTAAATTGTCTCTATAGGCACTCGATGCGAGACGGCTAAAAGAAGGAGGGGAATACTAATAATAATAATACTACATAAAAGAGAACGATTCAAGGAAAATGTTACACGTACTTTGCTAATGACCTCTGACCTTGCTGTCGAGAAAACGGTCATGAGGTCGTCGGGGAACTGGGTGGCCACCCCAGCGTCGAAAAACGCCGACGCGAAGCTGTAGCCGCAAGTGTCGTTTGGCAGCTCTGGTGGAATGATGTCGGAGTAAATTCTGATGCATCGAACAAAACAAGTATGACTACATGTGAAGGACTGAAGAACGACTTTACATGGCATCAATGTCGACCAAACGCTATCCTTCTTAATATGCTTCAAATGTAGCCATTAGCACGGGACCAGATTGGTACGATTATGTCCAACTGATAAATAATTACACAACAGAATTATGTTAAAATTACATCAGATTTGTTATTTATTACACAAAGATTATACAGTAACATTTGCATCAAACTGGTTAATAGGCACAAAAGAGAATGTTATCATGACTTCAGTTTTTTTATTACACAGAAATTAAGTAGAGAAGAGAATATGAACAGTACGAGTTACTTATTGCAGGTAAACATGTCGTTACAATTACGTCGAATTGAGTCGCGCACCACATAATACGCAATATCATACACTGACCCACGTGCACGCGCGCGCACACACATACACACAGACGTGGACCATCGTGCAAACCTGCATGCATTCCCAGGTCGACATGATTTTTCGACCCCGAAATGACCCTGACCTTGCATCTCTGGAGTGAGGCACGATGAACTCATCGATGTCGTGAAAAGCAGTGTAGACGGACTGCGGCATGGTGCGGTACAGACAGTCGTTGTTGACCACCAGCTGACCATTGTACCAGATGTTGCTGGACATCTTCTCCGGCATTCGCCAAGGAATGACTGTAACCCAGCCCTGACGGCAAGAGGAACAAAATGGTGCACTATTTACCAGAGCTTCATGATGTCTTGCAGTGCTTCGTACGCAGTTACAGGGCTATTTGCTCTTTGTATCGAACAAAATGCTGCATTTGTTTGATGAGTTTGCTTTCTTGTTCTGCTTTCTTGTTGTGTCTTACAAAGAGTATCAGGGCTTTATGCTGGGTTTATAAAGACGGATGCATTATCTTTTTTTGCCCGCTGCTTGCAAAAAATATGTTCTTTTTGTATCTAACAGAACTTCGTATTTACTAGCAAAGCTTGGTTTTGGTTCTGTTAGTGTCTCAAGGGGCATTTACTGAGTTAATACTGGACTACTGATGTGACGAACGCTGCAGTAGTATTATCCTTAGCTCATCGTTTGCAAGAAGAAGTTGTCATCGATCGAAGGAGGCTAATTACTAAACTTAAAGATGCCTTCTCTTATACTTCTAGTGCAATTCAAATATTATTATTTTTTTTAGTGGCAGAAATTTTATTTCTAGTTATCCCTATGAAGAAATTGGAGAATTGTCTAGGCGCTACAGAGATTTGACAGCAAACAGAGGCCATACAAATCTTACATGAGTTCGGTCGGCCAACCAGACTGAGCTGGTCTGAACGGTGTAATTTAAGGGTTAGGAAATGGGAAACACGTTTGTGGGTTCAAAGTCTGTAAGGATTTTGAAATATTTCATTCTGAGCTAAAGTTAAAAGCTTGCACTCAAAGTCTTCTGTAAATGACAACTTCTTCGTGAATGGGTCTCTCTAGTTTCTGTCACTCAGGTGTTATTTAATTTCCGGGATTCATCGCTTTCTTTCAGTTCCAGTAGTTTTCCTTTTCACAAACATTTGAAGACGCAGGAGAAAAGGACAAGGCAATGATGTAAATGACGAATGCATTGAATTTTGCACTTCAACACACTTCACGGTTGATGAATAGGAACTATATTGATCAGACTTGCCCTCCAAATATTTGCTGTTTCATCGGACAGAAAAAGGCGGACAAAATGACTTCGCAGATGAGTAAGATTTTCCTCAAGAAAGTGTGATGCACCATCCATCCATCCATCCATCCATCCATCCATCCATCCATCCATCCATCCATCCATCCATCCAGTCTAGGGAATTCTAACCCTGAGACTTACTCTGTTCTCGTAATGCCGGAGAACCCGTTGTACTACCTCCGAGGTTGAGAAGTCGTAGAAGAAGACCTGCTGAGCACCCAGCAGCCGTGTCAATTCCAGGAACTCCACAAGTCGCTTTGGGCTCACGGAGCCAAAGAGCGGGGAAACACAGATGCTAAAGTTGTACGCGAACTTGTCTGTACTGACCTGGACGGACGCAAACAGATACAAGCCATGATGAACAACATTTTGATGGAGGGATTATCGACTACCTCCCCTCTTTGATGCCGCCGGAGTGAGCATTAAATTTGATCGCTAAATAAAGGAATTAATCTTTCAAGATGTCGAGAAAGAAGCAGTTCTCATAGTGTCTGTTTTTCCATTTATTCATGTCTCTTTTTACACACACACACACACACACACACACACACACACACACACACACACACACACACACACACACACACAGGCGTCAATGCTCAGCGGGCACAAAAACATAGAAATATTGCTACGTCACAAACCTTTTGACCGGAAGTGACTGGTGGCGACACACGTTGTACAGGGACCGGAACTTGCCTGTCGTTGCTAGGTAAGTGCGACACCGCCAGCGTGTAGTCAAGGTCACGCCCCAAGGGCACAGAGCAGGAGTAAATGAAGCCGAGGTATATCTTCTTGTGATTCTCGCACATCTGTAAAATCGGATGGAGTGTGTGTGTGTGTGCACGGACGTGTATAGGTGGACTGCTATCTGTCTGCCGAGACCAACGCTGAGCCTCTTGCGAAGTTCTCCGCTGTTAGTCTCGGCGAGCCTTAACAATGAATGTGAATAAACCGGAAGCTTCTTATATACCAGCCTCGTTCTAGTAGTTCAACAGAAACGTGACTAAATCGGAAGCTGTTTGTAACCAGCCTCGTCCTATGACTTCACTGAAAAAAAAAATCGTCTGCAAGCAGTCCAGTAATACAAGTCCGTGGTGTGTGTGTGTGGGCAGTCACAGGCTTCATGCGTTACTTAATGACGTCCCTTGGATGATATGGACAAGACTTGGTAAGTGAGATTGGCGCGCGCATCTCCCTTTTGTTAATAATAATAATAAATGAAGATTTGTATAGCGCATATTCACACTCATAGAGAGCATGCTCTTAGCGCTTAAAAACAAGGAAGAGACATGGACTAAATGGATAGAACACGAGGGGCGAAAAATAAACGACAATACTGACGACAAACAGAAAACAAAGATGAAAAACACAAAAAGACACCAAGTAACAGAACATAGAAAAAATAGGGATACTGCAGAGAAAGATGGTAGAAAATTAGCAAGAGCAGAAGGGGGGAGGGTAAGAAGTACGAGCATTGTGTGGACTGTGTTAGGAGTAATGCTCAAGACAGTTTGAAGATTACTGAGTTTGGTGTTTGAGAACTCCAATAGACCTATTCATGAGAATAGTGTGATTGAAGGAAGCAAAGAAACTCCGAGGTTTACATTTTTACACATGCACGCACTCTCGCACGCACGCGCACCTCATACTGTTTAGCCTCGATGATGTAGGTGGCGCTGTTGTCACTGTTGTAGTGGAAGTGGCAGAGCAGTCGCTGGCTGTTGACATTTCCACGTATGATCACCATCATACGCACCCACACCTGAAATACCGTAAAAGAAGTTTAAAACTGGCACCGTAGTCAATAAAACTGTAGCGAGAATCTTTTCTACCTCGATTACCTGATTTTGGCCACGGGTGATGATTTACCCTTGATTTATAAACACGGGTCATGATTGGTTTTGTTATATTGTAAAACAAGGAGTGTGATTTTTAAAGGTATTGTCGTGAAATACCCTGTAAGAAACAAGTTTTTTTAGGTCTCTGTTGTGAAATGCCGCATAAGTAGTCAGAATATTTAGTTCTTAGAGGTAAGGTGAAAGTAAAGGTAGTGCCCTAATTTTTTTCTTAGGTCGTTTATTTCTTCATTCGTCCATCGACTGGTATCTGTCGTTGCGTGAGCGATAGGATAGATGCAGTAGATGACAGCTCGCCACTCATGGCTGTCTGGGGCGATGATCAGCGGGTCCTGCCAGTCCACTACTTTCGTAAAACGGTTTTTCCTCTGGCCACCGTGGTCTCAACCTACCTCCGAGGCACCTGGGCTGACCTTAGCGTTCCAGTCATCGAGTACAACAAGAATGTATATTTTTTTCCATTACTGGCTTCATGATCTGATCTAGTAGTTGGTGAAACTCCTCATTTCGAGCGTGGAGGTCATAGGGTGTAAGCTGATGAGGGTGTCGACCCCTTCACATCCTTGTGTCTTGCCACTTACCACTTACCAGAGCTTATGGCCCTCGTCAGTTGCTGTCTCCCCAAATTCTTGCAATCTGACCTTGGGCAGTCCCATAATGTCCTACCAGTAGAGCTCTAGCTCATGGGTCAGTTATTTCCCTTTGCCGCAATGGTGTAATGTACGGACGTTTCACGTACCGATGGATGATCCTTCTCTTTATCTGAAAACTGCTTTGGTTTCAGCAGCACGTTTGTTTGCTATCCTTGTCCTTTAACCCGGCGGTTGGGTGCGCGGTAGTTGTTGATCTGGGCCTCGGTAAATCCGGCATGAAGTCTTCGATCTTATACACTCGATGGTGTCTCTCTTCCTCTCCAGGTGAACCACTGGGCCCTAGCCGGTACTCTCATCGGGGAAAGCCGTCACCCGCTGATGCCGAGTTAGCATCACGTTTTCTGTAGTGGTTACTCCACTTGACACCAAGAACCTTCAATTGCAACAGTCAAGCAACAAAAGCTGGTTTAGTCTGGACATGAGACCCGCACGACATCTTGTCGAAGACTGTCCTTTAAGGTACCTAAGAAGGTGGTCGATGCTGCGGTGGCCAGAGGAAGAAATGGGTTACCAACGTGAAAGACTGGACTGGTCGTCCTGTACAGAACCTGCTCACTATCGCCCCAAATAGTCGGGAGTATGTGGTCCTAACAGCTGCCACATCTTTCATGTGCTCCCCCGACAGGTATGTCAAGGGACGAGTGACTGACAGACTTACTCCCTTTGCATTTATATTTACCAAGATTGCTCTCAAGGTTGTGAGACCATTTGCTCATTGGATAGGGATGTGGTAGAGTGGGGTATAATGACATTCACTAGAGGGACGGGAGCTCAGTGGTCCACTCCCACACTCACCAACTGGCAACACAAACCCTTGGTGCAAGCGGCTGGAGTGTAAGCAAGATAACCAAGTGGCTATTCAAACTAATAAAAAATTGAAAAAAAATTGTCTTATGTAGTAAAAACGTTTAGAATTAAACAAGTATGAAATCAAAGTGAACAGGTCGTCGGGTAATTATACGTTAGAGACCTACCTTTCTCTGGGTCAGCTTTGTGTGAGGGTAGTGGTGCCATCTCCTTTCTCTAGCTGCATTACCTTCCCTAACCCGTTATGAACTTAGGCACCCATTCCCAACAGCTGGGTCTACTGAGTGGATGTTCGTTGTGCCACACGGGCGGGTATCGAACCTGCGCTTCTCGGTTCGGAATCTAGCTCTAACAATTCGGTTATCCACTCATCTTTAGAGCTTGTTCATCCCCCTATCCTTTCAAGATTAAAAATTTTTGAATATCAAAAGAGTTATCAACGCAACACGAGGTCATGATGCCCATGAGGTCAAAGCTCACGACATATTTGTTCTTCGTTTTTTTGTTTACACCACCCCGTCACTCCAGTCCCACACAATACCCGATCGCTCACCTCGTCCTGACGGTCATCATGGTAGGCGGAGAAGACAGCCAGGCCCTCGCTGACCCTGATAAGGGTGCTGTTGCTGTAGTCTAGAGCTTCCTCTTCCTCCTCCTGTTTCACGGCTGACAACACGCCCTGCTGCTGTGACTTGCCTCCATCGGTGACGATGCTACTTAGCTCCCCTTGCTGACGTGGGCCACGCGTCTTGTGAGCGTCGAGCAGACGGACGCGCTTCTCACCGAGGACTCGTTCCGCTAGCGAGATCTTCATGTCGAACACCTGCTTCTCCAGCTGCACCATCCCCGCCTCTAGGCTTTGCAGCCGCTTGTGCACATCCACCGCGCTTCGCAGCTGGCAGACAAGTAGGTTAAAAAAAGGGATAGGTAATCTCGTGACCTTACGGATGTTGGGGTATGGTTTAAAGTAGAGACGCACGTTCTCTCAGAGCTAATATTTTTGAAGGCAATACTAGTCTTCTCTCCCTTGCAATCGTACACTTCCAAACCTTCCAAGGTGAGTTTCAGACTAAGTCGTTTTTCTTGTAAAAGGGAATAGGAAATGGTAGTCTCGTGAAGCGAGGGTAAGTCGTTGTATCAGTGTAAAACGGAGATATCAAAGGTTAACGTTTTGTCTCCGTAGTTATAAAGTAGCATCTAGACTACACGTTGCTCCTTTACCTCTGGGGCCTTTAGTTAAAAAACAGTGGCAAAGATGCCATGGGATATAGTAACATAATGAAACAGCTGCGTCTTAATTGCCAAGACAACACAATTTTTCTTTAAGGCACCATTTTGCGTCCGGGCAACGACTTACTCTTGCTTCATGACTATGACTGCAGGTCGATATATATATATAAAACTCACCGAACAAGGGAGGGTGAACGAAAGAACACAGAAAAGACACTGGGGTCAGATAAAAATCCAGTCTTACCCATCGAATGGTGTCGTTGGGGGCCTCATCTTCAACTGGGTCGTTGTCGCGGATCATGACGGGGATCTTGCCGTCATCGACGGCGCTGCTGCTGCTGCTGGAGGGGGACAGCGACTGATGAAAGAGCACGAGTACAATGGCGTACACGACACAGAGGAGCACGAGGGCCCGCGAACAACGAGTCATGGCCACGCCCCTGCGCAGAGAAGCACACATATTGTCATATGATTCACAGAAGAAACCACACAATACAAAAAAAAAAAGATAATGCCGACGATGAAGATGAACATGTATAATGGACTCAAAATTTGGATTCTGATTTGAGCAGTTTAAATTAAATGAATGGCAGAAAAGATGCAAGTAAACACAGTGAAAATAACAGACGGGATGGAAACCAAATGACACAATATGTGAATGTCACATTCCGGCCAACAGGCAGATGGTAGGCTCGCCCGCTGTCTTGAGTCACGAGAGAGTAAAGTAGAGTTATCAGATGTCATTAGACTACGCCTGGACTGCGAGTCTGATTAAATTGTCGTGGTTGTGAAAACGCTGGTGAATGTGATCTCTCATGCTCCTCAGTGTCGTGTACGCCATTGTACTCGTGCTCTTCCATCAAGGCGGTTTGTCTCGTGAGATCTGTTACTGTCACAGCTCCATTTTGAGTGTGTACTGTCTCAGAGCCGGTGCTAGAGGTGGGCGTCCTAGGCCCCGCGCCTGATGGGGTACCCACGCTAACAAGTGCACCGTCGGGATGAGACAGTCCGTAATTTGCTTGAAATTCCAAAAATTCATGTCTTTTTCCTTTTAAGCGGAGTACATTCGTTTGCGCATTACTGTGGGAGCCAGTTTTTGCTATGTATCTGATATGGTTATTCATTATTTGGAAGACATCCAGCATTTTTATTGCCCTGCTACGTATGTTGTGCCGACTTCCAAAGGCAGCACAGGACCCGCATCCCCTAGCGCCGGCTCTGACTTACAACTGGCCAGAGATACTGTTGGCGATTACAGCCACACCTTAATGAGCTGTGTCTTGTTGTCTCCATCCAACACACATCGTCGCCCAGACTGATATATTTTTGTGACTCACCTCGTTTATTTATACTAGTATTTCTGTCACTGCTACTAAGTAACACTTTTGGTCACTCACACTTTCACGTCACGTGTTCTGCTTAAGGCCACCCGACCCCTTCCTACCCCGTGCACTTTTCGCACCCTGGAGCTGAGTCAGCGACGTGGTCTCTGACAAACAGACTTACATTTGTGAGCTAAAACTCTAGACGTTTCTTGAACAAATTTGTTTTAAGGGTAAATTTGATATCTAAATAAATAGATGTCAAACATTATCAGATTTTGCTTAAAGGATTATTATGTTCTCAATTTTAACCACAAGGTAGACGTTAGTGTTATAAGATATTATAAAAAGTGAAATTGCCGTTGGTAACCACATAATGACATGAACACAGTGTAAGCATGTTTATTTTTTTTTTATTTTTTTTTTTACACAGTTTAATCATCATTTTTCATGGATACATCTTTTTTTCCATATTACACTTCACAGAACACAATTCAACCACCTCTTTCATTCTTAAATCCATAGTAAGCATGTTTATTTTGCTAAAGTTTAGTCATTGCTTTATTTCTGCATAGAATGTTACGTTTTCTTATAAAACATTTCTTATTGTACATTCGTTAATAATTTGTGCTTTGTTTTATCAACGCAGACTGATGTTACTTCGTGATTCTATACTTCTATCCAGTAACCTTTATTTTTAAGCGAAAGCCCTTTGTAAACAACAATGTGAAATAAAATTCCTTTCAAGACATTTTGTTTTAAAAAAACCACTTCTCTGAAAGGTCTTAAACAAATCGTTATAATAATCGTTTATAAGCGATGCTTTTCTCCTTACTCTCACGTTTTCACCTTTCTGTTTCCATTCACTTAGCTAATGCTCACAACAGCCCAAAATAAAAAAAAAGTATGAAATCTTTAGAGTAGGTGGTACTGAACATTTTAAGTGAGCTAGTTGATATTTAGTGCTATTTCTGTTGTTTCGATTATCATGAAGCCGTAGCGCATTTTTCAACAGCGAGTCCACTCGACCGTAAACTCAATCTGACGAGCAAATCTGATGCATTCGTTATCAGCCTGCGCGCATTCCTGTGAGATTTTCCGAGACACCGAAAGCAGACGATCAAACGTTTTCAGGCTAGGAGGTTTGAACTTTAGGACAAACCGGTTCTTTTGTTTTGGTAGCATGGTGATTTTTTAAATTTTTTAAAAAAAAGTTTTTACAACAGAAACTACTTTATATATATATATAGTTAGCAGTATTACGGTATTTGTAAACATTGTCAGCGTAAAATTTCAGATGATCTTTCAGAGTTTTAGTCAGCCTCAATTGTCCAGGAGTTATCAACACTTGTTTTGTGGAAAATTCACCTTTACTATTCGTAGTTACTACGTTTTGAAAGACTTTTTTTCTAGCCGCCTCATTCTGACGCTGGCTTTTCCCCCTTTACACCTCATCCTTTCTCCGGAATGTTCTTTTATTTGTCATCTGCACTCTGCCCGTTCGTTGCTCCATCTTTCTAGTCCAGCCAAGGCGACGGTGGCCTCGTGGCGTCACACCCTTTATCATTAGAGAAGCACAGCTGTCGTTTCCCAGGCTGCTAAGTTAACTTGCCTATCTAGTTTCTAGTCCAATATCAAAGTAATATTAACACCATGTGTGCAACTTCAATATTTAACATTTGTTTGAAGAGCAAGAGCGTGACATCAGACGATCATCGATGCAGTAGAACACCACCCCCGGCCCCAAGATCACTCTTTCTGCAACTTTCCCAATCTCCTTGTTGGACCTTTAGGTGGCTTTCGTTGAGGACAAGAGAGAGCATGTAAACAGTGATGGTTGATAATGTGATACAGTGCACAACACCGGAACAAGCTCTAAGAAAGTTACATAAAAAAGGGATGAGAAACACAGAGGACACGTAAACATGGCGATGTTTGATAATGCGATACAGCATGCGTTTACGGAATAAACTCAAAGAAATGTTAAGACCAAAAACAAAACAAAGCGAGGAAGACAGCAAAGGTTATGTTCACAGGATAGGGCTTGATATTGCAGTGTAATGTGCTGGCAGAAATGTAACAGCAAAGTAACCCCCTTGTTGGAGCTTTAAGTGCTTTTCGTTGAGGACAAGAGAGAGCATGTAAACAGTGAAGGTTGATAATGTGATACAGTGCGAAGAAAAGTGTTACACAAAGAAACACAAAATAAGACATACAAATGCCGAAATATGGGGACAGTATTACAGAAATATGGAAACAAAATTATAGAAACAAGAGCTCAAGAATAAGGTACAGGTAGCCTTGTGGTACGTCGCTGCGAAGGGAGTTAATAAAAACCTCGCCTCTTTCGGGGCCAGCTTGATGAATGGAGGATGGTGCCATTCTCATTACCTTCTCCACAACCGACAGAAAATAGAAATATTGCACAGCCATCGATTGGCAATGTACACGTAACGGCACACCTACCCGACTTCAAAGCCTGCGCCTGTTTCAACTCTGATGGTGTGAAGAGGGAGGGGAGGGATCAAAGAGATGGGCCGTCTTATGATACACATCAAAGCAAGAAGGTTAAGACATGAGAGACTGCAGCCACTGTCTGATCAGGGTCACGATGGTTTTCACACACACACACACACACACACACACACACACACACACACACACACACACACACACACACACACACACACACACACACACACACACTAAACGAAATACATCAACCGACCAACGCTCTGGCGTGGAGGAAATAGTTTAATTGCTTTTGCTATTCAATGACACTATACATTTGCTAGTCCGGTGTCTTCACGTTGCTGAACAACACAATGCTGTGATTTTTCTTCCAATAAATAAGTAAACAGATGCTAGAGTCCTATGTCAGGAAGCTTGGCGAACTCAGTGTGAAAGCAGGGTGACGAAAGATGCCGACATACTTTCAGTGAATCAGGACATGGTCGACCGACAAGAGGTGAGCAATAAGTCCAGTACTGAGTCTTGCCGGAAAGACTTTGCAGTTTTTAAATCAAGGTTGAAAGAGCTGTATGCTGAGGTATCTACATCTACGAATACCGCCAATGGACGCTTATTGAATTTTAATGAAATATGTCAGAGACCTTGGAGAAATCAGTGGGTCACAAACTAAAGTTCTAAGCAGGAACAATTTATATGTAGTCTGTATTCCGGAATCTGACCAAGAGATAGTTACGAAACACGTGCTTGTGTTGTAACCGATATTTTTAACTGGTGTAACTTCATGTTTGGCACAATATGACACATAGGTGACATCATCTGAGCCCACAGGCTGGGTAAGCGACAGGGAGAGAGGGAGGGAGACAGGGAGCGAGAGAATCAAGCCTGATACCATGAACTCGCTGAAAGCGAATCTAACAACGCAAATGATTCATCAAAAATGTTCCTCGCCTTCCGGCACAAGTTTTCATTTTATCAGAAAAAATCCTTCGGATCGTACAGACACCAAGTATAGAATACTTGGATAAAAAAATCGCCTACAGCGGGTTGAACCAAAGCTGCAGAAAGGCCTCGAGTGTGTGACAAGGATTCTAGCCGCCTTCGAGCTCACTCTTCGAGGCAGTCAACAGCAGCAGCCGCCGAGCAGCTGAAAAAGAACTCAAAGCCTCCTGAGACTGAGGGAAGCCGCGATCTCGACATTGCCGGAGCATCGGGAGCGAAAGTAGAGTCAGTCCACGTCTTGTTGTCGTAGAAGAAACATTATCATTGATGATGATGATGATGAGGAGGAGGAGGAGGAGGAGGAGGAGGAAGAGGAGGAGGAGGATGGCCAGCAAAGGAAAAATAAATCAGGCGTATTCCACCGCCAAAAGTATGACTGGGATAAGTCAAAATTTAAACAGCAATCAAAACACATTTACCGTGAACAGTCGTGGCAGGAAACTTTCAGGTGAAAGGAGAATACACAGACTACCATGAGTTATAAAGGGCCGAGAAGAAAAACCGAGATTGTCGGAAATATTTTTATGTTTCCCATAACTTCCTGCTGCGAGATCCATCAACTGTTGATCCACCTACGGTCATTAACTTTGCGCAGTACTATTTCTAACTTTAAAAAAAAAAACAGTTTTGTGCCCTTACTGTAGAAACCATTGTGTCAGTGCTAAAGAACAGTCCTGTGCTAGAATTAAACGATTTGCGTCCCGTCGCTTTAATCTCTGCTGTGATGAACGTTTTTGAAAAGCTAGTTCTCAGACGCTTACCAGCCCTACTTCAGGATTTTTAAGATCCTCCCACCCCCTACAGTTTCCCCACGGAAGTAAACAAAGTGTAAAAGACGCTGTGCTTTATGTCTTAAATAGAATTTGTGCATGTCTGGACTATCCGAACACCTGTATTCGCTTAATTCTTTGTTCAGAAGCTAATATGGATACATGTGGATGCCAGAACGTCTTTGAGGAGCTAGGATTACCTGCCTAATAGACCTCATTTTATCCCTGTCTCTACCCAAGTTATTTCTAATACTCTGTTTACAAACACCAGCGTTCCACAAATGATAGGACACTCGTTTTTGTTTTTGTGTTCCTTGTATACGGCTGAATATACCCACAGAAATGACAACCCCATTGTTAATTTTGCTGACGACACCAGGCTTACGGGATTGATTTTCGACGACTACGACTCCTAATACAAACAGGAGATTGATCACATTGCTGTATGGTGTGATAATAAGAACTTGGAGTTGAATGTTAAATAAACGAAAGAAAAGGTTATTGAATCCAGGAAAGACAGGGTCATTTTTGATGAAATATTTATTAACAGAGAACAGCCACAAGAGTGGAGAGGTACAAATATTTAAGCATAACTATTGATGATAAACTTATTTGGAAAACTCGTGGATCACGCTATTAAAAAGTGCATAGCGGCCTACTATGAAGTCTTTTGATGTGTGCTTAGAACTTTTACAAATATTAAAATATTTGAGACCTCTGTTATTATGGAGCACCAAAATTTTCGGCCTAGTTTGCCAAGAAGGGAACATTGCAAAACAGGACAGGACATTGAACAATAATATTTAAAAAAAGCAGGAGAGGTGGTTGGGAGGAGACATAACGATACAAAAACAACGTGCGATAAGCGTCTGATCCGCAAGCTGTCTGTAGTTTTAGCCGACGACTCGCACCCACTCCAACAGGAATCTGAGACAGAAGTGGGAGGCTGAGAGTTCCCAGAGCCAGAAGCACACATTATCTGCACTTATTTATCCCGGCTGCAATCCAGATATAATATCGACTCCAGGATAGGACACGCACATGAATGCCGATGGTCATTTTGCTTGCCCCCTTTCCCGAGTGTCCATGTATATCAGGGTTGGGGACTGTTTGGCCCGCGGGACGTCTAAGTTTCGCGAAATCGTTTGGTCTGGACAAGGACTAAATGAGTGTTGTCCAGTTTCTTCACTGCCACGAAACCTGATCGCCATACGTATGTTAATTGTCATTCAAAGCTCGTTTTCCTTTATGGGCATGCGCAGATTACACCGAAAGGGTCATTCTATCCCAGACCCCGGGGCACGGAACAACCGCGGCCTTGTATTGCGGTGACTCAGAGGACAGTCAGTGCCAGGCAGCCAGGGAGTGTACACGTTGCAAAAGTGTTAACACATCGTGGCTAAACTATGGCTTCACTAACGATAATAGGCTAATTTTTTAAAAATGATATTTCTGTACGGCCCGTGAATGATGTTATAAACATTCAAATAGCCCTTGGTAAAAAAAAAAAGTTCCCACCCATGATTTATATGTCTACGTTTGAGCTAATGTACTCATCTCTGTATTTTCCTACTTTGAGTGGTAATATGGGTGTGTACACATTTTTAATAATTGCGAGACAGACTGTTAAGGGTCCGCGTAATTGAATAGGATGTAGTCAGTTTATTTTCTTTTTTATAGCCTGTGTTAATGTTTTATGTAAAGCGATGTTGTCATGTCTCCGTTGGCACACAAAACAGTTTCATGAAAAAGATTAATATAATAATGATATTTGTATTTTCATACATCTTAGTGCACGTCTTTTATTTATTTGATTTCATTTGCAGGTAAGAAGGCGTGAAATGAATTTCTAACTAATTATGCTACAGGTCACAGCGTGTGAAGTTTATACTTATTGGATCCTGCTTGCAGGTAGGAAGGGTGTGGAATTTGCACTTACCTGATACCTTGAGTTGAGGTGAGGGAGTTAAGTAAGAAACATGTATCCACCAAAGACAGCGCAAAGTTTTCATGGAACTACAGGTAAAAGGAGTATGAAATGGGACTTCATGATCATCTTTAAAGTGCGAAGGTGGTACATATCCGACAAAGATTGTACCAGACTGAAGGTTTACTTGCAGGTAACAAGAGTGTAAAGGTGTATACCTGATCATACCTGCAGGTAAGCGTATCGTGAAGCTGAGACTTGCGTGAAGGGTAAAGAGTGGGGCAGATGGTGATACGAGGTCCCCTCTCCGCTGAGAACCTTTAACCTGAGATAGTTAGCTTGCTGTCACCTGCAACAAAGAGCACGAATATTCTACAGATGTTTGATACACATAGATAATACACACATAAATATACAGGTGAATGCATACGTACATGAACACATACAGAAACGCAAAAAATAAGCGCACACACACACACACACACACACACACACACACACACACACACACACACACACACACACACACACACACACGAATACAGTTATAACGTACATCACCACATAAATGAACACATACATACATATATTACTACATACAGAAAATCATAAATACAGTATCTGAAGACATAAGCATAATGAATAAACGGTGTGTGAGTATCTGTACAAAGTTTTGTCCTTAATAGTAGCACAACGTACGGAGGAAACGGTGTGTGTTGGGGGAATAGGAAAACGAAGGATCCAGAATACCTTCTCTGCCAGGAGCGGACTGTCGGACGGACCGATTTCAGCACGGATGAGTCAAAACAAAGAGAGACAAACACACCCAGCGGTGGTGGGCTGGGTGTTACAAGCCACGTCACAAACCGACAGCACGTAGGGGGTCGCCAGCTGAGGGAACAGCGTGCGTGAGTGAAAGTCAAAGTCACACAAGAGTTCTCGACAGTGTCGCCTGCAAGTGCTTGCCCACTCTGACAACCGGAGAGTAAGGGGAGAGGAGAGGGGTTTCTCTGGAGTAAAGATGTAAATCTGTCAGCTGTCCATCTCGAGGACGCGGAGAGGGCCGTTCCGAAATGAAGAGTATGTACTTTAGGGACCGGCTCTTATTTTAGCTGGTGGCTGTGGAATGTAGAGTAATAAAAAAAATAATAAAGAAACCCATTACACTCACACATATACACACACAAACGCCCATGCATGCGAACATCGAAAGCTGTGCTTCAAGACATTTAAAGGAAATACAGATGGACAATATGCTGGGTTGCCTATCTTTGCCTCGTGTCTTTTATACATTCACAAATGTTTCAAATAATACGAAGGATCTGCGTGGGCCCGCTGGTATTTTAATAGACAGAGAAAAATAAATAAATACGCCAGTCAAAGCCAGCACCGTCTTAAGAGAGTGGAGCGTCACGTGACCTCGCATTCTCGTTGTAGCAGTAGTCATCGTTTTTATCATTGTGCACAAACATTTCCGTTTATTTCTCGCTTACATGATCTCTTGCTGTTCAGAAGACATGCACATTATGGCATCTCCGGTGCAGGTAGAACAACATGCCAGGATAATCCAAAATAATCAATCATTTTGGGATCAGCATAAATAATTAGAATCGATAAGTTTCTCCAAGATAGTCGGTCATATGGGATCAGTATATAATAAATAAATTAAGCCGACACTTGTCTTGACTAATCTCATCTTCTGGCTTTAGGCAAACAGCGCATCTGTCCGTTAAATAAAAGGAAAATCTGCTTTTGTTCCTGACGAACTGTCGTTTACTGCGTCGACAAAACCCTAACATTTACCGCCTAAATTAGTCATTAATCATTTTGTTAGTCGATAAGCACTTTCCTACTTGTCTATCTTCCATTTTTGAGCAAGTGGTTCGGCATCATGATTCATGCCTCAAGATACAATCTTGACTTTCCAAGCACTGACAATTGCAAAAGAAGACAGAAGGAAAAAAAGGAGATCGGGGTAGAAAACAGAACATGGTAATGAGATCTGCAGACCCTTGTGTCGATAGCCAATGCATCACAGAAATCCTCAAACGCGCGTCTACCAAACCCAGAAACCTCAGAACAAAAATGGGGGACCGGCAACCATTTTAGAGCATGATGAAATTCAGTTTTTGCCGGACAACGCGCCTTGGATTCCACCCATCTCTTTCTCTCTCTCTTTCCCTTTTTCTTTCTTAAATACGATCAATCAATCTTGCTCCAAATGCAGAATCATACAATTAATTTTTTACATTCTACTGAAAAAAGCAGCAGACCCAACTATGAGTAACTGAGAGTTACGACTACAGTCTGAGGGAGAGGAGTGTTTGAAGATTTCCAAAAAAAAAAAGTGTTGCGAACACGAAATGTCTGAGTTTAAAAAAATTGCTTGGGAACACGCAGCAGCGGACGAGTTGATCTGATGACAGGCGGGACAAAGCAAACATGATGCAGACCTCTATATAATTGCCTGAGCAGTTGCACCCGTTGATGGGCAGAGAGTGCATTCTCTTGCGAGTCATCCTGTCCCTCCCAACTCTCGCTGGGTCCCGTCCGGCCCGAGATTTTCCGCCGTTCGCTCGACTCAAAGTGAAACAAAGACCAGTGGCATCGAGTAGGAAAAATGTGTAGCACCTTAATATAGTAAACAGTGTTTTGTATATTGTGCGGAAAATCTTTTCTTCTTGTTATTCTTCTCTATCTTCAACCTTTTCTTCATCATTATCTTCTTAAAAAAAATATTGTTTCAACGGGTAAATAGTACTTAGTACGGTACTGCATCATGTCCTAGAACTTTTAGTACTGACAAAAACCTCAACTGAGCAGTGTACTTTCGAGCAGAGCATCTTTCGTATACAATCTGAATCTTATTTCTACAAAATCCTTTCTTTTATTACCCGAGGGAGATATAAAGTAGAACCAATATATTGGCAAGAATGTATGTGTTCATCATACCATCAAACAAATAATTAAAACATACAAGCAACTGTTTCTCCATTCGTACAAACGAAAGGAATAACTTATGTAAAAGCAAGTGTTCTCAAGATTTAACCTTAAATTTCCTTAACAATTTGAATCTAGTTTCGAGGTGGCTATATTATTACACAAGCGCATTAAAGGAATAGTTTTTAGGTAGACAAGAACTGAATGGTAACTTTCGGTGTCAAAATAATTATAGAGAAGAATAAATTTTGCAAGACAAACTGCTACTCGGAGTATCTCGCTGACAAAAATCCCGGAAGAACACAAGTAATAATCCTAATAATCAAAAAATTACAAAGGTAACGAGCATATTTCTCTGTGTCCCAGAAGGCCGCCGAATCTACGGGACCTCTCAAAACGGACGGACACTCGTCATTCTCCCCCAAGTGGAAAATTGTTCGGTCAGCGGGTAAAGTTTAAAGCAACAACTGTTTGTTGCAAAAGAGAATCTTTGTTCATAGATGAATGTGATACATATGTTGCTGTTTTATTTACTTTTCTGTTACCCACCTCCCGTGTCTTGCAGTTTAGTTTTGATGTCATCGGCCATGGTAGGAAGTGGGCAGACACCCACAGCTAGATCACCCTCCACCATGCACGTGTCAAGAGCAAAGAGCGCCAGTTCTGTTATACAGAAGTCTCTTTAGGATGTCGATCCCGACTTTCAAAAGCGTGCACCACCCCCGTCAGCGACAACGTTCACCGACTACATTGATGGCAACGCCAACCTCGGAGCCGAGGTCATTACAGTGGACATGGTGATCGACTAGTAGCAGAAGGTGCAAGACTCTGCAGAAGGAGAAATTAAACACTTCCGCAAGAACTGTAAAACACACGTACACACGAGACCAAGCAGCCAAGCCAGCATGGCAGATAAGATAATCAGAGGTGACGAAAAAGCTGATATCTGCAGATTAATTGTAGTCACAAAATGTGCGATTTTGTGTCAGAGATATGAACGGGAATACGCATGAATAAGTTTATAACGGCAAGTGCAAATAAATAAATAAGCAAATAGTGAAAGGCTCGTAAGCGATACACAATAATAGCTTCTGTGACCAGCTTCCAGCCAAGTTTCAGCGTAGGAACCGTTAAAATGTACAAACATAAATAACCAAGTCACCAATCGATAAAAGAATCAATCTAAAGGTAAGATTTACTTACAAACAGACGAGACTCGTGTTATTTGCATTTCATATTACACGGTACCCCGTTACATACCCTGCAATAAACCCGTTTCAGAGCAATACGTGAGACCGGCTCTGCGATGTAGTAACTTAAGGTTTCCGCGCATGAAAAAGTGTACCCACCTGTCAGTTAGGGATGCAGCAGCAGATGAGGGCCACACCTGGCCAGGGGGGGGGTTTTGCACATCAAACTGCAGGCCGGGACGTAAAAAAAAAAAGCTTAGATCCTTCTTTCTTCGGATTTACCTGTGTTTGCACCTGGCGTGGTGTTGCAAATGCAGAGAATTTTCAGGCAGAAAGGTCAGACAAGTTACGGAGCAGACCATGCCCTCACGTACAGCGCACCCTGGCCGGTCACGTGACCTCCATCACTCGCGCTCCCCAACTATCCCAGATTTTACCTCTTTCTCCTTTCCTGTTTCCTTGACAGGAGCATTAGAAAACAGCAAACGATTGGTGATTTGTATTTGTAGCTTAGAGCGCCCGCATTTATGTACGTGTGCGCGCGTGCGTGTGTGCGCGCGTATGTGTGTGTGTGTGTGTGTGTGAGCGAGTGAGAGATAGAGAGAAAGAAGGAGAAAGTAGTGTGATGTGAATATGCCACGTAAGCTACGACCTTTTCTCCATTTAGAGGAAAATAAAAATTGAAAATAAAAATGCCACCGCGATGCTTTAAAAAACGAATTTTATCTCAACATCGAAAAAGCGGTCGAAAAAAAATCTAAAGCAGGAAAAAAAACCTCCAGGTAGTTAACAGGCTTATTTTTATTCCACATCAACACATACATATTATTACTTGATTAAAACATGCATATATGGTCGCAATAAACATAAAGCACACCTGTCACTCAACATTCGTACACACACATACCTACACTTAGAAACACAAACACACACACCAGTTCCCCCCCTCCACACACACACACACACACAGAATTTTGGCGACATTGTGGAAGAGCAAAGAGGGTACTTGAGCGGCAAGTGGGTTTTGGTGCGTCAGCACAGTTTGGAAACTGTTCCCACTGCCATTTTCAGCTACACTGTTTAACCTGCAGCCAAATCATTAAAGAAACCCACTCTCACTGTTTACTTTGAGACCTTTCCCACCCTCCCCCTAGAAATATGTGCTGTGAACGCCGAACACACGAGTGCACGTACGTACGCACATGTTGCCCTCAAACCACCCGTTTCGCCCCGCTCTGGACAGATTCTCTTAGACGTGGAGATCTGCTTGCTTTCGAGAAGGCCAGCCAGACCATTCACTCCGCCACAAGTAGTTGTGCGATCTGACATTAATAGGGGTTTCCCGGACCCAGTGTGGCCCTAGGTGTCGCCACCGGTAGCTCTGTTGTCGACCCTAAGAGCCTTAATCGCGTTTACTCTACGCGCGCTGAAAGCGACTCGATGCTAGAAGCGAGGCACGACCTGTAACTAATCGATGGCGTGCAGACGTCGAGCTCTCAAAGACCAACGGAGCAAAGCTTCTCAGGTCCAGACAGACCAACGACTCGATCTTTCAGGCTCAAATGAACAACAGGGAAAAATCGTGCAGACGAACTAAGGACAACACAAGGTCTTTCACGCGAAGACGGAAGTTCTGCAGGTTCTGACAGTCCAGCGGCATGAAGTCTTTGAGGTTCAGACAGACTGCGTTTGCTCTTTCAGGCTCAGGCCGACAAACAACGCGAATATTTTCGGTTCGGAAAAACAGCTTCGACCCGAAGTCTTTCAGGTTTAGAGAGACCAACGGGGCAAAGCCCTTCGCTTTCAGGCAGACCAACAGGGCACAGTCTTTCACTTTCAGACAGACCAACATCGAGTGCGAGACTTTCAGACCAGAAAAATGGCAAAATGTATTTCAGGCTCAAAGAGGATCAAGAAACCTTCCTCTGGCTCAGACAGACCAATGGAGCCAAATAGCTCAAGTTCAGACAGAAGATTAGAATTCTTTTCTTCCCAGTCAAACCATTGGAGCGAAATCTTTGCAGTTGGGACAGACAAGAAGTAGGGAAAACTGTTTCGTGATAGGTCACACCAATAAAAGGGGGAACCTCCATTGTTAAGGCGGTTCAACACGAACCTTAAAGACTTGAGTTATTGTGTCTTAGATTAATGGCGTGAAGTGTTTTACAGAGGATAGGGGTAGAAGCTCTTATCTGAAACCGTGTACAAGGTTAATGCTCCTTCTGGTCGAACATTTCAAGGGCCAGCAGTCGCTCGGTTTCAGATAAACGTCGAGTAACATACAAAGTTGTGCCTGTGCGGTAAATAAAGTGTTACGTGTATGTGGGGTACAGGTTGGGGGTGAAGGGTAGGAGTGGGTGAGTGAAAGAGAGAGAGAGAGAGTGTGTGTGTGTGTGTGTGTGTGTGTGTGTGTGTGTGTGTGTGTGTGTGTGTGTGTGTGTGCACTATGAAAATCCAACCAACGTTTCCAGTTCTGACAAAATTTTGCAGGATAACTCTTGTTTGTGGAATGGATGCTGACAGTTTCCTTTTTATTACTCGAGTATCTTCATTTAAATAAGACGAGAATGAGAGCAAAACCAAGTAAGAGAGAGAGAGAGAAGTGCAACGGGCTTTCTGCACTCATTTAGCTGCCATCTAGTACGCAGCATGTTATCTGCAGTATTAATCTTTAATAAGAGCGCGGGCATGACGGCTATGCTGTCGTCACTGGCGGACAGTAAACTTCTGATATGACAATAAACTTCTGATATGACAGTAAACAACCACAGCTGTGACAAACAATTCTCGATATTTCTGTCAATCCGTCTCCTGCTATCTTTGTCTCTTTTTCTGAATTTCGGACTTTACTTCTACTTCTTTCCATTTCTAACTTCGTTCTCTCTCTCTCTCCTTTTCCCCCTTCTGTGCTTAGGGCTTATGATAGGGAGAAGAAAAAAACTCAATGTCAAACCTATAAATTACACATAATTCCGCCAAATTTGTCTTTAAGTCCACCACTGTCTCAGCTTTGCACTGTCACAGTTACTAGTCGTGTACACGTTGCACATTGCGTGAATATGTCTCTTGCTGCGCACGTAGCAATCTTTGCAACCCTTTAACCCTTTCTACCCGGATGTACCCTCAACAATGTCCCGACGATAACAAAAGAGGGTAGCGAACCGAGGAGAGTCCTTAAATTTTTTTAAACAATAACAGGGGTACCATGATTCATGTCTGCCTCAGTGAAACAGAAAGAAGTGCAAGGACATGATGTACTGCTTCTCCATCGTTTGCCTCGTCGATGTCGGACAAGGGTGAGGACTCTCTTTCACCTTTACTTCGGGACACGCGTCAATGGCCGGCTGTTAACTTTTCTCTAGTGTTTATGCATCGTGTTTATGGCGCAGTCGATAGGCACAGTTGATTATGTTCGCATTTAAAAGAACTTTACGAGGCTGTGGATTTAATAAACAGGCGATAAAAAGTCCTGTGCATCAAACAAATCACGTTGTACAATATCAGTTTAAAAATATCTCTTTTTATTCGTAGCTCCCCCTCTCACTTTGTGTGTGTGTGTGTGTGTGTGTGTGTGTGTGTGTGTGTGTGTGAGTGAGTAAGTGAGAGTGAGAGAAAGAGAGAGTGCCCGCATGTATGTGAACATATTGAAATAAATGTTTGGATGCGCGCGAGCGTGCGTGCGTTTGCGTACACCTGTGTGTGTGTGTGTGTGTGTGTGTGTGTGTGTGTGTGTGTGTGTGTGTGTGTGTGTGTGTGTGTGTGTGTGTCACTTGTTGAAGTGTCTCCGTTGAACAAATCCACGAACTAGTTCCGCTCATGAATTGTTCTACAGATGTGTTTCCGACATATGACCAGGAAAGAAAGAATCTTACGTAGCATTTCAAACAATACACTTACCCTATAGGGCGTTTGGAGTTCGTCTCCTCACTCAGTTACCATCACTTTGTTCTGTCGAGTGTCTATCCACAACTTCTGCTTATAGTCAAACGTTAATCCTCTCTCTTTGTAATTCTTTCTTATCCAGTTATCTTAGTCGTGCTAGGTCATTTAGGTCTTACACAAACGACAGGAACCACAAACGTATTTCTCTGAACTACTGGCGGCCTGCCGAGACCAACTCTTAACCCTTTTCGCAAAGCTGTGGCCCGTGAGGTGTCGGTGAGCAATCTCAGTTTTATATTCAGAACCATTTATTAATGTCAACAGTAAACCTGCAATACGTTTGTTACTTTTTGTGTTTCTTTGCAAGAGTCTTTGATGTCCTCTTCTCACGACTTAATGCTTGAGCTTTTAGTAACTCTGTCAACACGAAAGCTCGCACTGTCTGGTCACTGAGAAACAGGAAGCGAATTCGGTTTTGTTCTAAAAATTAATGCGGAAAATTCATCTGTAAGCAGCCAAGAAATATACATCCGTGCACGAACTAATGAGGCGAGATCACGAAAACAGGTTCATAAAAAATGCACTCAATTAAATAATCCCCATCATGAAACTTTGAAGTACCTCCAAAAAAACAGGAAGATGAGAAAATTCTCTTCCCGTGACTTTTAAGCCAAGCTGGGAACAATATCGGGCCTTTTGTGGAAGGGAAGTTTAGTATACTTTCTTGATCATTTGCTCACATAATCGCAACAGAGCCTCACGCCTGCATGATCTTATCGAACACTTGGCGGTCATACAGTTCTTCCCCTTCTCTCCTTCTTGCTCCCAGGTGACGCTGCGCGCCTTCGCCACAAGGAGACAACATGGCGGCGTCCTTGTCTTCTCTCACTTTTAATCCCGGCTTTCAAAGTCTCACAAGCTGCTACTTAATCCTGTAGTAATTTGTGTAAGAGGCTCAAGGGCTGGAGTGTATCCGTCGACACTGCACGCTCTTGCCACAAGGAAGTTGATGACACTCAAGTGTGGTGCAGTTCGACCCCGTCCAAAAATAACAATTAAAAAAAAAAACTACGGCGAAAAGGACTTCATGGGTGGGGTAAGCCATGAAAGTGCGGTCGAGCAGCAACTAAACAGAGGGTGTGGGTGAACGCACGCACAACACAAACCAGTCCCTCGCTCAAGGTCATTGTCATTGACTTCCTGACAACCCAGCGATTCTTGATATAAACACACACCCGCACTCACCGAAGGAAAAAAAAACCCACCTTAATACTTTCTTAACCGGACACATTTTTCGATTACACTATTATCATTCTGTGTGTATGCACATAGAAAGCCAAACATAATTACCCGTTTATCAATATGCGCCCGAGAATCTTGAGCTCGGCTGCTGGACTTGTTCTTCAGGGTTGTGGATCTGCCTGCTCTCTCTTACAATGGCTACTGACTGAGGCAGTACAAATGCGGTACATTTACAGAGACACCAAGCGTTAATGACAACAAAACTCTCGCCAACGTTAGATACTTGTTCTTAATTTTCTAAATTTATTTTTACTTCCTGTTTCTTTCTTTTGGGCTTGTTGATTGTTAGTTTTGGTGGCTGAGTGTATCGTGTGTATCTTGGGGTGTTGTTGATTGATTGTCTTGGTGGCAGATTGTGTTGTGCGTTCTGTAGCGTGTCGTTGTCTGCTGATTTTTTTTTGTTTTCTTGGGTTTTTATTATTTGTTGTCGGCGCTGAGGGTGCTGTTTGCTTGGCCATGATGCTGGACGATATAAATGTCTAATTAATACTAGTTTAATCCAACTCGGTTCATGCTAGCTTAACATAAAGATGGACAAAATGAAGCCCAATGTAGAAACCCCATTTTACAGGCAGTATGCCGCAAACTATTAAATGCTGTTAATGGCATTTCGTAATGCCTTTTAGTGTTATATTATTAGGCCATTTAATGTTCTTTATTCAGAATACAGTGTAATTTGGTGATTCAATGAATTTTCTGTACTGCAATTGCTGCAGGCAGACGATAAATGTCTAAATGTCACAAATATCAATAAATTGCACGAAAAACACTAAATTGTATTAAAAACAATACATGATTTAAAACCAACAAAGGACATTGCAATATAACAATAAGAGGTGAATGGCGTGTCAGAATAACGCTACATTGAACCAGTAGGAAAATGTGTATAGACACAATATCGCTGCATGTCACCTCAGGAAGGCTGTTCAGCTCGAGTTAACACCCTTGCTCTTCTTCTCGCGCGACTGAGATCAGAAAGTATGCTGCTTCCCTTTGACTGGCTGCTGCTGCTTTATGGCGGCTGACTGATGATAGTTTACCCTACTACCGGTCAATAGTTGAAACGATTTGTTCACTTCCCGCTGTTTTAGTCTTGCCACAAACAATGCATTAAACTCAGAGTTCGTTAGATTAATATAAAAAGCAATTTGTTTAAAACTGGTTATAGTGACCAGAAATTGCTGGCGTAACATAAACGGAAAACTATAAATAACCTGATGTTAAAGAGATTTCATTCCAATAAACTTTATCAGAGGGATGCTACAATTCGGGCTGACGTGAACGAAAGTCTGGCTTGTTTTTTTTAACAATCTTATTTAAGACAGCTGAAGTTCTAAAAAGTTCTAAAATTGTAATGTGAACTGTTTTTTTATTTATTTTTTTTTTACAAAACTGATATCCCAACAGAATTGAAGCCTAAAAGTATTTAAAATTAGTAGTCTGTTGTGCAACTGGGCCCTGATCATCAAAACAGCTTTCTACGCACTAGACATTTGAAATGCTCTAGCGCCCACCTGCAAAATGTCAGCAAAACAAGGTCGGCAAGGTCCAGACGCCCGATCAAATCAAACTGTGAAAAACAAATTGTCAGACACGAGTCTAGTTGTGCATTAAATGTCATTAGATTTTAAAGGCCCACCAGGAAGGAAAAAGTTTTTAAATAAGTTTTATTTCATGATACGATACTCCCGAGCAAATAATCCTGTTCTCTTTTGGAAGACAGAAGCCTTTAAGTGTTGCGACCATCATTTGTGCAGGAAAAGAGGTAAAATGTGTGACGGTGATATTAGTACCTGGACACCGCTATAAGCTGTAGGTTCCCAGCTCTCCAGTTGATTGTAGTCTCAAAAATATAAGCGTTTCCACACGGTTTGACACCACAGTCTGGATCATTTTTTTTAAAACTGTGCCGGTCGATGTTTGAAGAATTAATTTTTCAAAGAGATGCAGCAGTATAGTGACAGTTTATCTTGTCAGGTTAAGAAGTTTTCATGTGTTTATTTTCGGTATAGAGTTAGTATTGAGGAGTTTAATTCTTCTAACCATGTATGACACCTGAAGATACTCGTGTGTACTAAAAAGAAAGTCGTCGGTGACCAGAAGAAAGAAAAAAAAATCAGAAAACATTTAACCTCCAGTACGCTTAAAACGTCATTGTCTCTTGCACAGCTTGAATGTCTCTGTAGACATTTGATTATAATAATATATAATGATAAAATAATAAACGTGTGATTTATACACCACATGCTCATGTGGAGTAATATTTGACAGCTAAGTGCCGTTGTTTTGCGAGCGAAATGCCGAAGCTTCAAACCTACAAAGTGATCCAAAAGCGGCATTGTATTAAAAAATTACTGGCCACGGACTGGTAAACACATTTAGACGTGGACTTTCCTCTTGACCAAATTTACAATGTCCCAAAAGCATTCGTCCCCAAATCACTGGTTTTCTGTGTCCCTCACACACAACTCTGCCAGCTTTAGTCAAACATTCGACGATATCTGTCCGGTCCTAAGCGAAGATCAGTTCTTGATAGACGGTTTATCACAAAAAGGGAGTGAAATTTCACACCACAGACACAAAACTGTCATAGCGAGCACAAAAATCTCCCATATCAAGAGCCAGAAAAGTCATCACGCACACGCACGTATGTCTACCAGGTTAGGGACCGGCACCTGTTCCAGTGTGATCACCGTGAGATCACCGTGTGCTTACAATGAAATCAGAGACTAGGAGAAAATCGAGCGTGTAATGGAAATCAATTGTCTGATCTACCATCCCTCATCCTCCCAGTTTAGCCAGACTGGTCAAGGATTTGATGAGACAGACAGGCAGACGACAAAATCGATGACAAGAAGCTCACCATTATCAGCCCACTCACAACAGCCAGGTAAAACCCAATAAGCAGAAAAGTATTAACCTTTTATTTTATCAGTTGACAAAATTATATATCGATTTAGGTAATGTTTTATTAGTTCGCATAATACTATATAGACTTAGGTAGTGTTTCCTAATGATGGAGGATATTAAATAATTTTCCTTAAGCCTCCAGCAATTTTCGCCATCAAGCAGCATTTACAGATCGAACACTCCAGTTCTTAAATGTATCTTTCAGTGCTCTTTAAAAATAAAATAAAATAAATGATCATATATCTTATCAAATCATTCATTACTGACTGCGAAGAAAACTAAGCGATAAAAAGCTTTAATATATTTTAAGCAGATTTTCACGTCAAGTTAAAGGAAAGAGACATACTAGACAAAAAGATATTACAGAAATGAGTGAGTGATTCAGAAATAACGTATATTGTGCCTGTTCATATCAGCCATTCTTTCAGTAAAGAAGACGAGAATTCAAAAATAGAAAAGGGGGTCTTTGTACGTAAGTTTGTGTGTGTGTGTGTGTGTGTGTGTGTGTGTGTGTGTGTGTGTGTGTGTGTGTGTGTGTGTGAAAGAGATAGATGTGTATGTAAGCTGCAAGCATCACATTTATTTCATTGAAATGACAGTCGAAAGAACTTGATGTATGACATTTTAGACCAGATAATTTCAGCGTAAAACGATCCCTCTGTATTCTTTATGACTGCGAAACAAAGTGAGTTATGTGCTGTCTGTTATCTACATATGTTAGCAGCATTATTCAACCTGTTATTAACATTATTACATCTATTATCAACATAACTTAATCTGTTATCACTTACAAAGCTCAATGCATGCTGTAGCTGCTACTTTCTTTACTGTAACATCGGACGTTGGCTTGCTATTGTTATAAGTATTATTAGAATAGTTTCAGGTTGCATTACTTGGAAACAATTCCACAGCTGTTCAGCCATTTATTTTCCTATTAAAAAATGTTACTGTTAGGAGATTTACACTGCCTTTCCCATTTCGCCTTCCTTGCTAGCTGCACACATTGCTAGTAAAGTTGTCTGAGAACATCCTTATTATGTTTTCATGTTCCTTTTTTCTTTGTGAAGCCTTGAGTCGTATATTTGTATTCTTCAAGAAATGTACACAAAGAAATGATATGAACAATGTTTCAAAGAAAATGCAGGAGTCTGATGAGGAGTGAAGGTTTCTGGAAGGGGTGTGGACAGACAAGATTTCAGTAAAGTAGTTGGGAAGGGGGGGAGTACCTTTCAAAGAATCCATAGCATAGAGTTGACAGCTTCTAGTCTATTGTAGCTTAAATTAGTAGCCAAAGAAGAGTGAAGAAGTGGTGTAACATGTTCAGATTTATGAGTCCGGAAAACGAGACGAGGAGCTGAGTTCAGGACTTTGTGAAGCTTATCAATGAGTTACTGTGGACAGCCAGCAAGAAGAGAGTTGCAGTAGTCTAGCTTAGACATAACAAATGAGCAGATGAGAAATTTGGTGGTTGAGATGGACAGAGTATGACTAATGAAGCATATCTTCTGGAGTTCATAGTATGCAGCATGACAGATGTGAGAAACATGTTTATCAAGAGACATGTTAGCAGACATCATGTAACCTAAGTCACGTGTTAAAGTAACAAAAGGAACATCGGCATCGCCTACCCGAGCAAAGACAGGTAGTGAAGGGTAATCTCTGGCCCTCCTCTTTGAAAAAATAAAAACTTCTGTTTTTCCGTCATTTAGTTATAGTTTGTTGAGGGTCATCCATAGTCTAATATCAGAAATACAATCTAGGATGCTCTAGATAGCGGTGTGTGCCTGAGCAGGAGAACATCTAATATACAGCTGAGTGTCATCAGCAAAGGATTGATCAGATATAGAGTGAGCTCATAGGTCGGTAAGAGCTTTCAGAGTTAAATGAGGGCTTTTTTGGACACTTCCTTAAAGTTGGCGCCACATGTGAAAAAGGTTGTCATCCTTTCTGTTGGAACCAGTGAGCGCTTAGTCTTGCAATCTTCGTGTGGGTTCTTCAGCACCAAAGGCTATTATCTGCTTTTTCTCCAGCAGAAAAAGAAAAGGGTTCCATTGACAGCCACACGACTTTAAAGGCGTTAAAGTCTTAGTTTTGTTGGAAAATGTGATTATGTAACTGTTCAAATTAAGATTAAAAAATGTAGCATTTTTAAAGCAAGACAACGAACACTGTCTCAATGGATGTTCCAAAGGTACCAAGGACTAATAAGAACCACAACGATTTCTGTGAAGAGTTATCCCCCATATGCTCCCCCCCCACCAACTCATGCTGAAATTAGTAGGCTCTAATTACACTTTAAAGCAGTGAACTGGTTGGTTCTATTAAAGAGAAAGGAACCAGTGACTTTACAGGTACATAAATAGATAAGCTCTTAAAAATGTCATGAATAGCATAGAAACACCTATAAATACAAATACAATCTGACAACAATTACATCAACACACTATCTTACAAACCAGTAGACAATATAAAGAAGGGAGGGGGAGTGAGGGGGAAAGGGGGAATAAAGAGAAATCAGATGGATAACAGTGACAGTAGTCAAAGATGACACAAGACTGATAATCAGCCAGTCTGACGGACGGAGTGCGAAGACACACGCAGTGCCACTCTAATGTATGATTACAGTTCGACTAGTACAGTACATTAACGTCAAGTGAATTGTCTCCGACAATAATTACAGACTCTGTCGATGACGATAATCATTGACATTCTCTAGCGACAGAAATTAGAGACATTACTTACGACAGTAATTAGACGTACTGCAAATAAAAACACAGGCAAAACACACCCTCCCCAAATAAAAACGCTCTCATTCGGGAAATGATTTACTTACAGAATCGCTGGCCCGGTTGTTGTCAGTTCTGTACACGCCTTACTCAACTTCACGTGCGTTGACAAACACTGGCTCGGTGACGTCATTTAACACGGTGGGTGATGGGTAAAGAGCGGCCCTAGAGAAGGAAACAGGAAGAAGAGTGCAGGAGTGCGGAAGTGCAGGCGGCGACAATGTTCGAACGGGCCCGTGCATTGTGGAGATAACAAGTGCTCTAATGTCAGCTGACTTTAAACTTGTTTGTCCTAAAAATTATAGAGGCTCCATGCGCAATACCTTGGTAAAGAATAACAAGACCTTTGGAACAAGGAAATAAATAAAAGCTCTGAAGAAGACCAGCGTAGAGGACGGGAAAGTGAGGCTGCAGACGACGACACAATAAGGAGAGGAAAAGACACTGAAAGAGTGGGACCAACAAGACAAGACAAGCGACATGTCTGCGTACAGATAGATGACAGAAGCAGGTTCTTTGTGTATTTCTCACACAAGCGTGCATGCACGCAATCAGGCACCCACACACGTGTGCGCGTGCGCGCGCGAACACACACACACACACACACACCATTGAAGCGTACATTCACTTCTTCAAACACAGAAGTTACTTAATCAGAAATCATTAAAAGCTAAAAATAACGTTAACACTGGGGATGAGGGGGTCGTAAGCATGGACCAGAGGTATCTTCCTATCCCCGTTGTACCTCTAGACCATACTTACTCCCCAACCCCCAGAACGCTTACTAAAATATTATCTTCTCCCATTTCGACCTTCACACAGCAGGTAATTACTGTTAATCCATGTCATCTTGTCGCGTACTTTGAAATCACAGCCTATATCCACGTCCCGACTGCAGGAGACAAGATAATCTCATTTACTACACCCGCCTTCCGCGAAGGATGAAGCCTGACTGACACAGGTCGCTTGACCCCAGCTTCCTGCTTCCTAGACGATCTCTCTGTTCGTCTGTTGCACGGTGTCCAATCGCAGTGCGCGACTCTTTAAGCAATTGTTTCTTTGAAAGCCTAATTCCTATTGGCTGTCAGTGGACTGTGTGCGTGTTGGGGGTATTCCTTATTTACATAAATGTCTACTCTCTTTGCAGACAGGGATCGTTCTGTCTGGTAATGGCAGCAGAAAAGACTTTCATGGTCAATTGATAATGACTCTAGTGACAGTAGTTACTCAGTTTCGTAATACGGAAGTCGGACTGGTGACGCTTTCAGCTCCAGCAGTCAGTCAGTACCCTGTATGTGCGTGCGTGTGTGTGTATATATATATATGCAGATTGTGAAAGCCTTAAAAAGAAAACCAAAACAAGTTTGAAGGAAGGACAGTGATTGGAAAAGTGCTTACTACGACGGTTTTTAAAAAACTTTATCAAACTTGCTCAGACATGTAAACAGGAAAAGAATACGAACTAGATAACAACCCCCCCTCCTGAAAAGCAATACAAACCAACACAAAAAACCGTAAACTTTGCCAGAAAGGAATTAATTAGACAGCAAGCCTAGAATTATCTAATAATGATTTCCGAATATCTTTGAAGCAAATTAAAACATAAGAAATATGGGCTTTCTTCACTCTTCTATGAACAGAACTATAACCAAACATAAGGTAGGGTAGCAATATACAGAGCAAAAATCTAAACCCATTAAAAAAAACTATACACAGATTGTAAAGAAGGTGGTAAACCATACAAATGCCGGATTTATAAAAAAATAAAAAAAACAGTATTAAGAGAGAAAACTGCAACAAACTGAAAGTAATGAACAGGAGATATAAGTAAAGGACATTAAACAAAAGTCTAGAATATAACCAAGGGGTTAGAGCACTAGCGTCCTAACTAAGCGCAACGGTTCGATACCCATGTAGCGCAGCAAATGTCCCCCAGTCAGCCCAGCTGACGACATTCCACATGAAACAGATACTGAACTGTTGCAGGTCAGGTTCAAGTAAACGCTGGCGAAGGTCAACGATTGGGTTCTACCTTCTACATGCCATGTCCTTGACACAGTGAACCACTTATCACGGCCATACCGTAGCTCTTCCTCTTACTCTCCCTTTCAGCAGGCCTCTGATCTTACTGCTAAACGGGTTCAAGTTCATGGAAACATCATGCAATGACACTAGTTCTGAATAAGCCTGTGATTAAAAGATAATGATCACGGATACGAAAAATAACATTGAAAACTTAAAACATCTTGTTCTGACTGCATGTGGAGTTTTCTTTTCCTGTGTTTAAAAAAGCCCACCAGATTTGACCCTGTGGTTATAGCCTGTAGTTAAAACTCATCTCCGGAAGTACAGCACTTCTAACCAGTGTCAGGGGCCCAAGAGCTCATAGTACACAGAGAAAGACCTTGTAGGACTGCTGATATGTTAGTACCACTACTGCTGTTGTTGTGCCATAACTACTAGGAAGCTGCTTTAAAATACTTATCCTAACACGTAAGTAATTCCACCCAAGTAACAACTTCGCAGCGTCAATGACAATGACTAACTGTATTAGTCCCTGTAGGCAATTATACTCGGGAAGTGTGCTCAAATCCAAAAATAAACAAATCAATAAACCAAACAAGTGCTTGTTACAAGATAATAATGAGATTATGAGATAACAATGATAACGTCTTACAATACCTTCCAGGGAGCCATTCGTTATATATATATATATATAAAAGAGCACCCTGCTTGCTAATTGTGAAAAAGGAAGAAGTCAGTTGCAGACATAGTAATTTTGATGGACCGAAAACCTCTTGAAATAAAATTTTGTGAAACGGACCCCTCTCCACTCAAGCTAAAGATCGAAAAGCTCATTCAAAAAGAAATCCTTTCACAATTGCCGTGTATACCTGTATGTGCGTGCGTGGGATCCACGTGGTTTTTAGACGCAGTTGGTGGGGTTTCTTTTATTTATTTTATTTATTTATTTTGTTGTTGTTGTTGTTGTTGTTGTTGTTGACAAGTGGCACGTCCTAAATTCCTTTCCTTATACAACTCGTTCTATTAAGGTGCCCAGTTAGCATCTGAGTGGAAGAACGACACTGCCATCTGGTCTCAGATGTAGCACCTTCACCACTCGGGTTTCAGTCTTGCCCATGACTCCTCCTGGCCATTTTATTGAAGGTTTGTGAAATAACATCGCTTTCCTTCGAGATTGTGGGACGTGGGTTACTACTGGATAGACTATTTAGAATCGCAAATCATCTCTAAAGAATATCGTTTGCGCGTTTACAGACGGGGATGTGTATTGGGGAAATGTAACACGCTTCACAGGCAGCAGTAATATTTCAAGCAGGTAGTTTCACTCCTAATTCTTCGTGTGTATTTTTAGAGTTGTATGATCTGTTTCTCTCGCTGATGCAGTATATCAGAATACAGAGATGTTGGATATAGGTTTCTTGCAGAATAAAAGAGAAACGTCGGGGGGAGAAGGAAAGTAAGAGGTACTGCGGACAAGGTTTTCTTGTCTTCTTCCTCTGTTTGGTCTGTTTTATCCTCCCTTTGGAATAACTTTGGAAGGCTTTGGGAAAACGCATTTAGGACTGACATATACAGTGTACTTCTGAACGCAATGATATCCACCCTGAAACTAAAAAAAAATTCTAACCTTTACCCTGACCACAATTCTAGCTCCTTTTCCATTTATAAAATGTGCCATGGCCTTCCCAAAGCAAAGTTGAGACCTTCTTTTTAATCACACACACACACACACACACACACACACACACACAAACGCACGCGCGACTAAAACGAGAGAGCGAGGCGACGCTTCAACAGCTGAAGACTACTAGCCTTAGTTCTACGAGTGTTCTCTCTGATAGGTTTAGGGTAGGAACCAACCAAAACAAACAAAATAAGAAAACAAAACAACTTACCGGTACATCAGCAAATTACCCCAGAGGACACACCTCTTGGTGTGGACAGTCCGCGCAACAACATTTACACTGTCCTGCTACAGTGTAGTGCCAGTGTGTTGGGTGAGACTGCGATCACTGCGATCACAAGCTCACGCCTGGCGTTGTGTGCGATACTGTCATGGCAGACTTAGCATCCCCGCAGAGGCGATATGCTGTGATGATGAAACTAAACAGGGCACAATAAATAATTCCATAATATTTTTCCCCGGAGGTCTGATGAAATACCCTTTTATTAACTAACCTCTACACCCTAAAAAAAATATAATAATCCACATCACAACAGTTATGTCCCTTTCCCTTTACCAATCACCGACATGTCTGTCGTCATTAACGAATGATGTCATCATATTAAAAATGCGTGGACGTCATTTTTATGGGAGGTTTTCGTAATATGTAATGTAACGTTTGCCAGTGACGCTTCTGGAAAACAATGTGCTAGCTTTGTGTATGTGTGTGTGCTTGCGTGTGCGATTGTGCGTGACTATCCATGAGTATCTGCCTCATTACGTCTGCATGTGTATGTTTACATGTACATCCATGCGTTGGTGCATGCGTTAACAAGTCGCCTTTATTTGCTGTCCATTAGTACGTCCCTCTGCCTGTACTCTTGTATCCGCGTCATTTTAGGCCACGTTAGACAGGTGGGGGGGGGACCGGGAGGGAGCTCTCTGGGAGACGGACCAGGCTGTTCGCTAAATCAACTGATCAGGCTGGAGGAAATTGTCTCCCATTCAGCGCCAGCAGGGAACACATATCCTACATTTCCAGGTTTGACTGCAAGGACATCCAGCAACTGACTGCTTTATTAAAACGGTCGCCATCTGAGGGGGCTTAGGGAGGCGTGTCCATCTGTGTGTGTGTGTGTGAGAGAGAGAGAGAGAGAGAGGAGGGGGAGAGAGTGAAATAGAGAGAGGTCTGATGGTGTACATTTTCGACTTTGACCATCAGTTCCCCCCTATGCCTGTTAGCGGCCTTGGGGCAATTCTTTTTAAGATCTTGGTGTTTGGCTTGACAGGCATTTTCCTTTAAAATCAAGGAATACATCGACCAGGGCATAACACTGTGGCCGTGCTTCACCGCTTTATTCGTGTTCACCGAAGTGAAAGCAGACGACACACCAAAATTCCCTAGGTACTGTTAATTTTAATTTCTGTCCCTGTGGCTGGTCTTCAACGAGGCATACATCCCTTGTACTTCTATGACAATAGGCGTAATGAGTCCTCTTTGATAGTTTGATAGATGACGAAAATTATCTTTAGACTTCAGTTGGAGAGCAATATCTGGCGAAACAAAAAACTTCAAATATTAAATCTGGATTGCTTGTTTCATTGATTTATTGATTGATTGATAACTACTTTGCTAGGTTGGCTAGTTGTTTATTCTCTAGTCTTTGTATGTATTTGTACACAGATGCTTAAAGAGCAAAAGTTAGCTCCATTTACACCAAACAGTCAAAGAAAAACGCTATCAATTGAAAGATCTTGCTAAAGCTTTTGAAGCTACCTATAAGAGCGTTTGGGACAAAACGAAAGAGAAGAAAAGCTCTGTAAATGCCCTGAGTGGCCCGACTGAGCTCCTTAGCATAAGAAGTCTCGGAGGCTTTGCGGTAATGGAGGGAATTTAAGGGAGAAACCTATAAAGGATTTCCTATGAGGTTTCCCGCATCTGTCGTTCGCGGTCCTCTCACTTGTCCCGGCTGGACCAACCAGTTACTGTATCCCGACGCACCACCTGAACCAGCCAGTCGCCCTGCCTGGACACTTGTACCGACTGAACCAGCCAGTTGACGTATATGACGAGAAAATAGCCGAAAAGTCAAGAAAAAAGAGAAACGATAGAAAGAGAGAGAGAGAGAGAAAGGACAACATTAAAAAAAGGAGATGACAGGTTGCTTGGACTGCATGGTGGAAAATTTGCGGAGGGATGGGAATCCTCTGATGTGGCTGTGGCGTTCCCAGGTCAGAAGGCGTCAGATCTGATGTGCTTGACGCGAAACCCCAGCACTGGCTGGCTGCATAGCAAGAAAACCAGGCGGCAGATTCCCGGTGAAGGTCTGGCCACCCTGCTGGCGCCGCGTAACTCGCCCATCCCTCGCTGTTTGTAACCATCACATAAGTGGACGGTTGGATGCCTCAGTTTCAACAGCTATGATAAGAACTCATTACTGAATAAAGTTTTTTTCGCGTGCGGTGCAGCTGTGCGTTTAAGGGGAATTTTAGCGAAAAAGTCCACGAACTTGAACGATGCCAAAGTTGTGCACAAAAACCAGAAGCACCTCTTTTTATATGTTATATATATATAATTTAAAAACCCCAATAACAACGACATTGACAAGAATTAATTGAAACTTGAGGAAAGTACGTGGGTGGAATGGTCGCAGAAAATGTTCACAAAAATGGTAGCAGGAGCACACTTATTTCAGGGATCGAGATCATAGAAAGACAGAGGTGAAAGGTCACAGCCGCCATCAGCAGGCAGACGACGTCGTTGATGGGCTTTGCGAATTCCACGCCCCTCTCCAGATGTCAAGATGTGTGCAAGATGGCGGGCACAGCATCTCACTCCGTAGGATGCGCGGAGGGGCGGTGAACGGTAGTCCGCGTGAGCTAGACACGGCGCGCTGTCAAGTGCCTTTGCCAGTCAACTCGGCACAGTGGGAGGAGGTAGAGACGCTGGCATGGCTGAGAACATGTTTGTCAGAGAAAACAAGAAAAGAAAGAAATGAACCCCCGCCACCCTCCTAAGCAAAGAAAGAAAGAAAAAAGACGGTGAGCCTGCCAAAGGCAGAAAAGAAATGTGTCACTCGACTCAAAGTCAATAAAGGATGGCTCTCCATTAGTTCTCTTTCGCAGACGTCAGACTCTTATTTGAGCAGCGAAATGTCGTGCAGCCATATCGTGAAAAGCCCGGATGTTATAGAGCCGCCATCTTTCAGACGCTCGTGTCCTTTGACGTTCTCGATGACAGCTGATGAACAGAATGCATTTTTATTTATTTATTTGGAAAAGAGGATGCAGCCATCGCGCAAAAAATAAAATAACATTAAAAATAAAAATAAAACGAAATACAAAACAGTGGACTTACAAGTCTGCGAGTGTATATGTCTTGGAGCACGGAACTGGGACTAAATTTAGGGAGCATTAGAAACAGGCCATGGAGGTCTGAGAGGGAAAAAAGTCTGAATCGATGGGTAAAGGGGACAGAAAAGATTTCAGCGCTGGCGACTTACCGTCAGGTCGAGGGCCGGGCGTATATTGATATACACATAAACTCTTTAGACTTCATTGATGTCTCCTCCTTGTCGAGCAGGGCCCCGATCCTATCGACTTTAGGAGGCAGAGGGTTAATGAAGGCCGAGCGAGAGGACCGCGGCCTACCAGACTTCTTGTCACGCTAGCCAGGACGTCTGCCATCAATAGATGGTCAGGTATTAGAGCGGTAATGGCGACTTTGATGTTTCAGTACTTTCAGTGAGCCGGGTGGGTGGTGTTTGTGAGATGAAAAAGAAGGTCGGGGTAACGGAGAAAACGTTGGGTATCAGCTACTGACCAAACAGCACCGAGTAATCGTATTAACATCCTAAGCTTGTACATAAAGTGTTTGGATTTTGTTTTCTTTGCAGTGTGCTCTGCGGGTTTCCGGTGATACCAATATATCAGCCAGTCTTTGTCAATACGTCGATATGTATTTTCAAGACTGTGAGTGTCCAAGCACACAGAGACAACAGATATTTTCAGCTGTCGGACAAGATCCTTTAAGAGAATGTCGTTGTGTCTACATAGGGTGCGCTACAGTACACACAGCTCTTGCCAATTTCGAGCTCTTAAAGGATGTGAAAACTGTATTCAAGGTTGCATTAGCTTAGACGGCAAAGATAGAACATATTATAACCGGATGTGTCTCAACAAACTGAGTCATCTCCACTTTTCCTTACAAAAACAGTTCCACGATACATCTTCTTAAATTCGGTTGTGTGTGTGTGTGTGTGTGTGAGAGAGAGAGAGAGACAGTGTTAATATCCGCTGTGTGAAAACTGGAGTACTTTATTAATGTTTCTTTATTTTAAAGCGTTTTGAATTTACTGGTCAACTCAGGCTTGAACACACACACACACACACACACACACACACACGCACGCGCGCACGAAGAGCAGAGGGACTTTGAGGCCTGTGATCAAAAGGCGTTCGCACTCTTATAAGAAATACACGTGACAATCGACCTGACGGAAGAAATTTAATCAAGACTTGTCTTAAAAAGGTGATGAATGTGTTTCTATTCAAGAGAGTTCAGGGCGATAAGGATTAGAAATTTTTGCATACGGACAGTGGTAAGGAAAGTTCTTACACACACACGCGCGCACACGCGCGCACATTTAGATCCCCAAGGTAAACAAAAAAATGCAAATTCTATCGCTGGCTCGTAAATGCATTAACTGTACAAAAAAAAGTTACTTGAGACAGAGAGAGAGAGAAAGGGAGAGAGGAGGAAGAAAAAAGAAGAGAACGAGAACAATAAATTTTCCTCATAATTTCTTTTTTGAAATCATCTTCTCCTAATATCCATTCCCCGCCATACTGCTTGAAATAATCACCTCTCTCCATTCCATATTATGTAATCCTGCTTGGAACTAATAAACTATAACACATGATAACACAGGAATGCAATAAAGAAGTTACAGGACTCATGTGATTGATGACACTGATTTCACACTGTTACGTGGCTAATGTCCATCCAAAATTACAGTCGCAGATAAAGCTTGGTCTCACACACATGCACGACCTGGGGAGAGAGCGATGACTCCTGGGTTCATAGGAGGCTTAAGTCGCTCAGCCCCTGATCCAGGAGGAGGATCGGGGCAACGAGTAGCTAAGTCAGTGCGCGCTTTGAGGTCAACGCTTCCGGTCCCTGACTACCTCCGAGGTATCCTTACAATCTGCTCATACCTCCAGCCTCTAGCATTTTTATTTGGTTAGTGCTTGGGAGCAAAGCAATCAAACTTGGGGAAAACGAGGATCTGGAAATCGTTGAGGGCTTATGGCCGAGTATCTAATCGATCAGGCTGTCCAAGGCTTTATGAGTTTCTTAAAATATTCTTATTGGAGAAGAGTTATCTAGCTTAATGTCAGGCTAACCAAGGGGAATGGATTATGTCGGAAGAGGAGAAAAGCTTGGTATAGAAGTACAGTCGACACAGAAAGACGCTGGTACACAGGACAAGTTAAAGGAAAAGCCGAGGGCAACATGTTTGATTATGATCGGGCTAAGTTCATTTTAAAATAATAATTCCAAAAATATGATTATGAAATTGTGCTTCATTTGAAAGATATAAGCCTTCAAACACCTGCGTTCTCACCTGCCACTAGGAAACCAGAAAAAAATTACTGAAGAGTTCTCTTAGCTGCCAGTAGCATTTGTAACAGTGAGTGTGGCTCCGTTACAGAAATCTGTGTATGTCTTCAAGTCAAATGAAGAAACATCGCTCAGATTGTCGTGTTCAAGGAGCGATTTTTTTGCCCAGGTAATGAAACGCCTGATTTTGGAATACAGCCCTACGGATTTGAAATTTATTTAGAAGCTTCGACTGAAGTTTAAAAAAATAATTAAAAGTTCCAATCCATATTCACTCAACAGACTGGTAAGTCAATCTTCTCTCTGTTACTAAATAGTATTTGAGTTACTCTCCCACGTGTATTATAGTTAATAAAATATCAACACATTTCAAATATACGTTTGTCTAAGAAAACTTCCTGTAATTGTTTTTATTTGATGGTTAATTTTAAGCACTGAATTTTTATTTTATAGTTACGACTGACTACTGATAATTACTTTTTATCATTAGAACTATAACAATAATTTGATAGATATTTATCGATGTTAAACCTTTTTCTTCCTTATTTCAAGGCAAGAACAACATGGCTGAAGTCGGGTAGCATAATTATAGAGGACAGCGGTCAGTGAAAGCGGTTCGCAAAGAGAAGCCTTTCTGTCCGTTTTTACGACTTGACAGCCCGCGTTGATGGATGTGGTCAATCTAGGTCTCGGGATGGGGGCGCGGGAAAGTCTGAGTTATTTCAGAGTATAGCGCGGTAGGCTGTAGTTTCTTTAGTAAAATATCGATAGCGTCAGAGCAAGGTAGATTTGCCTCTGGGGGTCATGTGGTTAGGTGAGTGTATAGTTTAGGTTAGATGTGTAGTCAGGGCCACTGCAGTGAGCGGTTCAGGGTTCAGATCTCGTCTCGGACACTCTGTATGTGACACCTGTCCGCAGAGCTGGGCGTCGGGGGGTTTCTCCGGGTACTCCAGTTTCCTCTCCCTTCCCTCTCCCCCATAGTTCAAAATCACCGCAAGGTAGAAGCACTTTCCTACTAAACAAACCAACCAACAAACTAGTTGGGACCTTTTCCCATTACTCCAGTAGGGACTATCGTCTCTGAGCGCCGTAAGAGCTGTAACCAGTAAAACTGCAGAAGGGAGGCCCGTTCCACGAACGTGCAGCGCACGCATTGGCACTTGCACCCTGTGACATCTAAAGTGTAAGGCAACGATCGCCGTCATCCCAGACGAGAAAAAGGGTTGGAATACCGGTAACTGCTACACTGCCAACCGACTAAGTATTCAACTTGATTTTGTTTCTTTAAGATTAATAATATATTAATGTGCTGTCAATTGTTGTTTGCACACGCGAGTGGGAGAAAAGTATCTGTGTATGGGCGTGCGGACGTGAGAAAGCGGGCGAATTGGGTGAAAGAGGGAGGAAGGTGGAAGTGAAGCGAGCCAGCAAAGTGTCCCCTTTACCCTCGGGCTGTTTAGTCCCGACTCTTCTCCCCCGCAGTTTCGTCACAAGCACATTGTGTTCTGGTCTGCTTTCTTTTACCGAGGACTGCATCTTTTCTCTTCGATTTCAGCTCATGCAGACGACGCTATTTTTAGAAATACTTCACTCTTGTCACTTCCTGTTTTTTCGACAAATCCAAGTGTGCTTAAGAGAAAAATATTAAAATATTTCGTGCCTCTTTGTCATAAAATACCACCGGAATATGCTTTTCCTTTATGCTCTATTTCCAAGGATTTTTATGAGCCATCGGGTTAGTCTTTAAGGACACACTGGTACAGATCATGCGTGCACGAGTACTGTACTGGCTCACAGTGTGAGTGTACAAATACCGAGCTGGTACACAGGGTTAGACAACATGTACCACACATCGTGCGCGCCGACTTACGCTGAACCTACTACCACTTTTACTTGTCCGTCCGTCCATTCGTCTTTTAGTACGTTCTAGATCACGTGACAAGAGACACAAGCATGTCCAGCAGTCGAAGATGCGTGGAGCAGTTAGCTTTTGCAAAATCGCGTAGGGAATGAAAACACCCTCTCAACATAAAGCTAAATCCAAGGAATACGAACAACAAATGCATCGAGGGAAATAATAAATGAATCAATTAGCCAAACAAGCCTTCAAGAACACAAAATAATGAAAACAAAACAAATAATTAAAATATCAGAAAAAGTAGGGATGATTTTATAAAAAAAAATTGCCTGGTTTAAAAAAAATGTTGGTAATACAATGAATAGTATGGTAGCTGAAAAATCTTATTCAAGAGCATGAAGTAAAAGCCGGAACTGAAGGCCATAAGCATCCGTCTTCAACACATGTGACCTCCTCCCCCGATACATACATCCTCCCACTTCCTAATTCTTTCTTTAATCATATCGTCGCTCACTCCCCCATTTTGGGTGTCCGCATCTCACTGCCATATGGTGCAAAATCCTCTACAGGTGGAAATATTTTCCCCGAAAGAAAAAGTAACGTAAAATTATGTGAGGAGTTAAGTGATGTTGTATTTATAATTTGTCTAAACGTATGCAGTTGTATCACATTGTGTGAGGACTTTGCAGTATTGCATCTATGATTTGTCTTAATACATGCAGTTATATGTGATTGTGTGAAGAGTTGACGGTATTGTATCTATTTGTCTTAATGAATATATCTGTATCTCACTGGGTGAAGAGTTAGGAGTACTTAAGTTCTATGCACTTAACTGACTACAAATCCACACCGATGTTTGTAGTCAGATGAGATAAATACTGTTCATTGCGAAGCAAACGGCAGAAATTCTTTATTTGAACAGCCGCTCCTGTCTGGCGTTACTTTCCCTCCCTCTCGTGTCCCACCACCCAAACCCCAAAGCTTTAGAAGTAGAGCAAAGAAGACGACTGGAGGCGTTTTCTTTGATTGCGTCTCTACGTCTGGGAGCAGAATCTATGACTGCGGCGTGACAGGTGTCACAGACACGTGACAAAAATTACTACGTGCCGCTCTCTCTCTCTCTACGGTCCAATCCCTCTTCCCCCTTCTCCCAGTCCGCCATCTTGACAGGAACAAGTTGTCGCCCTGAAGCGCCTCCTGCTGCGAACCTTGTCCAGGGAACTACAACACAGCGCAGGTGGTGGTGGGAGGTGATCGAAACACCTTCCAAAGTGGTGAGACAAATTACCCTCAAAAACTACTTTTTATGTCACTTATTAATGCCTCAGATTAAAAAAAAAAATTTCAAGGAAAGTCTGGTCAAAGCTCTGTCCGGTCAAAATCCGCAAGCTGAATACACAAAAAGGAATTCTGAACAAATAAAGTGTTTATACTTTCTGAACTGACCCGACATGGATGAGACAGTGGGTCAACTTTGTTTGTGCACGGCCGACTTCATAGCATCTTCTCCAATGTCTCGTACCTACTGTACAGGAGAATGCATTTCTTGTCCAGCAACACGACAATTTTACCCGATAACATCCATTGTTTGTAGTACTCCGGTAAAACAATTGTCAAAACAGTGATAAATATAAATTTAACTAATTCATCCATACTGTTTACAAAAACCAGTCTCAAAAACAGCTAACTGCCACGTGATGGGAATAAAACCTAGGGAAATCAGAGCCTGTAATTGAAGGAGAAAGATTCATTGCATCGAATTTTATATTTTCTTGTCGTTTTATTCTTTGTTGCTAGAACTCGAGATTAACATCTTCCTAGAAATCCGACACATTGCTAGGACCTCCGGCCATGTGCATGCGTGAACTGGCAATACCGCCGTGACGTAGCATGTTATTCGCGCGCGGGAGCGACATGTCGCAGGACTTGCTGATTACAGGTTCAAATCGTCAGCTTTGATATGATAAACAGGGATATTTTAAGGGCTGAAATTTACAGGCTTTATATTGATTCCACCTACCTAAACTTCTGTGAAACTTGAATCACCCGACTAAGTCTTCGAACTCACTCCATTGGTGTAAAAGATAAGATAAATATTGAAGACCTCGTATGAAACCACACGACAGAATGACAGAATGAGAATGAAATACCTTAGCTATATAAGTTCTCTGACGATGAAGACGACGACGACGATGATGATGATGATGATTTCTCTCGTGCCCACGCCTATCTGCCAAACAAGACTTGCATAAAGAACAAATGTAGTAAAACACTTTGTAGATACTTCGTGACGTCACATTCATCCTTCATTCAAACATGGATAAATAATTACTACCGTATTACATTTATTTCATAATTCCATCTTTACGCTCCAGAGTAAACAATGAAAACGTAAGAAAACAGCAAAATCCGTGAGAACAGCAAACGGCTAGTCTTCTGTTATAAATAATAGTAGTATAGCTAGGAAGCTTAGCCTGGTTTTGTTTCTCTTCATGGCGATGGCCTATCACTATGGTAATAAAAATATTGTCACTCTCTCTCTCTCTCCATCTCTTTTAAAAAATAGAGACAGCAGACCGCTTGCTGTATGACAAGATACAATCTACAAGACGCTGACTGAGCGCCATGATTTAAGACGGCGGCCCTCGTGAGAGAACCTGAAAAACGTTGCGGAACTCTGACAGTCAATCACTTAAATCGGCTTCACATCCTCCGCCTTCCAGCTTCCCTTGTGTTTACGGGGAGCGGGGCTGCTGTCGTGTTGTCGCCTAGTATGTCGGCGGTCGGTAAATATATCAAAGAGTTACAGAAGAAAGTCAATACTGTGTAAGAGAAAGCGAAAGTCTAGAGGGATCTCAAGGGTGGGGACACTGTTCTGGACATTTATCGTAAGGTCTATTTTTTTTGTTTTTTGCTTCAGATTTTATATTTGCAGCGTAGAATCTTTCGTTTCTCCGATAAATAAAGAAAATGAGAAATTGAGTTTTAATTGTTTTTTGTTTTAGTTTTAATAAAGTTATACTTTGAGACCTCGTTAAGGCCTGTACACAAATATGTATATATAAAAGCATGTATGTATTTATTGGTGTGTGTGTGTGTGTGTGTGTGTGTGTGTGTGTGTGTGTGTGTGTGTGTGTGTGTTTCCTAAATTAAAAAAAAATTGTACCAGATATTCATACGCTTTACTTATTGTTTGTCACTTTGTGAACCAGAAAGAGAAATAAGCAGTCTGGTACTTATTTAAAAAAATTGGAAAACAAAGTATAAGCAATTTTCAGCTTAAATTAGGATGTAAGAGACGGAAACATGTTTCAGACAAAACATATGCTGTATAATAAATGGCTTCGGAAGTAAAAGAAAAGAAAAGTTATACTTTGAGAGCTGAGACAAATATCGGGAGGCAGGCTATTTACATCAAGTATCGGTATAGACTACGTTTATTTTCACTGGGTGCTGTGGAAAGTAGACAGGATATAAATATTACGGGGAGATCACATTTATACACGTGACCTTACGTCCTGTGACTGGTCTATTTTGTAAAGAGTGGAAAGGCAAGGCAAATCAGTCATGCCAGTGAGTGGAACAGATGGCCAATCTCTTGTTATGCACAGGTAAACATATAATACAAAAGATGATGTGGGGGTGTCTTCTCATAAACATCATCCACATGGTCGTTACTGTTACAACGACTGTCGCTGGCGTCAGACATTTCTATGCATTCATCCCTTGAGGGGTGTGGAGACGTTGAATTATACACAACAAGCAGTTCACTCACACAATCCCATCATACAGATCTTAAATAAATAATCACAGCGTTTGAATAAAAGTAAATATAAAACAGTGTTATTTAAGAAACGAAAACTTAATTAGTCTTAAGTCTATTTTCCTTCCTGGAAACCGGACCTGGTCGTCGCCATGACAACAGACACAATTCGTTGCGACTAAACCAGGGAAAGGCAGGAGCACAGGAACCCACCCACCCCACCCTTTACTGGCAGGCAGTTACCGAACTTTTCTCAGTTCCACTGATTACGTGTTGTCAAGTTGTTTGTCCTTCTTCCTGCTACCCTTACACCCGTCTACCCCCACATCTTCTTCATGACCCACCCTCCTCCCTTATCCTTCAAGTGCCACCCGCTCCCCCCGGCTGTTCGCGCAGAAATTTCTCACAATAATGTTTCGCCCTCCTGTCGTTGCTCAAACGCTGTGTCTGTGTGTGTGTGTGTGTGTGGGGGGGTATTTTTGAGGCTTTTAAACACAATTTCAAGTAAAAGCTACTGACCACAGAAATATATCTTTTTTTGTCCATTTTTGTTTCTTTTTTTCAGAGCTCATGTTTTCCGAATCCATTATTTATCGCGCGGTTGGAGGCCCGAGAGCGGCCGGATTTTCGCGAGACGACTGTGCCTCCCGCACAAACGTGATTTAGTGCCGCATCCAGTTTAGGGAAACAGACTCATAAATAATAAAATAAACATTCGTTCCTCAACATCCGCTGGGAGTCTTGAATTCTGCTCCCTCTCTCCTTTTCTCTCCCACCCACCTTGACGCGACTGCGAGTTGCCGCTCGCACCCAGGAGGCGCTGGTGGTCGTTTTGCGAGGTGCGTACTTCCACACGTGCAGCTCAGTGTATGTACATGGCGGGAGCGGCCTTGAGGAGTGGCGCCAGTCTAACTTTTACCCCAGCTTTAAGGACACTGCCACAGGAAGTTTTTTTTTATTTAACTGTTGCATATAGAATGTCTATTGTTTGTCGCTTGGTGATAAGGCTATCGAAACCCTGATGTAGTCTTTCATGGGGTGGGGAGTAGGATGCTTCGGGCGTTCTTATCAGTGGCCATGTCTATGATTCTCCAAGGTGCTGTTGCTAAAAGCTTTTTAGCTACATATATGCTAAAAGGAAAAGGGATGGAATAAAACTATAAAAAAAATAATAAACCTTTGTACAGTCTGTCGTTCTCGCATGGAGACACAGGGGGAATAATCAGTCTGAACTACTCGTCCTAGCACACACACACACACACACACACACACACACACACACACACACACACACACACACACACACAAACAAACACGTACGCACGCACGCACGCAAACAGAGAATACATTTGCTGATTTGCTGCAGAGCTATTGCGTAATACTTTATTTGCATTGTCCGCTGGCTCGAACCATCACCATACATCTTCGTGGAGACAGCCTAATAGATCTGATCGTGTATACTGTATAACATAACAAAGTGCACGATTGTTTTTTTTTTTTTTGCTTTATCAGGCGCTGAAGGGAATGTGGCGGTGGTGGATAAACTTCGTTGTGTGTGGGACAGACAACAATGGTGGCCGTACTGGCCAGAGCTCTGGGCCGCCGTTAACAACATTCACAGTCATCAAGTTAGTGAGCATGAACTCGGAACTTTTGTGAAATGTATTTGCACTAAACATTGTGATTCCCAGCTGATCAGTGTTTGTCACAGCGCAAACAAGTGCTGCTCATACAGAATCGCCCTCTGAGCGGAAATTGGACACAGAGTGAAGAACATGTTTTGGATGCAGTCATCTCTTAAGTCAAGAGTGAACAGGTGATGAGCTGCAACCAGTCTCACAGAGGTGAACAGATCTCCGATGAAGTGCCCTAGGTGATTACCGCGTAAAATGTTGTAAGTGCAAAGAAACTGTGTTGCGAGGGTATTTCAGGTGAACAATTCTAGAGCAAATGTGCAACCTAGTGTTTAGTAACTATTTCAATTGTACAGCAGTTGTACATAAGTGTAATAATCGTGCATTGCAAGTTCTCAGCATGTGCACATCAAGTGTCTGGGAAATATGGAGCAAGCATATTGTAAATATACATCAAGTGTCTATCAAGTATGCAGCAAGTATCTAGCAAGTGTATAGGAGGCGCACAGTCAGACGACACCTCAATCAGCTATCCTGAACCAAACAATGGTGGCGGTTTTCCCAACGACACCTCCATCAGAACGCCAGCATGGGCATAGGAGTGATCTTCACGCAGGCACAAATGGCTTTTACTGAATATTCATTAGAAGGGAATTGCTGGGCCCCTGCCAGACGAACATCCAGTGACAGAATATGACATTTCCTCTCCGTCTGGGCCGGACACGCAAATATAAGGCACACGTTAATTATGCCATCGATTGTGGCCAAAGCCTCGGCTGTTGATCATTTCATATTTTATTCTCGCCCATACTATTTCACAAGCTTTGCTGTTATCTACTAGCATCCTCCTTCCCCCCTTCCCGAAAAAAAAGAAGTAACAGCTCTTCTTTAGATCGGTAAGGAAGAAAGAATAAGTACAAACAACAAACCTTGTGCGAAAGGAATTAAAAATAAGGTTAGTAGTATGCTTGGATCACTGGTATTTTTGGTTGAAGTGTAGAGTTATGATCCTTCATCGAATAGTCGATGTATGGAGGAGAGAAAGAAGATTCTACAGAGCTGCACGTGCCTTCCGTGGGGAAAAAACTAAATGGCTAAATGGATTTCTTGTTTCTAGCAGAAGCGGTGGAGCTTGATGTGTCTGGGAGGGAAAGAAAAGATCAAAATAGAAAAACAATTGAAGTCTTCCTCTGTGTGTGTGCGCGCGCATGATGTTTGTGTGTGCTTCCTTTTGTTTCTGTGAGTTTGTGTGCTGTATTTCTGTGTTTTTGGAGATTGTGTGTGTGTGTGTGTGTGTGTGTGTGTGTGTATCATTATGTTTCTATGTGTACTATTTGTGTGCATAAATGTGGTTCTACTTCTCTGTGTGTGTATATGTTTCTAGGACTGTGTGTAGGTTCTGCTCGTGCGTGCATGCCTGTGTCTGTGTGTCTGTGTGTGTGCGCGCGCGCGTGAGGCAGTTGTCTGCGCTGCGTCATCCACGAATGTACTCGCGGCGTTGCAAGGTTTTATCTCGCATGGGATGCGCTTGGAAATGAGTCTGTATGCGCAGCGCCCACCCAAGGGAGTCGCAAAGCTCAGGACCAAATTTGCTTGATGTCATTTTTCATCCCCGAAAACCCCGCGTCCCTCTGGACGTGTCTGTTGTCCTTTCTATCAGTCATTACGATTTTTTTCCGGCCACCGGGCGGCGCTGTGATAAATGACACGAGAGACTGCGCGCAAGATAAGGGCTTTGCAAGGAGCGTGGAAGGTGATTAATCAGGTGGGGGTAGAGTTAGACTACAAGCCATTAGAAGGGTTTAAATAACGGCGAATTTGTTGCAGGAGAATCACTATTTCCTCACTTTGATCGATGGTGTGTAAGTGCGTGACACAAGCAAAGAAAAAAAGGGAGAAAACTCTCTAGAGGCCTTGATGGCTTCGTAAAAGGACCAGTGGAATACCCCTTCAATGGTGTCACTTCAAGTTTACGATTCATGGTGAGTGGTTGCCTCATCAATCATTACACACGGGGGCGTGGGCTTCGCATCAGGTCAGAATACAAGGAGACTGGTCTCTCTTTTTTCGAATACATGGTGCGGTGGTGTTTGATTTCTTCATAATCTATGGTGGTCGGTCGCAACTGGCGTGTTTGTACGTGTGTGCCTGTGAGTAATTATCACTAACTCAACTGCGCTTAGGTATACGCAGGATTTTGTACATGTTAAATAGAATATCGTGTATTAGCCCAAGCACCTGGCATCCCACGGGGGTTGTCTTGTCTCCTAGTAGAGTGTCAGCGCAAACTGCATTCTCACGAAGCAGATTTATTAAGGGAGGGTGAGGCGAGGGACGCCGCTGACCATTGGTATAGAAGGGGGAGATAGCTTCAGTGGTGCCAAGAGCTGCGTGACTCGCTCTCTCCCCCCCAAGTTTCCTCCCTACCCCATCTGTCTCTGTTTTAGGGTTTCATCATCGTGTGACCTTTCAAATTACCAGTGTGTTCATGTTTGCTATGCATAGTAAACGTACATTACAATCTGCTCTGCACACCAGCATTTTTTATATTTTGAGTCACCTAAAAAACAACAACTTAGAATGGAGAAAATAACGTGTTCCAGAGGAACAAACACCAACCAAACATGGCTTTTGATCTCCACACAGAGGAAAAGAATATTTCTGTACAAATTGGTAAGGATTAGATAAACGATGCAATTTTGCATTGAAGTTTCAACACACACACCCCCCACCCCCTACACACATGCAATCACAAGCTGCCTCACACTCTGCTTTATCTATAAGATTTAACTTCTCTTCTTATTTTTTACATCTGAAAATAAATAAGAAAACCAAAAACCATACCAGACCAAACCACAGTAAACCAAAACGTTATAAGACAAAAAAAAAAGCAAACAAAACAAACAAACCTTTAAAACATTTGCTGGTTGGAATCTGCCTGTAGCCTGTATCCACCAACAACATTCCGCTGTAATTCTCTGTCTATATATGGATGTCCACAAAAGTTGCGGCAAGTCTCAGAAATGCACAGTAACACTCTCAAAGTTATCCCCTCCCCTTCCACCCACTCGCAATTTTGTTCGAAGTTTCCTTCCCATTCTCTTCCAGTTAGTTTCAATGGTGCATGTCAGCATCCCCTTGTAGGGTAGCTCCTAAGCGAAATATGCAAGTCTGGATGTTTTTCAACTACAACTATTCATTTATCCCCCCCCCCCCAATCTGTTTTCACACACACACACACGCACGCACGCACGCACACACACACACACACACACACACACACACACAGAAATAAATTTATTTAGTTATTGCCCGATGCTGCAAATTAGTGACGGACGGGGGAACTCAACGGACAACACTGATAAACAGCCTTTCAAGGTCCTGTATTTCCTTATCTACGTTGGAAGACACTGTAAATTAATTAAATTAGTTTGATTTATTTTATTTATTAATGTCTTTTTGCATCTCTCCCTTTTTTATTTATTAGCTCTAACCTTATCTGCTCAAACATTTATAGACATTTTTTCAGCGAGAATAAAAGGTCTTCAGAAACATAGGCTTACTTCTCTCTGGCTGTCTCTCCACCGGAGTGTTTTAACGACCACAATGCTCTCTGTCTGCTTGTCTTTTGTTATAACATTTTATTGGGCATTGTACAGGTTTACAGTAAAATAGAATGACCAATAATATTTATAGTATCATCAATAAGTTATAGCTGAAACTGGCACTCACGTCCATTTCCACACACACACACACACACACACACACACACACACACACACACACACACACACACACACACACACACACACACACACACACACACACACACACGCACACAAACGTTAACTTTTTCATAAATGTCTATAGAAATATGCAATTATCTTGATAAAATTCTTGTATGTGTAGATCTGGAAGAGGGAACATGATTTATTCGCCACAAGGGACTAGATAAAACGCATGGCAAGAACTGACGTTCAGTGTTCAGTTAACTATTAATATCATGATCAAGAAAGCTGCTTTTATTAAATGTGTGGAATTTTTCCGTTACGCAGTCATTAAATGTCTGTGTTTTCCTTTTAGCTTTGGAAAAGGGCGTGGTGTCAATATTAATCAAAGCAACACACACACACACACACACACACACACACACACACACACACACACACACACACACACACACACACACACACACACACACACGGATACAAATGGAAAGAGAGGCGGCTAAAGATTTGTGGACTGGAAGATTTCCACGTAAGCCCAAGCGACATGTTTTCTTCCGAGGACGTGTAATAGCGAGATTCCATTACAACAAAAGGTTAAAGGTTATAAAAGGTTAAGATAGTAATGAGGCGAAGAGAGAGAGAGAATGAAACGAAACGAAAACCGAAATGAAAAAATCTATTGTTTTAGGCCATGTGGCATCAGCAATGCTGGAGTTCAGCAAAACTCATACAGTTTTTTCAAGATGAAGTGTTGCAGTTAAAATTATATTTAAATATCCACAAAAGTTCGCATACATTGCATCAGCAGACATTTAACAATCAGTAAACATTTACCTTCACTAAGCTACTGACAGAATTAGTTTTTTTTTGGAGAAACAGTAAAGATCTGTCTGCGCATGTAAGTACCGGTGTTTCATTGAGCACGACTAAGGAAGTAAAGTCAGATTGGATGAGTTGAATATTTCAATGGCAGAAACCTACTTCTTAAGTCTTCTAACTGAGGGCATTAGAAGAAGGTGTATTTCATCATCTTGTGAGGTACAGCAGAAAGCGGCCACAAATGGAACAAAATAGTATGTTTTCCACTTGCATACACTTTAGAAATTATGTTTTTGATTTTTAAAATCTTTCAGTTAGCCATTTCCTTACAGAGAAGAAAAAAATCTTTTCTCAACAAAGTAATGCAAGTACAATGTGCATTAAACACGCAGAAAAGGAAACTGTCCGCAGCAGTAATTATGATATTGGTGCATATTTATTAAAGTTGATTTACTTTTAGTTCAAACGAAGTCTTCTAGTGACAGGAAATATGGAACTTTCATGTGGTTCGTCATGCTTGTTTAATGATGGGAGGAAGCTCAGCTAGTGGTCGGTGGTTGTGATGTGAATATTTCACAGCCAGTGGTCAGTGGTTGTGACGTGAATCTTTCACAGCCAGTTATCATTGCTAATGATGTGAATGTTTCACTTGGAAGGGGGTTGAGAGTTAAAAGAGAAAATTCTAGAGAGACACACACTATATTTTTAATGTCACTGACTTGCTGACTGGGGAGACTGAAACATAATATTTACAAAGCAAAGCCGAATATAAAAAATCAATATATAAGAATGAACATTTTCGTTCCATTCGAATCCCGAGAGAGAGAGAGAGAGGTAAGTAAAAATACAGAGCAAAGCAGAGAGAAAGAGGTACAGAGAGGAAGGGGGGATGAGCAAGGGAGGGTGAAATCGGGAGAAAGGAAGAGGAAGAGATGGAGAGAAGGGGGAATAAGGTAGCAGGAGATAGCGAAGTGAGAATAGAACGAAGAAATTGGAATCAGAGTTGACATCGCCAACTACCGAGAGCCGCGCTCTCTAATCACTCTGTCACGTGATTCCCACCCTCTCCATCGCCCAGTCATCCACTCTCTCCATCGACACTGACGCACCTCTGGACTGACCGAAGTAAGGTAGGGTGGGCCTGGATGTAGTGACTGACATGTCGATGTGGACGCCCTGCAAGCCAACCGGATTAGCTCTCCTGCCGCCAGGAAAATACGGCCGGCAATCAAGCATTACGATCTAATACTAAAACTCAAGTTTGAAAGCCTTCTTATCATGTTCAGAAACACCCTTCCCCTTCACCAAACTGATTAACGTTGTAATCGATTCTCCATTTCCTATACCTTGCATTTTTTCAATGGTCACCTTGCTGGTCGCTGTCTATTTGATGCATAGATGTTTGTGGAGCTGAAGGGTTCTTATGACATTGCTCAACACAAGCGTACGCAGGCTCGCACACAGGCACGCCGACACATAGGATAAAAAAAGGTAAAGAGAGTGCTCGGAGAGAGAGAGAGAATCCAGGCGTCACCAGAGTAAACGATGAACAAGGAAGACAGGAACATGGCAGGTGCTAAGCAACCTGACAGGAATAGGCACATAAAATGGCTATCCCCGGTAAAATCTGAACGAATAACAAGGAAAACCTCGGCCAAAAGGACGTAATCCCCGCAAGTCTTACTTCCTTTCCCCATATAATAATTCCAAAAAACTCTCTTGCCTATATATGGTCCACAAGTGGACGGGGTGGGATGGAAATTGGTGTTTTACGCCGAGCCAGCAACTAAGGCAAGACAGCCAGTCCTGTAAACAGATGCCACATGCAGAGAAAGAACAGCGTGCCCGAGACGAAAGCTGAACCCAGGACAGCCAACCTTCACTTTATTGGTAACAGGCGCTTACCGTTGCGCCACCGGGCCGCCCGTGTAGACGGAAAGAGGGAGGCAGACAGATAAACAAACGAATATGTGTATATTGAAGATAAGTAATCCCTGGGAGGGACTTAAAGAAAAACAGGTAGAGAGCAGGGGAGAGGGTGTCTCTCAGTGTCTGCAGCTGAAAGACTTACTAGCAGAGCTGTGAAAGTCACTCCTGAGGGGCTCTTTCAATCTTGTTGCCAAGTGAGAGCTTGTCTGCCCTCGTGTGGTCCTGGAAAGTACGATCGCCCGTCACATGGTGTGGCTACAGTCAATCAGAGGCAGTCGCGAGGCCGAGGGGCTGATCGATGGATTCCATAGAAGAAGGTGTGCTCTCAAGGTAGTGAAAGTCAGCTCCGTGTATGGGTGAGTGGCAAGAAGATGGTGGGGGAGAGAGCGAAGAGGGAGGGAACAGATGATAGGGAGTGCACAGGGAAGGGGGCTGTCATTGGCTTTTGGCACTCTTTGATAGATCAAGCTGTTATCACACTTAAGGCACGATACGAATCCCGTCTTAGAAACCTTGAGAGATAACTTTGTCATTATTTATAATTGTCGTCTGCGTTTGTTTAGATCTGTTCAATCAGTGATTTCAAACCTGGTGACAGAAGGCCTACTTCACTGAATAGAGGCAAAACATCTGATTGTCAGTGTGGCTATAAATGGTGCGAACTCGCATTCGTGGTGTGGAATGCTTAGTTCACGTGTCGCAGTGTGTACAAGTGAATTAAAATGTGTGGTTCAGTTGAAACTGTGCCTTCGAAATTGTACAACTCACCTCCAAAACATATGCTGGGTTGAATAAAAAATAAAAGGCAACTAAGATTTTTAAAAAATCTTCATATTTTGTGTGTTCATTCACCACGTCGAATCCGTGATAGCGAATGATATCCATCTGTGTGTGTGTGTGTGTGTGTGTGTGTGAGAGAGAGAGAGAGAGAGTGTGTGTGAGCGTGAGACATGCTTACTTCTGTATTTCTTCCTGAACTGTATTTCTTCCTGTTGTCTCTCCGTCCAATCTTTTGTCTCTTCTCTTTTAGTTGTGCGCGCGTGCGCTCTTTCTACCCATGCAGGCACCCTGACCTTTGACCTTCGTTTAGAACGAAGGGATTTATTGGAAATCTTGGGAATGTAACTTGCAAGCTCGCTTAATGGACAATTTTCTTTACCATTTTCTGCAGAATACCTACTGCTGGCAACAGAGTGACAGAAACTTCCCGAAAGAATAACTCGCTGATTGAATCCATAACCGCTGATTTTATGGAAAATAGCGGCCAGGAGAAATGAATTTGTATTGTTGGTCCTGAATCGATGGCTAGCTTTTCTCTGTTTGGTGCAGCTAAGGTATTGTTTGAAAAAATCTTTAAGCCAGAAACAAGCAGAAAAATGCGCACACGCACACGCGCACACACACACACACACACATACACACACAGAAACACGCATACACACTTGCAACACGCACACGCGCAAACAACGAATAGCAGGATATAGAGTTCGGAAGGAGAAAGAGAAAAAACAGGAAGAAAAATATGGAAAACAGTATTGTCAATGACAATATGACAGTGACAATGTCAACGGGGATAATCGGCTAAGCTCGCGCCCATACTGATACATGAGTGCAAGTATTGGTAACAAGAAGCATGTATTACAGAGTAAGTATATAAGCACAACAGATATATATATATATATAAGAATTTCAAGTGTAGTCAGGTTACACAGTTCAGTTAAATCCTTAACAACATCACACTAGAACAGCATCAGTTACAAATGTAAATAAAGGGTAAATGTGTAGAAAAAAACTTATGAAATATTCTCTAGTTTCCAGTTTATTGTATAGAGCTTATAGATAACACACTACATTATGGCTTTTGATGAAATTGAGACGGGTGCTTGAAACATCTTGGGGAGAGATCCTTTCGGAGAAATATCTGTGACATTTTTATAAAGCTGTTTGTGACAGTTTGAATTTATTATACCTAATTCAGTGTCTCTCTCATGCCATTATGTTTGGGATCTATGAGATTTTTTTACCCAACATTAAGGACGATTTTAAAGATTTCTAAAATACCTATCTGTATCTACTATTTTACTTTGACACTCTTCCTCAAAACAGTCAATAGTCCTAATTTAAGTTCTTGCAAAAACTATTTAACATCGTCGATACACTGACAGTCCCAAACAAGACCAAAAATGTATTGATAAAATGTTCACCTAACATAATGGACATCCACTCTAAATAAAAATAAATCAACACCGAGGATGTTATTGTGCACATTTATCAACTTTTTCAGAGCTTTTAACGCGTTCAAGGCTTTGGATAAATGATCTTCGGGTAAATTTATTATTTTCAGCCACCAGTGCATTTCACGTATGCTTTAACAAATAATGGGTAACGACCACATCCACCATACATCATGCTGTTGGGAGTTACGGATGTGGCATTCAAAAAAAGTTTCAGCGGAAACATCTGGAGTTTTTCAATCAGTGCATAAATCCAATATCACTGCACCACTCAAAAGAATCAGTGGAATCAGAGTGTCAAACAGTTGAAAGAATAACCAGAGAAGAGAGAAAAGAGAGAGAGAGAGCAGGGGAGTAAGAGAGTATGCGAGAGACAGAAAGTCTGACTTGCGAAGAACAGACCAGGGAATGGAAACACTTTTTTTTTTTTTTGAGAAAACCCATTGGACACTTGTAACCGATATGACACCAAACAACAAACCACACTCTCTTCGGTAAAGAAAAGGAGATGAAAAGGCCTGTAACTGATTGCCTCTGTAAAGCAGCCTGTAACCAGCATCACGCCTAGCTGATGACCCTAATGGCTTCTGTCCTGATCACCAGACTGTGGACAGCCCCAGGCCACGTGACTGTCGACCACACGTGATCCGCACAAACCCGGCGGACTTGCAGCCCATAAGCAATTCCTCTACACGTTCTCACCCCCACCCCTCACCCTTCAGTCCACAGCCACAATCCCCCTTCCCTCTCCCCACTCATTGCGAGAGAGTTTGAAATATTGTACAAAGGAATCGTCTTCAAAAGAAAGGGAGTGAGCTTTGGTGGAATTCGATATTTTTCATCTCGTAGACCTTCACAGTGTTGGAACATATGGGAGTCCCAAATTGAAATCAAGTGGAATAAGATTCTGAAACAGTAGACGAAAGAAGGAGAAAGAGAGAACGGGAAAGGATAGGAAGGAACAAAAGACAGAGATGGAAGGAACGAGCAAAAGAAAGAAACAAAGAAAATAGAAATGAAAAATTGTTAATTGAAAGATAGAGGGTATGAAAAAAGAAAGAAAAAAAAGAGAAAGAGCAAAGTACTGAAAGAAAAAAACGAACGAGCGAAACAATAAACGAATAAATGAACTCATAAACGAGCACATGAAAGAAACTAATGTGGCAATGACTAAGAAATAATAATAAGAAAGAATGAAAGAGCAAATAAAAGAAAGAAATGAACAAAAAAGTGAATGAATGAAGAGTAAATCAACAAATAAAAGAAATACAAGAAACCAAGAAGGAAAGACAGGCAAGCGGACAAATAAAAGCAAGGAATAAAATCAACATGCAAAAGTAGCGCAGGAGAAAAGATTAATTGCGTGCATAAAATATTTAATACTCCACGGGGCACACGAAAACGCTTGTGAACTTCTTCCGGTCCTTATTTAGGGAGAGAGAAGAAGAAGAAATAAAAAGACGATCAACGGGGTCGCAACATGGACGTCACGAAAACGGCGAGTTCTAAAAAAGCGGGAGACAAGGAGAGAGGAGGAGCTTCTCCGGAAAACGAATCTTCGGGAGGCACGAAAAGAAATTTCCACTCATCAGATCCAAGTTCACACTCCCCAGGCTTCCAGCACCGGCACTCAAATCAGCATTCAGTTTGGTGCTAGCACCCAAGAGAAATAAGTGGCGACAACTCTTCCTTGTAATAAAAAAGGAGAAAAAGCAAAGCAACCTTCCCCTCCATCTCCCCCCACCCCGCTCTGTCACACCCCCTTTTCTCTCTGTTCGCTGATCTTCGAGTCTGACGCTCTGAGCTTTTTAATCAAGGGATCCCGTCCGTTTTCTCAGCCCTAATCACCTTAGCGTTTGTGGCGAAATCTTTCAGATGGTGCCTCGGACGAGGGCCTCGCGCCGTTTGATGACCTTTGATGACGTCTGGCTTGTGAAGCGGACGGACGTTAGATGGTGGCTTAACAACCGCCGGGTTGCGCTCAGTACATGGTCCCAGCACGATGAAAACCTTGCAGGAACTCTTCTTCCAAGGCTTAAGCAAGAGAACTTACGGCTGGGCTCAAGGATGAGACGGAGTAATCACGCTTGTGTAGCTGGGCCGAAACTGGTGGTAGAGGGGAAAAAGAGGATGATGGGGTGGGGGACAACGTAAAACGGCAAACAGAATGTTTACCAATATTATCCAATCGAGGCGCAGTCATGTCAAGAAAGTAAACAAACAATATTATCATCTTCATCAGTGTCTGTGCGTCTCATGGCAGCACTAAGCAGTGAAGATTTTTGCAGTGGTAAACGAAAAAAGCTGGAGACCAGATAAAACGACAAGATGGCCGACAGGTGGATTAAGTGACTGATCCATCGTCGATTAACTAGTTGCTGATTCTTTGATTGATCCACCTCAGGTACGACAATGTGCTAGACTGTTTTTTTCGATAGCCGACAGGTGGATTAACTGACTGATTCATCGTCGATAAACTAGTTGCTGATTCTTTGATTGATCCCACCGCATGTACGACAATGAACTAGATTGTTTTTTTAATTGATTACACCATCTAAACTAAATGAACGGTTGATTAATCGGTTAACTAACTGTTGGCCTATATCTTCTTCTAAACCGCTTCCGCTGGTGACTGGGCGTGACAGTGCGCTTGCCTGTATGATTATCTAGAAAACAATGACAAAATAAAGGTCCTTTGGTCTAATGGCAGTAGGAGCAGTGAGTGGCGCGCGTTGTCTAAGGGGAGGCATGTGTAAGGTGAAGACCAGCTTCTTTTTTCCACCACCTTTTCCCTGATAGAGCAGCAACCTTCTGCTCCCAATTCAAGGGGAGATAAACACCATGCCGAGGGTTCTTTCCTGATAATCGAGATAAAGAGTTCAAACTATGGACATATTTGTTTCTTCTGCTTGCAATATCGCGATGTGTCCGTAAAGGATTGCGAAATACTGCTTAGTGCAACGTCCTCAGAAAGTGGCGGCTTATCTCACCTTGCATTGTAAGATGTATTCTCGTACAACCAAATGTCTCTATACCCAGATTCCTTTGCGCTGATGATGGCGTGTGTTCTTCCCCAAAAAGATTAGTTGGGAGCTGGCTGGTGCCACTCCGGATATTAAACGCCTACTCTTTCTACGTGCTGTCTCTTTTTCTGTCTGTATGCACTGGTACTGAAGGTCGGTTAAAACACTGGTTAAAGGTCTAAAAACAGATCTACTCAGATGGTGTCAAAATACTCAACTTTCTGTGGGTAACAGATTTGACTCAGTGACGAGTGCGACATAACCTTTCTGCACTGAGAGACTTAATAAAGACGCTTCTTGAACTCTGACAGGACTGACTGATCATCTGCAATCCATCTTCTGCTGGACCAGGTGCGTAAGAACGTGCAAAGCTAACAAACAGAAATTTCGAAATTCTGCAGAGATTGATCGGATGCCACTTTCATTTTTCTTTCTGTCTCTTTCTTTTATGAGTGGCAGGAGGAAGACATAATAGCTGTCTGACATGTGGGAGATGCGGTAGATTCCCTCTGTCTCTCAATGTATCAGTGCGGCTTACTGCATACTTGCTCTAAAAATGCAACAGACTTGACAAGAAAACCTGTTTCATGACATTAGTGCTAAATAAAGCATAAAGAAAACATGGTTGTATTTATTATGATATTTTTGTATCTATATGGTTTTGATATGGTGGGGGGTTCTCAGGGAATTTGAGAGGGTAAACCCCTTTTTAACAAATCCTGAAGAAGAGGGCAGTGGACTGTCATTATTAGGCGTGGTATGATGCTCTTCAAAGCACCTTAATTTTCCTTATAAGATATTCAAGACTTAATTTAAGCAACTACCTTGTGTGGGTGAAACACAGAGGGAAAAGAGATTGACAAAATTTAGGATGGGATAACTGTACTTAAATGCCCCCAACAGCGTTACTGCTTTACTTATTCTAAATTTTTGAACGGGTCCTTTTGTCCTGATACACCTAAAACTGAACAGAACTTTCTCCCTGTATGCCCAAACTATATGGATCTTCGTTAACATTTCATCCCTAAAATATTTTAAGTGTTGTCTCTTTTTTAGTTCACACTTTTGATGTCCTTTAACATAATACTAATTACATTACTCATTGCCTCCTTCATTTACAAAGCCTCAGAAAAAAAGGAAAAGCTATAGTAGCATTCGATTGAAGTCTTTACATTTATAGATACTCATATCTCATGAAAGTTAAAGTTAAGTTGATTGCATGATGCATGATTTGATGAATATTAGTGTTTGTATCTGTGTATATGCACGATTGTATGGCATCGAATGGCTTCGTGCATATCTGTGTCTGTACATATGCATATGCGGGATTGTATGGTGACTAACAGTTTGATGGACACTTATATTTATACTGTGTGTGTGTATATATATACAATGTATTTGTGAAACGAGCATGCTAGATATAAGCATTGTACATTGTATATCATCATGATGTACCCTGTGAAATTGGGCCAGAAACCTGAATCATTAAAGAATATCGTATCGCATGATATCGGATTGTATCTTTCTTTTCAATAGAGTTATTACAGTTAGGAAGAGAGCATTTGACACAGTAACAGCTTTGGACGCACGTCTTGATAACACTAATAGCCTGATACTGATATTTCACAGCAGAGTATTTGATATTTGTATTTCGCAGTAGATCATATTGACATTAATGTTTCAAACAAAGCACTTCTATTTCATTATCGGTAATGGAGGGGCGAACTGCTCTTTGTGTAAAATGTCATTTTATCCATACCTGTCAAGGGGCGAATGAATAAAATGTCTAATGTCCCTCGAAAAATTTCTCGAACTTTAAAGCCGCTGGCGCTATTTATCTGGTCAGTTGTAGCATAAACACCTGGAAGTAAATTCTGCTTCTCTAAACAAAATGAATACATGATTGTGAAGAGACTGCATTGTTGTAATGTGCTACTTTGTTTGTTGTGAGTTGTGGAAGAGGAAAGGGAAGACTTCTATAGTCAATATGATGACATGACATTAGTTACTATAGAAACAAAACGAAGTCAATTCAAAAACAAATTTCTATGGTTTGATGTCATTGAAGTCACGGTTCGCAGAGGCAAAGTGCTTTGTCACCAAGACAGTGAAAAGTCGTAGATTGTCTGTTTGGATCTTGTCTCTTCAGCACACGAAAGTCTCTCCCTGGGTGCATACATGGTGGATTAGCTCACCCAATAGCCGTGATGTAGCTTTAGCTGCTAAATTGTCGTAACAAGTAAAACCACTAAACCTTTGCAAGACAGGCATGAGACTTACATATTACAAACAGGCATGAGACTTATTGACTACAAACGTTTTACAAAGTAGATGCTGCAATAACATCTGAATGTCTCATTTACTTTGTTTTTTTATTAGGACACTCACTTGTATGTGACGAAGGCGTTCGATGTGAAGAAGAGAGACGGGGAATGTGATTTCACGTGGAAGCGAAATATCGACGAAACCGCTAACGCGGACGAAACACAGGACAAGGCCCCATCAAGTCGGAGAAGACACAAATACCTTCTTATACAGCAGACTTCGATCCAATCAATTATTTTCCTGTCTTCCTGCCCTCCCCCAGAAAAAAGCGCATTCATACTGATCACTCCATGCACGGAATTCTCCAAACTTACACCTCCGCAGGGCGACTTCTGACCTGCCCCTCGTTTGACGTTCCGCTTAAAACCAAAAAAATACTTTTCCAATCGGAAGAGAAAAAAGTGGGAGGGAGGCATCTGCAGCGGCAACTGTTCTGCATAACGTGATGATGTATGCGTAACCTCGAGCAGTGTGGAATCAAATTTCGAAAAATAATAAGAGAGAAGGGAGCATCATCTCCGGCGTCCCTCCGCGGTTAAAACAGTTGCCGTGTCTGCTTAGTGCCATTCGCATGCAGGAGACGGGGGCCCAGAAATCAGATGGGAGACGGTGGCGAGTTGCGGGAAATCCGAGGATATGAATAACATGGGTGGGAAGTGGTGACAAAGCACGCGGCCATTTTCCGCCGAACGATGAGCGATGCATACAGATGAACGCTTCCGCCGGCCTTCGCGACTTGCGGTGCGCAAAGCTTGCGACAATCTTGCAGCAAGCATGTGACAACCTTGCATCTACAAAGCCGCAGCTCTGCACCAAGCTTGCGTCACATGATCCCTTCCTCTGTCTCGCTTCGTCTCCGCCTCCGGGGGACCATCACGTTCAAGCTAACGGTGCGCGAAAATTCCGCCAGGGGGAGCAACAGAGGCACTTGGCATCGAGCCTCGGCTGGATTCTGCTGGTCCTGGTGATTGGCTCGGAACCAAGAGCTGATTAGCGGGCTGATTTGGATCTCTAATTGCTCGCCTCAGGGGCCGGATCTCAAATACTTTCAGGTGGAGAGACGGCTTCGTTTTTTGAGGACCACCTCGGTGAGGTTGTGGCAGACTGAGATGTCGTCTTACAGCACTAACCGTCGCCGTTGGGAACACAAGATGACATTAAGAAAGCTAGAAGTAAGGGTCTTTACTGAGGACCTGTCCGAACCAACCCTTTTAGCTTGGCTTTGTCCCGGAAATGATTTGGACATATCTTAGAGATGACGTCTCACCTGACTTCATAAAGATGCTTCAAAATTAACGTGAGGCACACTTTAAAAAAGTGCTTGCAGTGATAATAATAATAATAATAATAATAATAATAATAATAATTTGTGCATTTGTATCGGAGCACCACGACCAGGATAGGTCGCACTCTCTGCGCTGACCAGTAATGATAAAATGGAACATTTAAACAGGAGGTAACTGACAATGGAAGGTGGTATGCATAATTATAGGCACAGTGAACAACATAAAGGTACAGTACAAGAGTAGAACGTAATGCAAGGGATAAAGGTATAAAGGGATATAGGGACTGTAAACAGAGTAGAGATGGAGTAGTTACGTAATGGTGCACATGACAGACAATCTTGCAATAGGAATTCAGGATAGTAATTCAGGATAGTACTCAGTGAACTAATATATTTTCAAAGAGTGTTTGAATGTAGCCTTATAGTCAGAGTGGCGAATGTGATATGGAAGAGAGTTCCACTGCTCAGCAGCACAGAGGGAGAACATCCGTTGTGCGTATATGACTGTCTTTGTTGGAGGGAGGGAAAGAATGCGCGAGTCTAATGAGGAGCGAAGGTTTCGGAAAGGAGTGTGGACAGACAAGATTTCACTAAAGTAGACAAGGGAAGAGGCATCAAAGAGTCCATAACATAGAGTTGAGAGCTTGTAGTCTATTTTAGCTTTAATTGGTAGCCAGTGAAGAGAGTGAAGAAGTGGTGTAACAGGTTTAGATTAGAGTCCGGAAAACAAGACAAGCAGCTGAGGTCTGGACTTTATGAAGCTTGTGAATGAAATATTGTGGACAGCCAGCAAAAAAGTGAGTTGCAATAGTCTAGTTTAGACAAAACAAATAAGCAGATGAGAATTTTGGTGGTTGAAATGGACAGATTATGACAAATGGAGCTGATCTTCCTCAGTTCATAGTACGCAGCACGACAGAAGTTAGAAACATGTTTATCAAGAGACATGTCAGCTGACATTATGTAACCTAAGTTACCGATTTAAGTTACAAAAGAAACGGTACCGTGAAAAGGGGGATAAGCAGACTGTGATGAAGAAATCAACATTTCAGAGTTAAGATAGGACAACAGTAGCTTGAGCACTACTTTCTCAAGGACTTTAGATAGAAATGGCAAGTTTGAGACTGGGTGGTAATTGTTTTATGCGCTGATGTCGAAGGTAGTTTTTTTTTCAACAAAGGTTTCACTAAGCCAGTTTTGAATGTAGGTGTAAAAAAGCCAGAGGACAAGCTATCATCTAATATGTACTATGAAGGCAGGGAATAGGATGTCCATAAAGTCTACCAGTAGTGGGTAGCTACACAGCTCCACGCGAATGCTGGGATACCATGGCGAGTGTTTGTTGGGGCAAACTGGGTACGTACACCAGGAACATGGGCCTCCAGCACTGAGCGGAGAACACAATAATGATCAAAAGAGAGCACATTTGAGACAGTAACCATGCGTATGACATGATGAACAGGCCATGATTTGTTTTTTACATGAGTGGCCTTAGTAACGGACTAGGTGAACTGAAAGACATCGAGCAGGTCCGTGATCTTTTTAGTACACAGATGGTTTTTGTCATCAAAATGGACATTAAAATCACCTACGACCACAGGTACGCCGCTGAGCGTGTTGTAGTCGTTGAGCAGATCATGAAATTCTGAGAGGAACATGCTCTCAGTCAATTGGTTGTGGTGTTAGATGGCGGTCTATATAAACGCACAAGATCTCTGTCCGGCAATGAAATCTTGCATTAACAAATTCAAATGACGAGTTAACAAAGGGAAGATCAGTGCCAAACGCAAGGTGACTAGCTAGAGATGTTTTAAAGATCACAGCAATCCCTCCTTCGCAGCAGCTGGCACGGGAAAATGACCGGATACTGTAGTCAACTGAAGTCAAATCAACACATACACTCTCATCACCACGATCTCTGAGTCATGTTTCAGTCAATAACATAATATCCAAATCATTGTCTCTGATGACTTCCACGATCTCAGTTCTCTTCTGTGCTTGCTGATTGGATGAGACCGGGCGTTACAGAGCGCGATACAGAGGTGTAGCGAGGAGGATGGAGAAGAAGTTTTCCTACCGTTTAGTTCTGACGGATGCCGAGTTTCAAAATATGAGGTGTGATCAAAAGGATATGGGGATGATGAAGAAGACAAGGAGGTGTGTGCTGTCGATATACAGTGTCTGACCGACTGTACAGACAGACCCTCATCATAAACAGTAAGACGATGTCAAAGTCGCGGTCTGTGGCGCCGGCCTCTGTGGGTTCATTTTTACAGCACAGTGATACCGCGAACAGGGCTGGCGACTATAATGAATATCAATCTCGTGTAGGGTCTAGCACAGAGATGGGGTAGTAGGCGATGTTTCCAAAGCCAGGAGTTGGATTCTGCTGTAGCTCCGAAGCGCACACATGTTGATCACATTTGTGTCCAAGACACGTGCTACGCCGCCATATTGAACAAGCAAATCAAACAAGATGGCGGGTTGTGCTGCAGCTGCAACGCTCGACAAAGAGATGAAAATAAGTCGGTGGTGAAAGGTCAAAATCGATTGAAAAACGTACCTGGATGCAGACAATTTCATGGAAAACAGTAAAACACGGAAGAAAGAGACAATTACACGAACTGTTGCGCTGAAGAGACGACGAAGTACCGAGGCCAGGCAGGTCTGTTAAGCCCGCATACAACCGAAACCGGGATGAAGACTGGATGAAATGGAATGGCGACTTTAAATGGCATAAGTAATGCACAAAATACTCTTGTAAATTACATTATTTGAAGAACGTCTTTTTTTTAATTGCTTACATTTCAAAAAGTTGTTTTGCTAAATTGTACAAGTACCCATCTGTTCGTCCACATTCTATGTGATCTATTGAAACTGCTCAGATCTAAAACTCGTGTCACTCATTAACAATGCATGTAATAACAAGCCAGTTAAACACATTTTATTTATGTTTCAATTACCAACTTTTTAAAAATGTTCGAAGCGGGCCTTTTCAGTTCCCACAATTTAGTGAGAACATCGAGAATGTTTTGCATTTATCATGAGGTCACCGTCATATCAAATGATACATTTTTGAATTTTGCTTTATTTCGAAAAATAGCTTTCCTTCATACATGAATGTCGTGTATAGAATTTCTTTCATCGCAAAATTGTATAAAATTTACAAAGGAACTAGTATCATTTACCTGCTTTTTAAGGTGAAATATTGAATTACTTTAGCCTAACGTTATTATGTTCCAGATCTTTCGAGAAATGAACAGCAGGGAATACATTTCTAAAGGTTTAGAGCAGTTTAGTCCACATGAAGGGTATTTTATGAGAGATATGAAAATTTTATAAATGCAAATCCCAGAAGAAATATCTTAGCAGAAAGGATATTTGACCTTTGTGTATTCTTTCTATCACAAATCTCACTGGACTTAAAGATTGTTTCCACTACTACATTATGCTGGTCACCATCGTATGCTACTTGAATTTGCGTTGATTTAAATCATGTCTTCTTGGCTAATGAACAAGAAACCCTCAACTGCAGTCAAATCGAAGTAAAAAGTTTCACTATCCATGTGCTCGCAAAACTACAAACAATTATTTCCACAAAATGCAAATGAACGGTTCATTTCAAGCTCATCTTGAAAAAAAAAACATTGCTGCATAAGAAACTTAACCACAAGGAACCAACAATCGCACTAGCGACTGAACAGCAGTCAGCGCCTTTGGGATGCAGTTTTAAATATTCATAACCCGAGTTTGCTTTTACCTCTTCTAATAATACTGGCGCTTTCTGGGTAGGAATAGCTGTGGACCGTTAGAAAGACGAGGACGTCTAGATTAAAGGAGGTCTTTCAGCTGACTTCTTGTTTCCAGCTTCATAACTGCTTCGTTACTCGTATAGTCCACAAATAGAAGCCCTGACTCGCCCAAGCGTGCGAAACACGCGCGTGCACTTTGCGAGCACTATTTCAGTGACTGGGGGGTTCACCGATCAGAGCCAAAAAAAAAAATAAAAAAACGTAAACAGGCGAGCTTTGTCTGCACGGTGTGGGGATCACCAAGCGTTGGCCAGACCGTGTGTCGAGTGCAGTCCACTTGCAAGATTAGGATAACGCATTAGACTGTTTTCCAACTTCCTCCTTCTGCTTGTCTAATGGCTGTCAACAGCGTCTACACCGCGCCAATCGATGCGAAACCGCGGCCAACAGCCGTACAAGCAAGAGAGGAAGACGCAATGCCTTTTCATGTTTGTTTGTTTGTTTTCTGCACTAGGAAGAGGCGGGATTAACCATTGGTCATCCACGGGTCAAGGTCAGTGAGCTAGCCCATCTGGAGCGCATGGGTTCTGACTTGCGACTAACAGCGACTGCAGGACAAACGCTGGACAGGTAACCCGGCATCTGGATTTATGGGCATCATGTAGTCAGTGTCATGCATGGTTAGTCATGTTAGAAAAATTAAGTAATGTGGGTGGACACGAACACCAAACGGCAACATTATGCAGAACATGACAGCAAACTTGTCTGTTCATGAACCATATAAGCCGGGCCATTAAGGGGTGATTCTGCTAACATAAGCTCTGTTTATTTTTGAATAGTGCAGAGTGAACATTCGCAGATTCAAGGAAATCCACGGGTCTGTTGCAGGAAAACTTTCCATACCTCTGCCCGACCGGCTGTTTTCAAACAGAAACGGGCGCCTCGATTTATCGGAGAGACGAAAGATGGCTGAAGAAAATGAATGGGATCCAGGCTCTACATGGTGGACTTTAGACACGATGAGCCACTTGCTTTCATGCCCGCACAGCCACTAGGCTATGGCACACGTTTCCTTTTAATTTTACTCGTGCTTTTGGTCTCCCCGCTCATTTTCAGTGCATTGTATCGTCCTGGGTGCCTTAAAGACCATTGTGTCAAGTCTCACGTCGACAAATCCTTGGATACAATGAGAAGCAAGCTGAAAATGACTTTGTTTTCTCAGCCTAGGAACTTGGGAAATCTCTGCCTGCCAACAAAATCACCGTCTCGCGAAGGCTGTAAATGGCTTCTAGAGTTAGCCGACACGCAGAGAATTTGGTTGAGGGTGTCGGTGGACGGCAACACTCGATGAGTAAAATGGCTTCGACAGAAAGTTGTCTCACGCTAAAGACTACAGTAAACAGTCAGAATTGTCAGACTAAGAGCTTACCCTGGAGGTTCCCTACTTTACGAATACCCCATTCAAAACAACAGTGATAGGTCAACAAAGCATGAATAGTGAAAGAAATAAATCAAGAAGTTCAAATGTCTTCTCAAGCAATTTAGCCAAACTTATTCAAATATTTGACATTTGCCTGTTTACAATGCACCTTATGGGTATATCTTCCTTCGACATGATGAGACCTCGAAACCTCTGCAGGTCGCCGGTTCTTGATGTGAGCTGAGTTCTCAGCAACTAGCGGTAAAGATCTGTAGTAAAGATCTGTATCTTTCTGATGCCGAGGACAAAGAGGACCAAAGTTGTCACCTGTGTCACTTTTCTGACACTCTCATATGCTTTTGCTTACGCTCCTACAAACAATCAGCTGATTGGTAAGATGAGCAGATGTATGCTCTATGGTATAAAAATATATAAAAGTACTCGAGGAAAAAACATTTATGTACAGACCTCCTCAACTCTTCAGCAAATTAACCAGCGTATTGGAAGACAATAAAGAATATACCATGTAAACAAGGGCTGGTGAGAAATACAATTGACATTGAACAGTAAATGGTAATTTTAGGGCAGTACTTGAAACTGAAAGTGAAATGGAGAACCCATTCACTACAAACACACTTACGGAGGTTACTGATGTAGATTACCCAATAACCAAAATAGAGGTTTTACAAGCCATTAAATCTTTAAAAGATGATAAAGTGCCAGTGACAAATAGTGTAACTGGTTTTTAAATAGCGGAGATGTTTTGTAATTTTTTGTAAAGTATTTCAACACATTATTTGATAAAAGCACCTAACCAGAACAGTAGACTGAATCTATTCTTTAACCCGTTTATAAAAAGGGGGAATACAAAGACCCAAATAACCATCGTGGGGTGTCTTCAAATGATAAATGATATTAGCAAAAAGTTGGACAGTTACATTCTGAATAGTATATTTAACAATGTGCAGAATTAAATGATACTGGGCGGGGGGGGGGGGGGTAAGGCTGGACTTAGGAAAGACCGTTCTACAATTGATCACATTTTTACATTATTTCCTGTCATTGACAAGCACGTTTCTATGAATCGTATATTTTGTGTTGCACTTAATGACTTTAAAAAAGGCACCAGTAAACAACATGCTGTTTTTAGAAAATACAGATCCCTAGCACCAATCTTACCATACGGAGCAAAACGATGGACCCTCAATGAAATTGTTTGTATGGAAATTGAAAAAGGCTTACGCTTTGAAAAGATTGGTGGGCACACATACTCCTAACATGATGAAATATGGTGATTTTGGGAGACACCCACTTTTCGTTAACATATACGTAAGTTGTGTGAGATACTGGCTACTAATACGAAGATGGAGCAATGGAGAGGCAACAAAATGTTAGAACGACTTGGCAATAATTCCAAGCAATAAGAAACTTTTTCTATTTAAGTATGGTTTGGCTAAATTGAGGAGCGGAAACAACAGTTTTATCAAGACATTTAATGTTAAAGCAAGGGATTATTGATTGTGACTGGAAAGAATGGAATTATCAATAACAGCGACAGGTTTAGTTTTTATAAATCAGTTAATTAGGTCTGCGCTACACGGAAAGATGTCTTTCAATTTAGATGTGAATGTATTAAATAGAAATGCACTGGTACGGCTATGATTTGAAATCTTAGACATAATGTCACATTCCTAAAGATCGATATTCTGGCAACAATATAAGTAAGACAAATCAATGACGAGGACAAATTTTATTTTATATCATGCTGTTCACGTCTGACAGATCTATGTGGAAGTTTCATCCCATAAAAGGTATCACACTAGACCTAATAACTTTAAACTACTGATGCTGATATCAGCAGAAAATGAGATAATAATTTGCTACCTTGCTAAGATTTTATCATTCATTCGTTCGTCTCTTGTCTGTTACCTGTCGTTGGACGAGGAGAAGACATGGATAGATGCGGCAACTTACGCCCCTATCGAACTAATAACATCTACCATCAAACCTAGAACTAAAAAGATAGCCTGCTAAAACAAATTGTAAAAAGTGATGCAGAAGAGAATTCCGATTTACGGTGCGGAAATGAGATTCAAAGAATTCGTAAAATGGTAAATAATGGGCTTGCTCTATAATTTTGTTTAACTTTAATCCTTTTTCTACCGCAGCCATTTATCAAAAGTAGCTGATGAAAACTTCAACGGCAGAATACAAAACAAGCAAACCGAAAGCTTTAGAAACATCATCGCGGTTAGAAAGCAAAACAAAAGGCGGGACCCAGAGAAGGTGAGCGAGAGAGAGAGAGAGAAGGGGAGGGAGTGCCAGAGAAATGCGTTTTGTTTGTCTGTCATCACCGGACATCCATCTACAATGCCCCCTCGCGGCTGACAACATCGACGTCGCAGTCGATGGGACAACTTTCATGCATTGTACTGGTTCTTCCAGCTGACGCATGCGCAGAGCCTGGGGTAGGAGGATATAGTATGGTCATACGCGTATGATTGTATCGCTCTTGATTAGTACTAGATCTGCTTATGGTGGCTGCGATTGCTCTGTGCTGGAGGTCAGCCTGGCTTTCAGCTGTCGTCGCTTTGTCTGGCGTCGTAAAGGCCAGTAAGGACTTCTTCCACGACCTCTTCAAAATCCGTCTTTACCGATACCAAGTTCTACTGTGTCTAGACGCCGTCCACTCCCAAAGACTTTCGAGGCATGGGAGAGCTCTCATTCTCCTCTACCTTGGGGAGGGCCCGAGGCAAGGAAAGAGGAAAAGAAGGAGAAGATTGGATGTGGAGACAGATGAAGAAGAGATAAAGGAGAAAGAATATTCTCTCGGCTGCTTGTATGAAACGACAAGCTCTTGCTAACGCCTGTCTCTTTGACCTCCTAACTCTTTGACCTCCACAGGAGAGCCATGGGATTAGATCGCATCCAGACCATTATCTATTCCACCTTTATATTCCTGTACTTATCTTCTCTCGACATGCAGACTGATAGATAACTTTCTGATATTTTGCAAAAGCTGTATTTGCTCTTCATTTCGAGGAACCTTTGAAAGAAAGAAAACTGAATTTTTTCCAAAGCATAAACTTAATATGGATTGATCGGCGAAGTACTGATGTTTCTGAAGGAAAATTCCTATGTGCTCTTAAAGCGTTGCTGTCAGCACGTCACATCGTCTGTTAGCGCAATAAAAGGTTATGTTTGTGAAAGCTGGAACCATAAAATGCTTTTAACAAACACGAGAACTCAGAAGATATTCTGAAACTGCAGGACGAAAGATCCACTCATGTGCCAATGTCTCGGACGCTGCAGGCAATACTTTCCAAAAAAATTGGAGCACTTTCTTTCTCCAATGCCGCCTGTAGGTCTTATACAGGCTTCCTACGTCTACACGAGACAGCGTAATTTGTGGGAATCGAAAGAATTTCAAGCGACAGATGAGACTCGGTAAGATAAGAGAAAAACTGCAAGAACACTGGTTCAGGGAGCAAGCAGCGGAGAAAAGAAAGAAAATAGCGGCTACAGAAGTCAGAAAATTCTGCAAGGCTACAGCAGAGTCCAGAGACGGAAGAAAACCATAAAATATCACCGAAACGAACCGAAGATGACAGCAAAGAAAGAAAAAAAAATCACGGGATAAAGCAAACGACACGAAACTAGACCACAGACGAGAAACAAAGAAAAACACGTGCGAAATACGAGACAACTAGCAAACAAACAAAAAGAGAGAGAGAAGACAATGCTTTTTGAAACAAGACAAGATGACAATTGGGTAATACCAGAAGCCGTATGAAAAGCTCATTAGTCATCAGACGCGCAAAAGTAAGCAGTGAAATATGATGACAGCGCAAAGAAAAATGACAAGAAGCATCCAACTCGGAGGACAGCTGCGACGAAACCAAGGACGACAACGAAGCTATCAGGGGAGACAAAAAAAGACAAAGAAGCAGCACTGCAAGGATGGAAAAGAGGAGAACGTTGCCATAACGACAAAAATGATTTGTCGAGCCAACACTGAGAAACTGACCGCAGTGCAATGAGAAATGAACGGTGAACTGGGAGGTTTGAGAGTCCAACAAGGTACAAGGTACTTTAGGCAGCAAAGTAAGGAACAGCTTTCTTAAAGGGGGGTTTTGCGACGCCATAAATAAAATGGCTTACCTGTAGGTGGAGCTATGCAAAATAGTGACGTCACTGTTACGTCACTCATCTTCTGCTTTCTCTGTCCTGGCTAAACTCCCTGATATCGTCTGCTTCATCTCCTTCCTCCAATTATTCCGAGAAATAATATCCAGAAATGAACAAAATTTTTCCTGACGTCGCCTTCCCCATCTCCTTCGAATCCTTCCTCCACATTCATGTACAAACAAATCAAAGTCTTCCACTAAACTCAACACAAACAACCTTGTCACTTCTCCGTAAATTCTAAACTTCTTTCTGCTGTACTTTCCAGACTCTGCACCTCTCAACTTTTCCTTGAAATCCACAATTGCACCACAATTTTTCCCAAAATTTCCATGCACACTCACCATCTTCAATCCTCTCGACTTTCCATCGTCTGCTAACATGAAATTAAATCAACAAACTTTCCCCCGCACCAAATATCACATGACTAAAACCAGCCAATAATTTAACACACCTCCATGTCAATCACCATAACGTCACTCGACCAGTCCTAAACATTTCTCTTCTGCTCAATTCACTACAATATAACCCTAACCCACACCCATAAACCTAACCCTAACCCTAATCCAAGCCCTAACCCAAACCCTAACCCTGCTTCATAAATCACACACAACACCAACCAACGCCCAACCTCACACCCCTCTCAAATATCGATCTTACCCACTCTCCCCTCCCACAAAATAGCATAGCCCGCCGTGACCTACTAAAACCCCTTATAATGGCCTATAAAGCCCTATATGAAAGTTCTGCCCAATGTAATTTAATCGTTAGTTTTACACAACAAAATATAACATACAAATAAAAGTTTGAGACACATGCTGACAATATCTGTACAGGAATTACTAGTTATATCAGATGATTATCGTCATGGGTCTGGTTCAATCGGAGAATATGCAAATTTCCTCCAGTTGGCTCAAATGTACGGTCGTAAGAGGTTATCTGACTTGCGTATCCAAAAATGGTTCTTTGAATTTAATGAGAAGGATATGTATTGGGATTATAGAATGTATAAAGCTTCATTTTTCTTGTGAAAATTATATTGGTCTATTATCCTACAAAGACTGTGCTACCTTAATAATCTACCAGCTCAGACTAGTCGGCTGTGCAATATACCACAAATGCAATGTTTCTATAGTAAATATAAAGCCTGTGATATTGGAGATGAATTCAACGATGGTTATGACGAACTAACATTATCATCATCATCATCATCATCATTGACACCCTTATTTTCAGTATTATTTATTATGTTTTCATGTTGTTGTATAGCACTTACATCTGTTTGCTTGTACATTTATTCAAGCTCTGTATGAAGAACTGTTTATGGGTGAATTGGTTTTTGTATATAATGTCAATTTCTCCATACCACTCAAGGAGTAAATGAATACAAATTAACGTCTCAAATAATAAAATAAGACCTGGGAACTATATAATCTGCACCTAATTTGCCGAATAATTAAAAAGACCAAAAGAATTACTGTTAAGTTCACCACTATCGTGAGGAGCTGGAGATAACGGTCGAAAATAATTCTGAAGTCAATCTTTAAAAATAATTAAGACATCGGGGAAAATAAGCAATCACGAACAAAACGAATACTGTGAAGTCGGAAAAACTGCGAAGACAGAAACAAAAACTAAAAAACAAAACGGTTACCAAACTAACGACTTTAAAGAAACACATAAAACTCCACACGACGAAAAAAGATGCTTATCCATCCGCCATTGCTACTACGATCGCGAACCTGAGAGAGACGATGTCCGTAGGACAGCAACACTATGGAAAAGAATGGGGGTTGTGTCTGGGGTCCTTGATGACGATGGTACCTCAGGTCAGTCAGAAGTCTACTCTCTTTTTTTCGTACAGAGAAAGAAATAAAGAGAGAGACAGAACCCACGGGAGGTTTCTAGAGAATGATTTCTCTGGCGTAACAGCCTCCGGCTGATGGATTAGGTGGCGCTGTTCCTCGGGAGATAACTGCCTCAGCTGGAAGCAAAGGCCAATATTTGTCGTGGTAGGAACACGGACAGCGCGAGTGTCCTAACACAGGGCATTCTGCACACCGACTTTCGACTCGCAGAAATTAGTAAACAGATTCCCACGTGCAAGCTGTTTTTCTAGCTTTAGATAGTGGCGTGAGCGGCCCTTAGAGCATGCGTCTAGCATGCAAGAAAAGAAAAACAGAATTACAAATTCACCCAGATGGGCACGAAAGACTAACAACAATTTTCAGGAGGCTTTTGGAGTTTCATGAACGTTAATCATTTCAAAACACAGACTCCGAGTCTTTGTCCCTTTCCCCCTCCCTTAGCACTTTTTTCTTTCTTCTTTTGCCTCCATCTCCCCCCTCTCTCTCTTAAACTAGAAGTAATCTTGTGCAGAAGGTTTGATGTCCCCCCCCACACACACACACACACCCGCGCGCGCGCACGCACACACATACACAACTGACCACTTCCGGTTTGTCAGACGCTATCAGCACATTGAAGAAAGAATAAAAGCAAAAGAGAAATGGAATGTGAGAAGTGTTTAGTGCGTTCTGCTTGACTTAAAACATTGTCGAAAGTGTGTTCAGGTTCCTAGGCACTTCTGCGGCAATTTCACACACACACACACACACACACACACACACACACACACACACACACACACACACACACACACAGTGGAAAAGAGGTGGTGGAGATAAAAAAAAGTTCGGTATTGCACGGAATCATGAAAGGTGGTGAGTTGGAGAGTGAATAAGTTATGGTGGAGGGCAGGTTTGAGGTAACAGACACACATGCACACAGTCTCTTTTTTCTCCGTCGCTTAATGTCCTTCCACCTCACACCTCACACTGTGAAGTGGAGACTGTAAATCACCGACCATACCACCATGTTACTAATGCTTAAACGTTTGCAAACTGTATGATGTAAAGGCGGCGATAAAGACGATGATGATAATAATAGGACTGTATCCATGTGCCCAATCGAGCTAAGCTAGTTGCCAGTCTTTCAGTCAGCTAAAATGCCGATAAAATTTTAGCTGAGCGTTTGCTAAACTGATTCTTTGTGTGTGTGTGTGTGTGTGTGTGTGTGTGTGTGTGTGTGTGTGTGTGTGTGTGTGTGTGTGTGTGATTGCCTTTTGTTTAGGGGAGACTCCCACATATATTGGACACCACAGTAAGCACGAGTGCACACAGATCACGTCTTTTGGGAGACATTGGCACGAATGATGAACCAGCAGTGACCTCATTGTCTAGACAGCACATGCGCAATCGAGCACTTCCGGAAAAGTCGATCGCCCCTTTCTCATCAGGATTTTTGTCTTTGCTGCAGGCTTGGACTTAAGCTCCACGACTGGCCGCTGGTGCTACAAGAGTAGCTGAATGATTTGTGTCTTAAGCTTCTTTCTTTAAGTATAAGTTGTTCCGTACCACCTTTTAAATAACGACGTTGACCAAAAACAAGTTAGGACAGGGTTAATGGCCTTGTAAAGACCACTCTGGTAATAATTACACACGAACAAAGAGGCACATAAATATTTTTATTACAGACTATGGAAATCATAGCCTTTTAAATTATAAAAATGCCCGAGGAAAAAGGATGACACAGTGAGTCCAGGTGGAGAGAGTTGGTGTTTTACCCCGAGCCAACTAAGATTACATCACGGCAAGGGAGCCAGCCCTGTGAATAATTGTCACATGGAAAGAAAGAACAGCGTGCCCGAGACGAGATCTGAACCGTGAACAGCCAACCTTCACCGTATTGGTGACTTCGCCCGTTAGAGTCCAGGGAGAGACAGAGACAAACAGAAAGAAAGTTAACGGACAAAGTAGCTTTATTTATAAGGGGTGGTCTTACAGGCACATTACAATATGTACAAATTCATTCTCACATGCGAAGTAACGCATCTTGTTAATAATGTATCATCATTATCATCATCCCTTCCTTGACTGGTACTTGCTACCAGTTATCACCGGGATCTGGCCCGCCAGAACAGATCGTCAGGGGAGACCTGGCTAGACACAAGCTTCCAGCTGGGACGGTCTTGAGAAGTAGCGAGCAGGTCCTGAATGGAATCATAAGCCTTCCTCTTCTTCACTTTCGTCATCCAGTCCTTCTTCTGTCCTCCTCAGCGTCAATCCCCTGCGCTGTCCACGGTTCTCCCAAGTACGGTCTAAGACAGAGCATTGTTCCGGGCATCATGGCCGAACTAAACTACCTTGCGCCGCTTCACTGTTGTGAGAAGGGTTTCCTTGTATCTCAAGATGATGCAGAGAGAGAGAGAGAAAAAAAAACAGCGAGCCCGAGACGAGCTCTGAATCCAGGACAGCCAATCCTCACTGTATTGGTGGCAGAACATAGCTTTTGCCCCACCAGACCGCCCTCCGTCTACCGTGCTTCTGTCACTTTTGTAGAGAGTGGTTCCCTGAAACCTGTTCGCCTCCTTCTATATTGTAGATCTCTGGTTAGTCTTCCCTGTTAAGAGTTGAACAAGGATTCACTCTTGTCAGTACTGGTCTCCATTCCGAATGCACGCGCCGTCCGTCAGTCTATTCGTGAGGTCTTGAAATTCTCTATCAATGTCTGCCAATTGCAAGTTACACAGGATCCTCCAGCCAAATAATAGATATATCAAAGGCTAAATCATAAGCATTTTAATCACATAAGGATGCATATGGTACACTTCAAGAAACATTCATACGAAATGAAACAGCGGCAGACTAAGCATAGCTTTAGTATTTCCAACAGCGAGTAACTGTGAAAGTGAAATTAGACAGAAGAACCTCAAGGTATGTTTTTTTTTCTCGAATGCAAATAGAAGTTCGGATTTCAGAATGAACAGTGACAGTCAGCATGGACAGGACTTTTTATGTGTTACATGGAATGTGCTTTTAGGTGGCAGAACGCCTATCAATCTATAAATAAAACAGAGAGAAAGGGAGACAAAGCGATATAATTTACCCTAAACATTATTTGCAGTCTCCAGTTTCTATGTCGAAGAAAGAAAAGAGTTGTGTTTGAATAAATTTATATACTTACAAATAGAGCTACGTGATCCATCTATGACAATGTTGATGTTTCATACGTGCAGCCAGCAAAATGTCATGAACATCAGAAGGAAGTATTACACCCTGTCTGATATTAGCTTCACCGTTCTTTCTTTGTCGGTTCTCTGAGTTGTACGCAATAATTTAAAAGCTGCCTTTGACAAATATTCTGTGATGAACCATAGTAAGAAGTGTTCAAACCGAGGCAAACCAAATCCACGTCCAAAGAGCCATAAGGAAATGTTAGCTAATCAACAGTCACAAAGGCCACTGAAAGGTCACCTGTCGTCTATGACCAAAGATTTCAACGAGGACACGGATTTAAAAAGTGAGAACAATTCCCATGACATGGTTGAAAAAATAAACTAAACCAGAAGTGCTTGTTATGAATAATAAACAAGCAAAAAAGGACAATATGCTGAGACAATAACGCTCGAAAAGGTCCAACAAAGAAACAAATAAAAATAAAAGAGCATTTTATCATCCCAAGCAATTTTAACAAAAACTACAAGAAGAACAGAGATAAATTAAGAATTCAAGGCTAGAACAGTCGGCTACAAAGCGCTACATTTTCCCCTAAATAAAGGGAGGAGGTCTTTTGATAAACACTACGGACGCCGTTCTGTCACGAGTGAAAGCACAACCTCCCCCAACCACCTCTTCACTCTCCTGCACACAAACAGCCCCACACAGGACAACAGAGAAAACAGACCCAACGAATGGAAGCAAGTGTTCAGAAACGCGGCGTTTTCTGGCTCTCCCCAAAAACTCGTCATAACAAGCCACCGGAGGAAATGGCGATCAGAACAAAACAAATAAAAAAAAACAAACCCTAGGGGTCGCTAAAAAAGTAAGGTATCCTGGGCTTGACCTCACTACAAAGGTGAAGGCCGGGTGGTGTGAGCTATCCGTGTCACCGTCAGGGGTCAGAGATCAATTACTTCCTCGGGTCGCCGTCTGGTCAGCTGGACTTTCCGAGACAATGCGCTGGGCCGTTCAGATGGATCGATGAAGGGCTGGCTGGACGGCTGGCTGGATGGAGAGGTCACACCTTCCTCTTCATTTATTATATTGTCAATCCCTCGTTGCCTGTATTATTGCACGGATGTATGTGTGCATGAATCGGTGTATTGTCTACTTGTCTGTCTATTGATCTTTCTGTCTGTCCAACAGCCTGTTACCTGTGATCACGTCTGTCAGGCTCCTTTCTGTGAAGGTCTCATTGTTTGTGGGAATGTCTGTGTCAGCCACCTTATCATAAAGTCTAAACTCACTGGACACTGGTGCTTCACTGCGTATTTATGAACGCTGTTGCTTTAGAGTAGCCTGCGGTCGCTTGAGTCTGTAGCAAGGCCTGTTTAGATGTAATTTTGTGTGTATGCCATTCTCCTTCAAACAAAAACTATTTCCGTTATGAAGGCAGTAAAGTAGTTCTCATGTAGACCGTATGTAAATGAAATTAAAAGATTGAAATGAAAGGCGATGACTAGAACGAAGAGAGTTGGGGGAGGAGGGAAGGAAACCAATCAAGAAACCAGCCAGGAGCTCAGGTACTTTGCTTTCTTCTTTAGCAACCCAGACGAGTGGAATAAATTCTTCTTTCAAGTCTTTTCCATTTGGGGGTCTCATGACTAATGCAATAGCTTGTAATCTGGGCTGTTCAAACTACATTTCCAAAGTAAGTCGATGAAAGTGGTCAGTACGCGAACCACTAAACAAGAGCAGACGGTTTTCTCCCCTCTGATTCCAAGAAGCTTTCCCCCACCCCCCACCCCCCCACCCCCCACCGTCACCGCCACCTCATCCCCGAAGACCACCTTGGCTCAAGAAACAGCTTTCAGACTTCTGTAATGCAGCGACAATGGATTAGAATGGCGATAGCACCTATCAGTGTCTTGCGAACTATCGATGGCCAACGAGCTGTGAGCGTGTCCAGAGAGAGTGTAGAATACAGAATACAGATTCTCCGGGATCAGGCCAGTATTTCTGGACCAACTGGTGTTCGCTTCCACTGCTCAGAGCGCGCGCTTTTGTAGATTTCCCTTGATACGATGTGTCTATCTCTTGCCAGTCGCTCTGTCGTGAATAAACGTGACACTCGCACGACCGAAGGGAGGTAGTTATGATGCAGAGGTAACATTACCCCAGGAATTATCAATGGTTCGCAGGATACTGGAATCGGAAACATGGAGAATCTAAGTTTTGGTTAGCGATGGCTTGGTGGGGGTGTAGTTACTGAGCGTATGTATACCTCTGCTTGGTACTTAAGACTCTGTGGTGGGCATGAGTTTTGCCGTAACAGAGAGAGGAGAACAGGATGAAAGGGTGAATGACATGCAGAAGGCTTCAGTGTGTCCGTTAATAAAGTGACCACTAAGCGCGCGAAAGACTAGACGAGAAAACATTCAGAGAGAAGACTTCTGCGCTAGTCCGATGTGTGTTTGTGTTTGTCCTTCGGATCAAGAAACAAAACCTCCCGAGTGGGGTAAACGATTTACTGTCTCGCCAGCCTCGAGGGTCTCTTGTGCCGCGTGACACCCATCGCTAAGTAACCCCCATCAGAACCCGCTTCTACACGACTACAGCCTCATCATTATCCTACGGTCTTCAGATAGTCGTTTGAAGCACTGCCCTAAAGAAAGAAGACTTCTTGCCTTCTCCCTTGGGTCAGGATTACTACAATTATTGGCGATCTACATTGTCCCCACACCAGTACCGCTTTGATTTACTTCCTGTCGGGTAGTCTCGTGTGAAAACGTATTTCTAGGTACCACCTGGCAAGCTGCCTAGTGTTTTCTGGGATCAATTTTTCTTGTTTTTTTGGTGAGGTGGGAAGCATCAGCAGAGGGCGCGTTCGTCCTACACCGCGGTATCAATGCTGGTCTGGGCGACGGCATGAAATATAAGGTTTATTTTGCACAAGTCACGTGATCATGAATGACCGTCTAATGGTGGCGTTTATTAGATCGGGGTTTTAAAATTTTATTTTAGGTGGATAATACAGCATCTTCTGCTCTTGTCGAAGATGAAGTGAATCAAAATTGCCGTAGTACACCGCAAGAAAAAAGTCATTTCAGTGAATAGTGTGCTACCTCGTGAAAGATTTGTTTGGAATGAAGGTGCGACGAGACCAACTTTTCTTTCCTTATGCAGCATACTGAGGTAGTTATTAAGTTCCTTCGTGACAGCTCATTGATTTAAGCGGTTATTGCAATATTAAGAGCAGTCGCTTATGTAATTTATGAAGTAGTGACATTGCAGTAAAGCTGAGTTTTATAAATTTTGTGTTTGAACATCGGGTATTTTATAAGATTGCATTAAACAAAGGACCGTGAGTCGTGAAACTGTGCGCCTTTCATGAACTACCTTTAATGAGCCGGAGGGCTAGGGATATTTTAGGTTTTTTTTTCCTCTATCGGTTAAAATTAGCCCGGGCCCTATTTAGTCACAATACTAAATTTAAGGCTCCGTTCAATTTTGGTGTTGCACACTGGTTGAATAAGCGTCAACTGAAGGCTTCACTTTATAAAATTTGTTCCCTAGTGTAGGGCAGTTTGGTCTTATCCTTACCCCCTACCTACCTTCCTCGATGGTGGAGCGGTGATTCCTAGAAACTATTGCAAGGACGTCCCGGACTAGGTCCCTGACCAAATATTTTTCACAAGCAGCTGTGTATTAATGTCTGGACAGCCTGAGGGCAATTTTGTGTACTTTGTTAAAATAATGCGCATGGTACTGAGAATGGTGCTGTGTTCCTTTCGTGATCTTACCAGTGGTATGTGTACTGTATGCAATATGTATTCGTTCCCCTTGCACGGTTTTCAAATCTCAAATTTTAGTACACTGCCCATCATAACCTGATAGCACGGTGTTCTTTACAAATATCCACAGCCGACTACATGTCATCGATATTAACAAGAAAGCATGGGACACCATTTCACGGTACATCTAATGTCTGTCCAAACAAAATTTCCCCAGTTTTGAGTGAAAGACAAAGCAATCCATCGTTGCCCATAATAATAATTAATATGTACAATCCAAAAGGCCACAATCTTATCAAAGAATTACGTCGACAAAATTTTATTGGAATTTTTTACGATTTTCCACTAATAGTATTCCAATTTTCTCATCCACAGTTAGATAAAAATTATTTTAATTAAGTTTCAGGATGCCAGGTCACTGAGTTATTAATATGGTTTGGGGTTACACAGATACATACTACACAATTTTGAGGACATCGTTTCATTGCAGTCTTGGAATAGCTTCGGGAAATGACAAAAGCCTCGCCTTAAATCACGCTTGGTAAAATCCACTATGGCACTGCTCTTGACCCCTGCTTCGTAAAACCACTGAAGCACACTTCGCGAAACGACAGAGTCATTGTTCTTGAAGCACCTTTGAAGTTGTTATAGAACTTCCAAGTAAAACCTTTGCCAAACTTACTAACGCGTTTATCTATACTTGTCTGCTTAAGAAGAGCCTTGAGAGATTTGCCTTCTTTTCTAATTTCTTCAACTCTTGCCCGGTTATCGCTTTCTGTTGCTGAGGCAGAGAGGAAGATTGTGGGAAGTCACGGGCCAAGCAAGAAGCCTGGCCTCTCGTTTCTGATTACTTGGTTGTCCACGTGACGTTCTCTTGGCCCTTTTACGCGCACAGCTGCGTTTTGTTTCTCGCCCCTCGATAACGACCATAACTCGCGGACGCCATCTTGCTTTCCACCCCGGAGATTGGAGTTTTGTTACAGGCTGCACAGCTAACAACCGGAAAGCAGCCGGCAGCGAGAAACCAATTACTGCGCCATGCGTCGCACATGCTTATCACGGGGAAAATCGGTTATCCCACAGAAATCACTTTATCACAGTACCTTGCATACGATCTCTGGTATCTGCTGGCATATCATCATTGTCACAGACACCTGATAAGGCGCAAACTGAAAAACGAAAGGGTGTTGGGAAGGGGAGGTTTCGGGTGGGGGGGTGGGTGAGGGGTGAGAGCTGGGCTAGAACTATTTTTCGATCGAAAGAATCTCGTTCAATTATCGGAGAAAAAAAATAATTTTCTGAAAGATGGTTCATCTCTGCCAGTGGCTCGACGCTGCACGGGGTTCTACGACAGCAGCATCAACAACAATGCAATAATGAACTTTGTGAAGGCGCTCTGGGAGTTACAGCCCCTCGTGGAATTGAAAGAAGGGGGAGGGCGAGTAAGTTAAATTACGGATTTTATGGACGAATCTATACGGGAAGAAAGATTTCACGATCAAACAAAAACCGAGCCACTGGCTCTCGCAAATAACCGCCATGGCTGTGTCGAACAGGCAATCGAATTAAGAGTCGATTTGCGAGGGTCGTGTGTGGGACAGCCCTGTCAGATGTAGAGAACCCTTTGAAATTGTTATCCAATCTTAGAAAACGAACCTGGGTTTTCAGAAAATATCGCCGTCTTTAAGTATCGAGTCTGTCCAGTACCAGAATGGAAGATCAGAGGTCAGTTGTCAAGACGGCAAGACATCAAGCTGGGGATAATGATCGTTCAAAGTTTAACCGCGCTGTTTGTTTTGTGTTTAGTTGGGTACAAACAAGGTGCAAGAAAAGCTGAGAGTAGTCTGCCCTTGAGATTTCCTCCACACGAAGAAACGAAATAGCTTTTATTGCACTTTATGGTTTTTCTCCGATCAGAAAACGTGAATCTTGTCTCGTTTAGATATTTTATTCAATGCATAAATAGAGAAAAAATTCACACACCTTTTTCTCTTGTGTGTGTTCATAGGTAAGTAGTCTGGGGCCAGTTGCACAACACATTTCTAATTTTAAACACTTTTAGGCTTTATCTCTATTTAGATAATCAGTTTAAAGTGCACACTACAATTTTAGATTTTTACAACTAAAACTGCTTTAAGTAAGATAAAGTTGTTTATGTCTGACTTTCCGTCCTGTCAGTACAATTTTTTGTATGTTTTTCTGCAATGCATCAAAATGGCTCTGAAGATATTTTGCTTCTTTAGAACAGTTTTAAGGCTTAGAAACGTGTTGTGCAACTGGCCCCTGGCAGGTTTGTAGTGTGGAATACCTTAATACCAAGCTCTAACTATACAGACATGTCCAAAGCTAAGCTTAATCATAAAGAGAAAATGTATGACAACGGACATGGAGAACGTTAACATTCCCTGCCACTGGGTCTGTTTCTCTTTCTTTAGCAGTGTGAGGACCTTTGGAAAATGCTGAAATAAAGGCTTCCATTGGTAACTGCAGAAGAGAAGACTCAGGTTATGTTTGTGCTAAGACATTTTCCATCACTTTCCAGTTCCTCTGCTCTGTCTTGCAGCTTCTCAACTACTTGGCTGTCGATCAGCCAGGTTCTCAAGCTGACCCGCGAGTTTGGTGTGTCTCCCAGGATATTTCCCCTCTGCTCGTTGATTGTCAGAATTGGCCAGATAATTATTTGCGTTACAATTTTAAAAGTTCGTTGTAACTTGATGCGACGTTTCAGATTTCTGACAAGTTATATCTCATGTGGTCTGCTGGCCTGCACACCTACCTTTTCCAGGAAATATTGGAGTGTTTCTTTTGCTGTTTTACTTTTCGAAAACTTTAAACAACTCGGTGACTTGGTTTGGGGTAAGCAAAATGTGAAAATGCGAAACAGCTCTTGATAACGGTCACTTATCATTTTTCAGATCTTCGTGCGCAGAATAAAGTCAGTTTACTTTTCAATTGTTTTTCCTGCCGCAACGAAACAAAGCCAGGCAGGCGCTAAAACTGAGATCAGGTTACTAATGGAAAAAGGAAGGGTGGAGGAGGACGCAGTCGACATTGTGGAGGTATAATTATGCCTTTCACAGATACCACTGTCCCCAGCCTCGCAATGAGTCAGAATCAAAGGGAGAGGATACGATGGCTGGTCTGAAGGGTTGGCAAGGAAGTAGGGAAGGGAATTACCAGAATGTGGTGAGATGGCGAGAGCAGCAAATAAAACAAAAAAATAAAGAGATGGCTTCGTAATCTTAGTATCGAGTGACCTATTCTGTGGACCAACTGCCATGTATGTGTAAACCACATCCGTTTTGACAGAAGATGGATTATTTGCCTTTGAAGACGCCAATAATTAAAATCTGCTTCTTTCCCTTTCTCTTGAATTAAAAACAAAGCGTCTTCTCCTGCAGCTTTCGAGTATTTAATTCCCCACGACTGATTAAATCTGAAAAAATTCCTCAGTCAACTGTAATAGAATACGGAAGTCATCTCGAGTGCTACAAGCCTTTTAAAGCGATGTCAAAGTTAAAAAAAAAAAAATAAGAGCTTTTCTGTTTTAAGCAAGACACGTTTTACACTTGTTAATTTTTCCGTTATTTTAAACAAAATGCATACATTACTTAAAATAATAATTAGGTTAATAATAGGCAGGCAGAAATAATTGAAGAAGATATTCCGTACAAGTTCACCTCATATGTCTTAAAGCATTATATCGTTTTCTAAAGCAAGAAAAAACAGAATATTACTACTAATAAGAAGAAGAAGTTGAAGAAGAAGAAGAAAGAAGTAGACGAAGAAGAAGATGCTACAATAATAAAGAATGAATAAAACTAAAAAAGAACTGATTTAATATTCAACTCATATTATGCCGTAGATATTGTAAACTATGTTAGGCATTTTACTTAGTATATGTACATATATACTCTAGATTCTTCTTTAAAATGGTCGGTGGAGAAAAAAAAACAAAACAGATTGATAGACAGACAGACAGACCCATGCAAGGAGTTAGAAAGACGAACGGTTGACTGGCTGAAATAAAGCACGAATGACAAAAGACGGACATGCGGGAAGACGGACAGAGTGCAGAACTTACCCTCGCGATCTGCCGGGCGCCAATCTCCTTCCAAACTCGTCAGACATGCTCTAAAAGGCGTGAAATACAGAAACACTGTCCCACCAGAGCCTCCACCGCTTCCTGTGGCAGGCCGCTTCCCCCAGGCACAGCGGCACACGCCGCTCAGGACACATAAGTCTTTCGATCCTGACAAACCCCGTTTCTGTTTGGCCAGAGACAGCCGCTGGGACAATGCAGCAGCCAAGTCGAAAGTCAAAATTTCCGAAGGAAAAAAAAAACCCCCACACTGGGCCTGCAGGCGCCGACCAAGCCCCCGTCAGAAGAGTGCGGGGTAAAGGCACGCTGATGCGTTAACAATCTATAATCTCTGGCAAACAGCAGGCGCGTGCGAGGGACGTGTCGAAGTTGTGGCCAGCAGCGACCACTACTGTCGTATCAAAACATGTCGCATTGAAGAAGGAGGAGGGACGACCAACGACGGAAAGGTGCCGTTACCCAGCTACGTAGCCTTGTAGTATCTGTCTTATCTGTCTTCAGATCTAAGACTTCCGTTTTTCGTCTTCAAGCTGTCGTTGGTCTTGATGAACGATCGGAAGGTGATGATTTGGTCGAGGAGGACACGAGATGATGCAAAAGATGGCGTAAAGCTCTGAAACTGATTAGTCCTCCAACTCGCTCACGAAGTAAGGTTACCGAAACAGATTGGTCAAACAGCAGAGAGGTTTGAATGGCGGAGGTCAGGGTTGTGGGCTCAGCACAACGGCTAAGATAAAGGTTGAGCTTGGAATAAAAAAATACGCATGCCGCTGTCCTGGAACCCATAGCTTGGAAATGCCGTATTCAACGTTCATCGCCAGCAAGAGGTCGAATATCAGAAAGGAAGTGTGTAAGCTACTTACAGAGCGACTATTCTTAAATGTTCATATTTTTTTCTTCTGTTTTTATCTGTCCTCATTCTGCCTGTCATCTCTGCAGCACCTGTTGCGTTGTCTTCACCAGTTGCGTTCTGTCGTATGAGCGCCGGTTTCAGTCACGTGCTATGTTGCGTTACCTCTCACCTTCCCTTGTCCTGTTGCACATCACCTGTTGCATAGCATCTGTCACATTTTGTCCTGCCAGTCCAGGGCCTTCCTTGTCACAACAGCGCCTGTTGCCCTCTGCCGCCACGGCGCCTGAAAAGCACGTGTTCTGTTATGTTCTGCTCTGCCTCCGCTCCACAGCGCCTGTCACGTCCTGCTGCACGATGCCTGGCATCGGTCTGGCTCCACAGAACAAGCCTTGTATGTCGTTAAAAAAATCCACCGGTTGTTGTAGTCTGTCCCCCGAAACCCAGCACGTGGTCACCTCCACACGAAGGATTGCAGGCCGCGTGCTCTGACCACCTTAAATACGCGGACGGCAGCGATGTCAGCTAAGAGAGAGAGAAAAAGAGAGGGGACGTATCCAGTGGCCGCTGCGCGCGCTCGCTCCTGCCCCTCGTGCACTGACTGGGCGCACGTGAAATGGGTGCATGCAATGTTCGGGTCGTGCAGCGCTTGGACGGCGACTCTTAACTCTGTGTGTGTGTGCTTGCATTGAGTGCGTGTGTACTCGTTTTTATGTGGGTGCGTGTATGTTAGTGTGTGTGTGTGCGCGCGCTCGTGGGTGCGTGTTTGTGCGTCTGTTATGTGCGTGCGTATGACATGCTGTGTCAAATCCACGTCTAATGGAGACCTTGACGTTTCCTTTCTTCTTTTATCCCTGGCCCCCGTAAAACAACCCCATAAACACAGACGAAAAATATCACTCAAGCAGAAAAATGTACAGTAGCCACCCACCCTTGCACCACCACCCTACTCATCAACAATAGATTAGTTTACGATGGCAGTTAACGAATAACCCGAGCACATCATTTCTACATCATTTCTAGGGAACAGGGATTTGGTCGATGTCCTTTCCTATTCTACTTCTCTCACAATTCTACTCCCTCTAAATCATGTCTGTTGTTTAAATTTGATCTTTAAATTGATGAAAATTGTCTCCTTTGACATATTAGCTGTTTTTATTACACATTCTTACTTTTAAACTTTCGTGTACACACTGTGTCTCTTAGGTGTGAAAGATAATGTTCTCTCCCATACAGGTGCTGCATCCAACATGGCTTGTGTCCTCCCCACATTTGTAACCTTTTAACAATATACAGTTTTCAGGAATAGGTTGGTGGTCCGAAGATTGCTCAGATCGAAAATGCCATCAGTTCACCTACACAATTGTAGCTCACATGCATCATGTACAACAGGCTATTTTTCTTGTTGGAGCCATAATTAGCATCACCTTCTTTGTGGGTTTAATAGATTTTTTTTTAATGTGAATGAATGGTGGTCATATGATTTTTGAAATAATGATGTGTGCTGGGATATTGTTGTCATGGAGCTGGTTACCGAGAGTGTTTAAAACAGTTTTATACTGATACAGGGATTTGGGGCAGAATGGGAGATCATGTGCTTTGTTTTGATATTTGGGCTGAATTCTTGTAGTGAAAGGGGACCTATGAATTTTGCTGATGTCGTGCTTTGCTTCAAGACTTACGAGCAGTCCTTTCCCTGCATTGATGAGAGGTTGACAGGGAGATGTGCGCATAGTGCTGGATGGCTTGTTATGTTGGTATAAGTGACTGTGTTGCCTCATCTGTATGCGATGCTTTCCCCTGTGATGTTAAATATTGTACTTTTTCTTTATCTGCACGTTCTTGGTGTATTTGTGCATTATGGAATAAAACGGAAACAAAATCAACTCTTAAACAATGGGACAAACAACAAATGACAATGTGACTCCTATACTCTCCCTCCCTTGCATTAAAAAAAAATAAAATCGTTGATGTCTGGTATCAACTTGTGATGTCGATTTAGTGTAAAACTGTAGTTTCCGTTTTGTTCAGGAGAAGGTCCACACTACAATAGGCAGGCTCTCCAGCGCCACTGATGCAACAGAAGAGAGAGAGAGAGCAGCTGCACGGACCTCTGGGTCATCGAACGGCATCGCAGCGGCGGGTAGAAGTCGATGAGAGAACAAGAGAAAGAGTGCGCCAGCCTTTAATCTGCTTTTGTCCGTGGACGTGGGAGTAAGTTCCAAGCCGAATGTCCCACAGCGATCAAGAAGCAAACACACTCACTTCTTTTTTTATTGTTCTTTCTTTTTAAATACAAAATGACCTCGTAATTTTTTTTCTGTGGTATAGCGTCCCCTCTCTCTTTCTGTTCACTGTGGAGCAGCCCAGGTCTGCTGTACAGGCTGTTTCTTTCTGTTGTAGCAACACATGTAAAGGTCTGGTTGGGTCCAGTTTTGTGAGTAAATAAAGCTTAGTGCAAGATGCTATTTCCCTTAATCTGGGGGATTTCGTTTCTGAGATACATACTCAGAACATATAGGAGGAACATATAGGGATGCTTCTACGTTGTCAAGGCTACAACCGGTGGGAGACCAAACCATGAGTTAATGTAGACAAACGGGATGTTACGAGTTTGACATATTTCAGTGCTGGAAATATTTGTAGGCGTGTATCTAGACAATGGAGGGACAAGTGTATTTACCTAGATTTGATGCTCTCCCTCTGTGTGTGTGTGTGTGTGTGTGTGTGTGTGTGTGTGTGTGTGTGTGTGTGTGTGTTTTATGAGTGAGAGAGGGAGAAAACGAGCGTGAGCGTGACAAGCTCTTTTATCCGGTAATTACAAAAATAAAATGCACCCACTAAAAATTTGGCCTTGCCACGCTCTACCTGCATAATGTGAGTTGGTCGGAGGTCATTGTCCAGAGAAGTCGGTGAGGTGGACTTATGACTTCTTGACATCTCATGGACTTTGCGGGCTCCCTTCAAACGACGGGAAGGGGATTGCTAAGGAAGCGAAGGACTGGCCTGGAAGTCTGAAAGGATAAAGCTGCTTTGGCGTGTGGTTCTCGACAGTCTAGAGAATCACCTAGAGAGAGAGAGAGAGTATCAAACGCTTGTCACAGAGTGCAGCCTGTGGTACTCGGGGGAAAATGCGATAATCTCTTGTCTTTTCTGGTTTCCATGAGTTTTGTGTGGTGTAGTCTTTAAGAGCGAAAGATATGGTGTGTGCTCGCGTGTGAATATGCGTATCTGTGGAGAGACAAAGAAACTTTACCTTTATATGAACAGAGCCACACAGCTAACATTTTCCCGGCCCTACTCAAATATTCAAAGTGAAAATAATTATCAAGAAACCTCCGTGGACTGTGACCTTTAAAGCTGTTTGAGCTAGCTCTAACTCCCTGGTTTTTATTATTTCTGCCCCAACTTCACTGTCTGACTCTGTCTGTCTCTCTCACACACACACACACACACACACACACACACACACACACACACACACACACACACACACACACACACAGGACCACGTAAAATAATGTACGATCGCAGAATTTTGAGATGTCGCAAAAAGACTGATGTCCTCTATGGAAGTAATCGAGCATGATCGAGGTTCGGCTGAAGTCAGTCTTATGGAAATCATTTTTATAATCGTTGAAAGTAGAGTTCTCTTTCCATTTTTATTTTTCTCCCTTTTCGTGCCTCGAGAAGGCAATCCATAACAGTCGGGAGGCAAAGAAGAGACCGACCTTTAAGATATCTGTGAATCTTCTATCCCTGCACTTACCCACCCATGAACCCCGTCCACCCTACGAAAGGAGAACAAGCTGCGGGCTGTGAGCTTCCTAAGGTCTTCACCCCGCAAGTGCAGTATCCTTCTAATATATCTTAACCATTTGGTCATATCTACGAATATGTGGGAAGCTACCGCAGGCGTAGCTTTGGACCGAAAGCAGTGAAGGGGTCCAATAACCCCAAACAGGTTCAGACATCTGTCATAAGCAGAGCGCATAAACTGTCCAAACATCCATAACAACACATTGAAGGCATTACTTAGAGTTTTATAGTCATGAATCATATGTACAAACTTGCGGACGTCTAAACATCTCTCAAACTCTTAATTGAAGATCTTTGAGTTGGAGAATCCTGTTCAGCAGACGACAAGCAAGATGATATTTCGAAAAATATGGACGGGAGGTGGAAGGAAAATGACTACAGCCCAAAGGACAAGGATTATTTACGGTAACAATAATAACGGTGGTGTGAGGAGTAGAAAAATGTCACAGATAAAACTGATTTAGGGAAAAAGGTGAAGTGAAACAGATGCACGCTAAGAGTGTCACGTGGTATGCCTTTGAAAGAAAGTGTTGGGGACAAGAGCAAGGTCGGTAGCGTTGGGAAAACCCTGCAGGAAAAAAGAGATGGCGTTCAGGGCAAAGGTCACGTGGACGAGGACAGAAGCCAAAAGAACAGGAGAAATTGTTTTAAGCCAAATCGCGAGAAACAGAATACTTTTGGCGAAAAGAAGGATTTAAGAAAGCACGAGAGTGAGGAAAAAAGAGTAAATTATTGAAACAGAAGAAAGAGAAAAAAGTATGGAAGCAGGACAGTGAGAAAAAACAAGAAATTATGTCAGCAAGAGGAGTGTCAAGGAATAGAATTTATTTACAGAAGAGCGGATTGAAGACGATTGTGCAGGGAACTGGGAGAATACTAAAACAAGGCAACATCACTGAATGTTTAGGTTCGTCTGTCAGTCTGTCGGTTGTTATTGTGTGTGTGTGTGTGTGTGTGTGTGTGTGTGTGTGTGTGTGTGTGTGTGTGTTCTGTAAATGCATTATGTTGCTTGGTAAGAATATTAGTTAGAAATACATCTAATATCTATAAATCTCTCTCACCTTCACGAGCTAAACCCAGAAATTTGCTCACACTAGCACCTGCACATTATTTTGCCACTAGGTGATAGAAATTGTTGAGCTGCATTATAATCTGATTGTACCAGCGTCTCTACGTGACAGGAATTGCTCAGCTCCATCATAATTTAGGAAACTGCTGTCGTATACATGCTCAGCCGTCAACTGAAACATCGTTAAATGTCGCTAGGCAGGACATAACTGTATATAAAAAAACTTTTATTTATTAAGTTTTTCTGTGCCATTAACTGGAAGTATTCCCTTGACTTAGCAAGGTTTATAAAAGGGTGACGGACGCAGAAAGTTGGGCTCCGTCTTGATACGGTAAACCACACAGTTTACTTCTTGCATAGCCAGTAGCTGGTAGTCCATGCAACTTTCTTTACCTATGCTTAGAGGACACTGTCTTAAAACTGTCTCTCTAAAAATAAGATCTTTATCATTGTTCTGTTGTCAAGTTCTGTAGCCGTTGCAATATTAATGAGTCCTTTTATTCAGAGCATTAAAATCAATGTTGCAGAAAGAATAAAAGAATCTTTTATCAAACAAAATTTTTCGAACAGCACTTGGGCCAGTTATCTGGTTGTTTGTGCACTTCTCGAGACCAGTATGGACCACATAGCCTGCACAAACTGTATCGTCATAAAGTTCATCATCGGTTTCATCACTGCTACAAAAGCAAACCAACAACAAGAATCATTTATACTTTAGGAAGGGACAGACAGCGACAATTAAAGCATGATAAGCGGAAGAGACAGAGAGACAGACGAAACGAAAAAGATAAACTTGGGCCTTTAACTAGATGCCAGCAGAATCACAGACGGCACATAAAAGAGTCACACCTGTTGGCATACCGGTCTAGCCTCGGTTTTACACTGCAACATGCAAACTCGCTAATAGAGAAAGAGTTGAAAGAAGATCCACAGAGAAAGAGAGAAAGAGAGAGAAATAAATTTAGCTCTTCAACTAGAGGATAACAGAATATCACAAGGCACAAAATAAAAAAAAACAAGTTTTCCCCTCTGCATATCCCAATCTAATCGCTGTTAGTAATAACGTATTGATCGTGCACAAGGCCGCCGTGTGACGTGGAAAACATGGCAACAAGCGCCAGAGTGGCGACGTCGCACCACCCTATCGTGATGATGAATAGAGAAGCGCACGTGCGACTCACGCGAAAAGACCGAGAGATGACCGAGCAGCCGACACGAGGCACGACGGAGGGGGGGACGAGGGAGGAGTGATGGCAGAGGGCTGGGTGCTTTAGGGGGAGGCTGAGGGGTAGTAGGCCCCAACCTGACCAGACAATACACTTTGCGGTCTCTTGCGGGAATGAACAAGATAAGACATAATAGGACATTTTCAATTACCAGGCAAAACATGCGCAAAGGTACGAATAATGAGGGCCGAAACATCTATATACACAAGTAAACATATGCGTGCGAGCGCTTGCACACACACACACACACACATGCACACCATCACCGCCATCAACCCGCACAAGCACACACCCGCAATGCACACACACACACACACTCTCTCTCTCTTTCTATCTTTCAGTGCCAAAGAGTATGGAATAAAAAAGAATGAACTCAGTCACTATAATTATTCCCACTTACAAAAACAGTAAACACTTCCAGAACTACAGAACCATAAGCCTTATCAACCACCCAAGCAAACTCATGCCGAAAGTAATACAGAAACACATCAGCACCGCCGCTGATGAGCTGCTAGCAGAAGAACATCCCGGCGTCAAACCATGCTGGAGTGCAGCTAAGAAGATCTTTAACAGTCGAATCTTGATAGAGAATCATTTTCAGCATCAGCGGGACCTCTATCCCAACTTCACAGACTTTTGACAGTCTGGCACAGGGGACTATGGCATTTGATGCGAAAATTCAACATCAAGGAAAGCCTTGTCCGAATCATTGAAGGGCTGTATAATAGTTCAACGACAGGCAGGAGCTTACTTTCCCACGACAGTAGGCATACAGGTAAAGGGAGCATTCTATCGCCATTACTGTGCAACATCTTTTCTTGGAGAACATAATGCGTGAAACGCTCAACGATCACCTTACTTCCGTTTCCATTGGAGGAAGGCTGAGTTGCAACCTTTGCTTTGCTGACGACATAGATCTGTTAGCAGGAACTGCAATACTTAGCAGCAGACTGACAGACTCTTTGAACTCATAATTTTATGGAATGGTCATTGGCAACGGCAAAGCAGATATGTACATGAACGTGACACGGGTCGAAGAGTTAAGCAGATTTAAGTATTTGGGAGCCGCCTTCTCTAAAGACGGGAGCTCCATGATGGATATCCACATCAGGACTGAGACAGCAACAGCGGCAATGGCCAGATGGATAGATTCTGGCACAGCCATAGCATCAGGTTTACTACAAAGTACAATCTATATAAGTATTTACCCTACTTTACGGATGTAAAACAAAGAATCTGTTTACCGATACAGAGGGGAGAATCCAGGCGTTGGAGAACAAGTGTCTGAAGAGGTTATTTCTGATCTCGTACAGAAAACATAAAACCGATGACTTTGTACAAAATACGATAGCCACACTCGTAGGACACCAGGAACCTCTTCTTGCAACAGTCAAGCGACGTAAGCTGGTCTGGTCTGACATGTGACCCGGCAGGACACCTTGTCGAAGACTATCTTTCAAAGCACCTTGGAGGGTGGTCGACGCCGCGGTGGCCAGAGAAAGAACTGGCTTACGAACGTCAAAGACGGACGTCAGGCCTGACGAGAGAGGGGGACAGGGGGGCCTGGTGTACCCGGGCCCGTGGCTCTGAATGGGGCCCGGCCTTGGTCGGTGAATTGTTTCTTCTTCTTTTCCTTCTCTCTTTCGTAACGTTCCTCACTCTGAGGATTTTTCCATTGAGCGGGGTACTACAAGTGTAGTCCTTTAACATCATTTTTCCTCATGTACTAATCACTCACGTGTAAACAACTCTATGCTCAAGTAGTGATGTAGACCCTAGTGCACTTCTTCTGATTTTTGCAGTCTATATCACGTTACTGAATAAAATGTAGAAATTTACAATCGAATTGTAAGCATATTATTACATAATGGGAAAGTAATTTACGATTACAATTACAAGGGGCCCAGGCATTGCCGGATTAACCACAAGGCCTATGGGCCCCGCGATAAAAAGATAAATGTTTTGTAGGATTGAGTCTTATAACTATTGGCAGTGACGGTGACAGTGGAACAAGGTGGGGAGTGAGCGGGCGGATGCGACCAAAGCGCTATCTCATGGTTACAGCAGCATCCAAAAGTCGTTGTCGTTCATTGATGAAGACGCGAAGCAAAAACCAAAGACAAATTATGAAACCAAGTGTCTGTTAACAGATATGTCGAAGGAGGAAACTGCTGTAATGTCAGTCTTCTGGGATGTTATTTTGGAAAGAATCGACGCAGTCAGCAAAACACTGCAGATAGAACCGATAGAACTGAAAGCTGCTGTCGATCTGTTGAAATCACTGTCCGATTTACTAACGTCACAAAGAGAACTTGTTGATGAGTACGGAGCGAAGGCGAGCGAGAAAGCTGAAGGAGAGAACACATGTACTCTGATGTCTATAATCGCTTGCACAAGCCAAAACGGCATGGCGCCGATGGTGACGCGGATGAAGTTGTACTTCGTGGAAAAGAAAAGTTCAGGATTGAAATATATCTGCCAGTATTGGATAGGTTATCTGCTGAGCTCGACCGTCGCGTGCAGGCGTACAAGAAAATTCAGTCGTTTGGAATTTTAGTTGAATTTTCATCCAAAACAGATGACGAGTTAAAACACTCAGCCAATACATTTGGAGAGAATTATCCCAATGACGTCGATATCCATTTTCCAGAGGAACTGGTTCATTTCGAGCATTCCTGCATCAACAGCAACAGCAGCAATGGCTAGGCTAGATAGGATCTGGCGGAGCCACAAGATAAGGTTCACTACCAAGTGCAGGCGATACAAATCCCTGGTAGTACCGATCCTGCTCTACGGATGCGACACGTGGACTCTGCTCGCCGAAATGGAAAGGAGCATCCAGGCATTCGAGAACAAGTGCTTGAGGAGGCTGCTCCGGATCTCATACAAACAACATAAAACCAACGACTTTATGCGAAACAAGATTGCCACACTCGTAGGACACCAGGAACCTCTACTATCAACAGTCAAGCGACGTAAGCTGGTCTTCTTTGGTCATGTGACTCGGCACGACACCTTGTCGAAGACTATCTCTCAAGGCACCTTAGAGGGTGGCCGACGCCGCGGTGGTCAGAGAAAGAACTGGCTTACGAACGTCAAAGACTGGACTGGTCGTCCTGTACAGGACCTGTTCACTGTCGCCCACAATAGGCAAGAGTGGCCGGCCCTGCTGAGTCTATCCATGTGCTCCCCCCAACGTCAGGTACCGTTCAAGGAACGACTGATTGACTGACTCTCTCAGGGCACTATATTTAACTCGCATACCTCCCATACACTGTACCACACCAGACAAACAAGAAGCCATAAAGCACGTACAACACAAAAACACTAGTTCAAATCCACACAGTAACATGAGCAAAAATATAGTGGTTTCGTTTAATCATCATCAGGAATAACCTTAATAGCTTCCCATTTTATTGGAGAAAGAAGTTTTGCGCAGTAACAAAAGACGACAATGGCAGTTTTAGCTGAAAAAGGAGCTCGCTAATACAACGGTATTCACTTTCAAAACGGACATATTCCTGCCAACGCACTCAGTTGAGTCTTTATATGCCCGTGTCCTGTTTCGCTGTCACATGACATTGTGAAGGAAAATTTATTACCAGATAAATAGCTGTTTAAGGCCTTAGGACTTCCTATCTCATAGATTTGACCCCGAATATGCAACTAACAGTCGGAGTATACACACGATTACTGTGTTTTCGTGATCATTATTGTGTTTTTCCTGTCTCTGAATACAGCGTTAGCAACAGCATCTACCAAAGTGATAGGAGTTTTCTAAAACATAAAAAGAAAACAAAGGAGGTAATATTACCGAATGATACAATAAACAGTCTGCTGCTCGGGGCTGGCATTTTATGTCACTAAAAGAACAGTTATAGGTCGATCCATCCAACAGAGGTCTAATGCTGGTTATTCATGCCGCCATCTTCATTCTGTACGTACGCAGGAAGCAAGTTCACAGTTTGACTGACCTCAGCTACAGCGTTGACATGAAATACAATCCAGGTTTTCTTCTTAAAAGACCGGCAGACTCCAAATTTTACCCCCCCCCCCATTCCTCAAAAAGGTAATAACAGACTTGTTTATGGAGTATGATGCTTGGACATTCGTCTTATAAGTCAGTATAATTACCTGATTATCTTGGCGTTTTCTACTCATAAATATTTTCAAGAAACCATAATAGGGGAATAAAACACATAGGTTAAAAATAGAAAAAGGATTAGATGAAGGATAGAATATTTGTAAAGAAAGGAAAGGTTTTATAGAAAGTCCTTTTGTTTCCTGGTCTGTAATTTCATCACCAGCGGTGTGTGACAGGCGGACAAAAGCTGCGTTTTTCACAAACACGTTTGCGTTGGTTAACGCGGTGCTCCAGCAGCTGTTAAAGCGATCAGGTAAATCAGGTAAGGCGCGTAAACCTCCTCCAAGTTAACCCCTCGTTAACAGACGACTCGGTATGCTCATTACGCTGGATGTAAATCCGCGGATCTGATCTTCACATTGTAGTGACCTTTCGGAAACAAATTCTTCCTTTTTTTTTTTTTTACTTCATTTTGATTTCACATTTCATCTTTCATCTTGGATCCATCATAGCTTCGGGCTGCGTGCTCCCTACCAACTCTTTTACGAATATCTGTAAAAGACATTGGAGCTACATTTACGGCGGTAACAGGTTGGTTACGGTCGACATTTCACAGAGTATTGTTGTTAATGTTCAATACCAACCTCGCAGAATGTCATGTAAAGGTGAGGGCTAGGCGACTAGCTTACTGGCAAGAACTTGCGGTTTTGTAATGAAAATCTCACCACATTTCTTGCAAGTCTAAAACCATTCTTTTGGATCTGTTGTTGTTTTTTTGCAGTTTATGAGAAGGAATTGTTGTTGTTCTTTACATAGCGCTTCTTGTCAAGAGTAGTCTCCCTGACATGTGGCAGTCTCGTCTGAAAAGCAATAACAATGAAAATGCTCCACACTGAGATGTATTTCGGTGTGAATAATGTGTCTGGGGTCAACACCAAAGTAGCTGGCTCCATCAGATCAAAAGAAAAAAACTTGGATTTACAGCACAGGTAGTCTTTGTGGGCTAAATTGGGACTGAAATGGCTTGCTTCGATCTTGTCTTACAGACGACAGATCAGACATCTTTGAAACCAGGCTTAACCGATCTTTACCAGAATGAGGTCAGTATAAAGGTGAGTTAAGTTTGTTTTAAATTTTGCTTGGTTCTGTTGTCTACCAATGTGTTCCCACGTGTCTGTTATTTGCTTAAGTAAGTCGAGTACAGACAAGGTCTCAAATGTTTTCATTCTTATACAATGGGACAAAACATAATTATTGAATTTGCTCAAGAGGTCAGTTTAATGAACTTCAAGGAAGAGCTGTTCCCAGTCAAGAAAATAGTCTTTAGTCTAATGACTTAAAACCAAAGAAGTAAACTAAAGAAACAAATATAAAGCCCCTTTCATATTAACCTTCTTATGTTGTGTAAACTTTCTACAGATTACTAGATCGGAAAACGCAGGGATGTGAGGCGAGGGTTGCGTGAATTCCAGCCAGACCGGCGCGTTTATTAATTATATCTGCGGGATCTAATTTCCTTCTTGGGCGGAAGGAAAACCTCGTAATTCGGCGTTGAGGAAAGAATCTGTTTAGCTGCAGCATTTCCGCCGCAAAGCTCCAATATTTGTTAACGTCAGCAGCGACTCTTGAGTAGCGTGGATGGAAATGGAGGTTGGAGGGTCTTTCCTCCTGCTCCTTCTATCTGCTGAATCCCTCGTACTCAACACGCGCTGAAGAAAGGCTGTCCAAATTATTTCTTCTTCCAAAGATCAAAACGGTATCACGTGTCATCTCTTTTGTTCAGTCGTTGCCGGCTGCCCTGCCGAGACAGGATCGAATACAAAAGTGGCCTCCCTTCGCGGTCGATCGTCACAGTGCTGGCCCTTGCCTGGGCATGTACCAGCTTAGCTTCTTCAGTCTCGCAGTCTATCAGTCGCGCAGGCGTGTAGGAAGAGTACATCAAAACCATCTCCACTTAGGCGCCGTTGGCAAATGTTACTCGTCCACCACCCGCCTCGTCCTTTTAAAGATCTGCCAGAACGCATTTTCCCACACCTCTCAAAAGGATTCTAGTGCTTCGTCAAACATGGAACCAATCAGACAGCTGGGAGCATATGCTCATTAGGTGTATCCATGGATGGACTATTAGGATGTGGCGGTTTTGCTCCTCTTTTTGTGCATGCCGATTTGTTAAGATTTGCATCCAGAGAACAAAGATTATTTTCCCTGTAATTTGAGAACAAAAATTCCCTCTAGACCAGTAATGACTAATCCTAATTAAAAATGAAATTAATTTGTGCTACTGACATGTTACAAAAATATTTATTGAAATGTGATGTACTCTTTTTGCATTTTTTTGACGAAAGCACGCAAAAATAACTTATACTCTAACGTTTGACATTGCTGAAATCCGTTGCCATTGTATTACTTTCGTCAGCACAAGAGATGTTGTCATGGCAGCGTGCTGACTTTTCTGAAATGGTGGGCAATTAGAACTCGTAAGGGGAGATAACGCTGGTGTTCAATGACTTGTTTTTGTCCTCAAAGAAGCGTTATTTGATAAGACTTGAGGAATCAGGATTGTAATAAAGACCTGTCCTTTGAAAATAATGTCGCACTCAGGTAAGACTTTAAGGTAGACACATACAGTACCATCTCTCGCTCTCTCACGCACGTGCAGGTGACTGCGTCTGTAGACGTTACTCTTCCATGACGTCATGTAGGCAAGGCAACCAAAAATTCAGTTCCTTTGTTAGCTTTAGCTACAATCAAATTAAATGGTATTCACTATAGTTCACTCTCCGGAAGCTCACAGATAAAATCATATTTATGGTATTCACTATACATAGTTAACTCTCTGGAAGCTCACAGCTACAATCATATTTACGGTATTCACTATATTTAGCTCTCTGGAAGTTCAAAGCTGCGTTTATGTTCTACAACTCTTTCAATGTGTAAGTAGATTAAAAAGTCAAACAAAATCTCTACAAGGCACATAGCGTAAAGTCCTTTCACAGACTGTGGCTGTTTCAGCAGACTATAGATGAGGTAGCTGTTCGAAAAGCCTCAGTTACACCTCCGCAGCAACTTGTCTCTGTGAAATCTCTTCGTCTCCTGGATGCCCTCAGACTGTTCTTTACAATTCTACGACAATCTGCCACCAGAACTAGACTGACTTGTACCATAGCTTCGTCATCGCGCCGTGATCAGACTGCAGAACAGCTCCTGGAAATGGATCTCAAGAGCACTCGGTCTGTGCACTACACTCAGCTTGAGTAGCATGTACAGGCCGTGGACTGTGTCCCCAAATGACAAAGTTGACTGTGTCAATCATTACTGGCGTGTCCTGAATAAAGTGGCTATGGCATTCCAGATGGCCAGTCGTACCCCGAATAAAGATGTTAAGGTATCCTCAATAAAGACGATATTTGATCCAGAATTTAAAAAAAGTTCTCGTATCCCGAATTAAGTCGTAATCGTATCTCGGTATTTAAATAAAGAGACTGTAGTACTAGATTAAAAGAGGACTTTGTACAGCACGTTGAGTAAGCTCCATTGGGATAAAAGTTTGAAAAGTTCATATTTTAATCCAATTGACCAGTTTAGTGAGTCATTTTTCAGTCTGCTGATCAATGGTCTAATGCAAAATAATGTCAGACACAATTAAAAAATTTAACGCACCTTCTCGCATATCGATAACAGTGCACATGCTTTTAATCAGATAATGTTCTTCCTGCTGCTTACACATTATTGTTCAACACCGGATAACAACAAAATCAATAATAATCACTAGTGGAAAGGTTAGTGAAAGAAGCAGTAAATGGCAGATTACTAGAGTTCGTCCCCTTTGAACAGCAATGGCAAGGTTTACGGGGGGGGGGTACCCACAGAGAACGTTTTTTACGGATAAAGAGAAATCCCCAAAATATGCCAGCACATTCCCCAGACAAACACACGACTCCTCATGACGATCGGATTATCGCCCATATATGTCTGGTGCCAGAAGACACTCTCCTCTTGACAGACAAGCCCCTTTAACGAGGTTTTTCGTAAAATATGCACGCGGACTAGTCTAACCATCGGCGCGAAAATATTTGCCAAGAGCAGCACTGACATTTGTTACCCTGCGCGCGTCGGTTGGAGGAAAAAAAAAAAAAAAGAAAAGCTGCTACTCTGAGCCGACGAAATGAACGCGGACCTTCGCAGCCCATCAGGAACATTCATGTAGACAGCGCCATGCAAATATTTGCGGGCACCAAGGCGTGCTTGCACAAAACCCAGGGCCAAACAGCAAGGTCCAGGCGGGTCTGTCCAGTCGGCGCCTGCAGAAGAACGGGGTTCTAACGCGCATGGGGTGCTGTCAAAGGTCAGCGCTTGTAATGGGAAGGCACCATCTGAACGCGGAAGAGATTCTTCAGGTGAAGGCTGGCTTCGTCACTGGTCGACCGAAGTTTCACTCGGTTATTTTTCGTTTCTCACCAGGGGAAATTAGCTCACATAGCTTTGTTTACTAAGAAAGGGTGTTTTTGTATGCTGCATGACTAATCTTTGGGAGATGGAAGGTTCACACCGTAACAGTGTCGTCACGCAAGTCCATAATCACCTAATCAATCATATCAAGCAGGATTAAAGGTGCCTCTTTCTAGGGGGTTGTGAATACCTGACACAGGCCAAAGACAGCTCTCCGTAGTCGTGAACGTGAGGTTTTGGGTCATGTGAGCAGATTTGCCTTTCTGTATTCAGACGTTTTTCATAAACAGGCAGAGATTACAGGTTAAAGGGTTTAAAATAAACTCAAACATATGTATGACTGTATGCCATGTAAAAACAAAATGTGAAACTTAGTCATGCATTCGACAACATGTGTGCATTTAGGAAGACTCTTCTTCCGGTTGGGAGATACGAATTAACACTCCCTCAGGCGTGCTCAGTGCATAATGTTCTCTGGTCAGCATTGAGCAATAGGAAGAAACTTTGACGCTTTTACAGTCGCTTAGATCAACAAACTGAATTTAATTTCATGTCACTTCATATGTCTTCTTGTCCCACAATCCCCACCCCTCTTTCACCTCAGAGAAGTTGCTCTCTCTTAGCAAATACACATATCTGCAAAGAGCTCAAAAATTCAACGTAAACAGGAACTCAGAAGAGTTCTCTTTGGGGGTGGGGATATACTGGGATGGGCGTGAACAGAGGTCAATGTTCTTCCCATTTCGTCTCTACTCCTTTGCTACGCCGCCATTTCATTCCTTTGGTAATGATACTTCTCCTCTTCATCTTTGTAATGGCTATCTGGGCGGTAAAAGGCCACATTTTGCTACAACTGGCGACGACTGAGAACAACCAGCAGCGGCTCGCAAAAAAATAAGTGCAACGCGGAGTCTTGAAAAAAGTACAGGTAACAATAAAAATCAGTCAATGTAGCTGCACTTGATATACGCATACAGATTGACCAAACTTCTCCTTACGCGTTAATATAAAAGTTAGAAAGTGAAGAAAAGAGTCAGTGTTAATCAAAAGTCTCCAAACTTCTCATTGCCATCTTTTATTATTGATATTCATTATGTTGTTTTGTCAATGACGAGCGACCTCTTCAATATGTGTCAATATCTTGGCCACGAATCTGGCGTATCGCGTTTCGCTTTATCGTTGCATCTTGTCAAGTTTGCGCCAAGTAACTGGACCCTTGAGGTTTGTTTCCCCGTGTCGACACAGAGTCATGAAAAAAATAAATCAACATTTGCTCAGACACTATCACGACGCTTCAATGTACACTTTTTGTAAAAAATCTGTCTGTCGAGGGGAAAGTGCGTAGAAACTTCTCAACAGCCAGTTTGGTGAGGATCATGTTTTCGTTGTCAGGACAGACGCCAAACAAATCAAAGTTTGTCTGCCATATGCATGAAGTATGGTCTGAACTTGGACAGTAAAGGCAGAGAGGATTGTATCTGTCTGTGTAAGCTGCATCTTTCTTTACTCTGTTTGGGCTTCGATCCCTGTGTCGGAGCTTAACTTCCGTCGGCTTTCAGTCTATAATTCAAAAACGATAAAAGTCATGTCGAGAAGACAATTTCATTTCATCTCTTGTCTGACAGAAATGATGTGGAGATGTTTAGTGAAGCATTCATCACCTAGAACAAGCTCTAAACACTTAGAAGGTCTGCCTAAAAACGAGTAGCGAATCAGTGTCGACCCTAAATATTACAGAAATTTGCACGAAAAACTATTTGAATCACCAAGCAAAACAAAAATGCTATTGATTCACCCTAGTACTCTTACTTTCACGATGCAGTGTTTGCGAAGGCAAAGGATATAGGAGAAGAATTAATGGGTAATTTTTTTTTCTTGAAGTAGTTCAGAGGTCAAATTAATTTTTGGTTTGGCTGTCTATCGCAAAGAGAAAGAAAAAAAGATTGAAAAAGGAAAAAAAAAGGAATTAAGAGGACGAAAGACAAACGAATAAAGTGAAAAGAAAGTAATGTGGGAATGAAACAAAAAAAAGGTTTCCAATATTGATTTGTCCATTATGGGGGAATTGTACATTTCGTTCATCATCTTCTGTACACCAGCATTGTTGAAGTGTTATTCCTGCAGTAAGACAGAAGCATCGCTTTAACCCTTTCGATCAGATTATGTGGCTGGGCGTGAAAGAGGATTCATACGTTAAATGACTTCACAGCCTAGCAGTATGGGTGTAGTTGACGTAAGTGGTTCATCATGTCTAAGGTAACGAACTCAACTTTCTCCTTGACCTCCCCTGATAAATCATGTACCTAGCGGAAGCTTCTGGGGGGCCCAAGGGTAAATTTTCCAGCGTGCCTCAAACCTCAGACTTTCTCCTCGTCAGTCGAGTGCACTTGCCATTAAAAGCAATAAGAGGACTACTTACCTTTTTAATGTGCGTTTTGGCTGTTAACCAGCCACTAACCCTTACAGTCGTCAGCGCTTACTGGCGTTCTGTACACCTACATCATTATCGAAAAAAACAAAGTAACGTCTGGGGCTGCCGTCTTACCAACGAAGCCGTTACATTTTAGTCCTATTACTTTGTGTTTTTAGACTCCATTTTCTTCCTAAGTAAGGAACTGTCGGCAAGTCCTGCAGACCACTGACCGACTCTCAGCTTGTTTTCTCTGGAATGGTAGGCACTCACCAGAGGCTGGCACTTTCCGATGTCTGGCAGCGCCACCTCGTATCTCTAAGAATCAAATATCGGGTTTCCCGGGAGACAGGGTAGGCTACTCTCGGTGATTGGCGAGCGATCGTCAGTCACGAGCTTACGTTACAGGTGCTCCGCGAAGCGCGAATATTGAGTAGTCCGGATGGGAAGGGACGGGGAAGTTGGGTGGTGCCTAAACTTCATGCTGATTAATGCGAGAACTTGGCCACCCACTCACCATCCTCCGTTTCCCCCCCCCCACTCCCCGATCCTCATCAGGGAAGACAAGCTAAAAGTTTTAAAGTGCTGATCGATGCAAAGTCAGGCCTGAGGTCAAAGTGCAGACACTCTTACCATTTTACAACCATGACTGGGAGTGGGGGGGAGCAGAGAAGGGAGGAGGGCGAGCGAGCGAGTCCACGGTGACGCATCTAACAGAAAACATTACTGTGCGATGGTCGAAAGCCCCCTGAGGAGCTGTGAGTGTTCTGCGTTTCGTCCATCAACGTGCACCAGCTGGAAATTACGATCCGTCTCGTGGTGTACTGCGAGAATTGGCGTCTAGCAGCGAAAATGGGGAGCATGGCGGGGCAGAAAGCTTTGCTAGAGCGCATGCGTGTCACGTGTTTTTGTTGTTTTCATTTTTGTTTTCTATTTGTTTAATTTCTTTATTTTGACGTCGGCATACAGGGTGGGGTGAGGGAGTCGTTGTCTTTCCCTCAGTCGCTGTGTAACCGACCTGTTTACGTCCCCTTCCTTCACCCACCTGTAGCGATGCGCAACGTGTTTGTCTCCCCGCGATGGCAACTGTGAGTGATTAATATGTATTAATCCTTGTCACTAGCTCTTGTTTCCTTGAACTTGACCTTCTTCGCGACCCTATGAACGTCATAAATTCTTCAGCTATAACAATTTTTTTTCTGTTTAATTTCTCCGTGGCTGCATACTACTACCGGTTAACGACTAGTCTCCATGCGACACTGCCCATTGAACGTAGTTCAGGTCAGAATTTCGCTATTAAAGTGACATTTTAAAGCCCTTTTAACAGACCTATTATTTCGAATAGGTAACTATATTTACGTAAATTTGCCATATTTTATGTGTGAACATTTGCAATGAAAATCGTCACCTCACGTTTGTACACAGATACAATGAATATATTGTCTAATTAGAATGATTATGGTCTCAGCTCCTACTGATCTTCACAACGTAAACGTAGCCAAAAAAAAAAAAAAAGCCAGTATCCACGGACAATTTTGACCTCTGTACTGTTGACCTATACACGTGTATGGTGATTTTCGTACGCGTGTAGGTAATATACGTAGAAAATATATTCCAGCAGATTTGGGGAATTAGTATCTTGTTCTGAGCTTAACTCAGAAAAAATTTACATCCCATTAGATCTTTAAAGCGAACACTATCGTCGAACATACAAATATGTCAAATTTGTACATGACAGATCAAAACATAAATTTACCGCCTCGTCACTACATCCAGTTCAAAGGGTCCTTATTACTACCAATAATATGTACTAATTATTCACTTCTTAACGAATTCCTCCTTTTCCAAATCCAAATCTCAAAAAAGCGATGTGGACCATTCTTGTCACAAAAACCGATAAGTTGCTAGTCTAAAAACCGACAACTGCTGCAATATTTCCGCAGTACGTCAATCGAAAGTTTTTTTTTTTCCCCGTGCGATGTTCCTCATCCACGGAATCTCTGTTGATCGGATCTCTAGCAAGGAAGTTCAAAAACGTGTTGCTTGGAAGTCGGCATCTTTTTCTTCAGACGAAGTTAAGATCGATTTCACAACAAACTTTACCCTTCTCTCTCCATCTCTCTTGCACTCGCGCACGCACACACACACGCGCACGCGCGCGCGCGCAATGCACACTCACGCGCGCACGCACGAACAAACATGCACCGCAGAAGTGCTCCGAGCAAACTGCATTAGGACTCGTTGCGCAGCGAAAACATTTTGCGAACTGATTTACGAAATGCAAGAATTACTCTCCGCGATCGAAGCCACACCACCACCTGCAGCAAGAAATTAAGGCTAGCTAGCCATGACATCGCTATGTCTTCCTTTTGTGAAAAAAAAAATACAACCTTTTAATCTTCTCCAGCAGACAAGTTCGTTGGAACTAATTATTTCTTTGATTTCAACACTGAGAATTTTCTAATACTTTTTTGTGAATATTGTGAATATTCACGAGACCGGGTGTTCGGCAAATAACCCCCCCCCCCACAACAAATAAGGTTTTCTAGTTTGTGTTCGTGTCTTCGGGAATTTTTTTTCTTAGGCCATTTAAATTAAGAAATAAAATCATTAAAGTTCTTTTTAAGGCGATGCCACCATCAAGCAAATGTCATTTCTTTCCTGCGGGCATGCAAGGCACGGAATCTTCTCAGAGTTCCTCTGGTTCTTGAGTCTCGCGTGAAAAGATCGCGTGATCCTGCGTGAACTCTGCCTACCGCTGTGCCAGCACTTGAGCGGGAGAACACAGCAGTTGTTGTCGCTGTCGCTGACTCTCGTCTTTCTCAACTTTCCCCGTCCCCGTCTCCCTGTCTCGCTTCTTCAATGGTTCTTCACTTTCCAAGACACAACTTCTTGTCTTTTTTCTGCCGTTCTTCTTGATTTTGTTGGTTTATTTCCTCCTTTTCTCATCCTTCTCACCATACTGAGCATGCGTAAAACATCCCAAAAAGCGGTACACATTATGCCATATGAAGTTGATGTAATGTGAACACTGAGTAGTTTCATATTATTTGCCAGCGACAAAAGGGACAACTTTCTGTCTTAGTGTATAACTGTGTGTGGCACAAGTTATGTTACAATATGGCTGTTCTTGTTTTAACTGTATCAGCTGCAGGGAATTTGAGCTAATAGTAGATTGTTCGCTGAACTCTTGCACTCTTATTAACCTACCCTAGAAAAACATTAATGCAATCACACTATTGCTAAAAAATTTAAAGGTGTGATACCACAATACATTAGCATACAAAAATTTTCGGCGTTTTTCTCTGTGGGGGCTCGAAAAAACAGGGGTGGAATTTCATGCTGACAATAAACAAACTGTCCTACTCGTCCATAGGAAAAGAATTCGGGACATTCCCAAGTGATGGCAACATATCTTTTATCAGATGATAGTACCAATGCTTCTTTCGGTGGTATATCAACATTGAAACTAAACTCGTTTTAAATTTGCTCGTTTGCTTAACCTAATCACAAAGAAATGACAAGATGTGATAAAATTTATAGTCATAATCACAATGTCGCTAAAATTAGAAACAGATTATTAAGAGTCTACTGATTTTTGCCTATGAATTCCATTGCAGTCTCATCAAGATTTCAGAAATCTTTCTTCAGAAACGGTGTACTTTCATAGGCTCAATATCCTGATACTATCCATTGCCAAAGCTATCTACTTACCATCCAGGGCGGTGCGGTGGAGCAACGGTTATCGCTATCACCAATACAGTGAGAGTTGGCTGTCCTGGGTTCAGCTCTCGTCTCGGGAACACTGTTCTTTCTCTGCATGTGGCATCTGCTTACAGGGCTGACTGCCTTGCCGTGATATAGCCTTAGTTGCTGGCTCGGCGTAAAACAACAATCCCCAATCCACTTACCATCCTGTGGGTAACATACATGTTGACACACATTTATCCGTGCTTTTTTTCCTAAGTATAGGTCACACAAGACATTGATAATTATATAATTCCCTCTGTCGTGTCCATGTACTTTCCACTTGTTGCTAGCCATTGCGTTTATCTAGCACCATGACGGCTGGTAGTTTCTTATTTGTTGAGATACTTTTGTTCGATGTCTGCTAACTTTTGAATCTGTTTCATGATGCTCCGTTATTTTTTTGTTAACTTAATTGTACAAAGGTATGCATGTGTGTTTTGTTTAAGAATGCTATGACTTGAATATCTTTTGCACCACGTGCTGAAAAGTGTAAAATGTTGAGACATTTTTGAAGAAAAACAATTTTTGCACTTCCAGCAAACTAAAAGAGATCATTAGTCAAATGTGCAGTGCGTGATTTTGTGTGCTTAATGTCCACAAAGACGAGAGAAACCATGCAATGCTCTAACAATGTTGTGTCCTCCCACTACGATAACCTAAGTGATATAGAAGAATACTAATTTTGTGTCATGGTATAATTGTCTAAAAACAATGAGTAAAAATAGGGTAGACAACTGGTATTACTGTTTTTCATGTGAATGTAAAATTCATTCAAATGAAATAGTGAATAGAGTTTGCACTTACAACAACACACAATGACATGTTGGAGTTATTTTGTTTACTTTTACCAGGTAAGCCTGAAAAAGCAAAAACAAAACCCAGCTGAGCATAAAGTTTCATAATCTTGAGAAAGCAAACACATGAAAAATCAATACGAGCTATCATGATTTCACGTTTGCAGACATCAAAATAACAAGCTCACGGACACAAAACCTCATTTCTCTGGTTCCTTGTAGTAGCAAATCAAAGATGCCTCACACAATAGATGTACAAATGCAGAAAGCAACAAATACAATTGTTACACTTTCATCTTAGAAATGCTTTCTTCGTTATTTTGTCCACCTTACAAGTTTTCGGCGGGCCCGGAAGTTGCAGACGCGAGGGACGTCAGCGTGTCTTCCTATTTTTTGCAAGGGAGCTAATAACTCCACCCGAAACCTAGTCAAAATACCTTCATCCTGTTTTTTGTGTCTGTGCAGCTGTTAATTTAATCTTATGACTCGCACCTTTTTTCCACTGTCTTTGATGATGCCAGTGCCACCACGTCACACTTCTTCCTCTTCTTCTTTGTGCTCTTGATTGCAAACAATAAAACTGGAAAATGATAAAAATATCCTCAACCAACAAACAAATAACTGCCGATCCTACTCTTCAATTACAGGTCTGCAAAGTGACTAACTTTCTATAAATTTCTCTGAGGTCAGACATTCGTTTTTAGATACTTCACAAGTGACCTTATCTCTCAGTTATTTATCAGCTGATAAATACATTCTTAACCTGTCTATAGCCTTTTAGAACGGAGATTTTAGTGACAAAAAGCAAATGGGTTCACTCATCTAATTGAACAGATAATAGGATGTTAAAGTTCACAAGCTACACGAAAAACAAAGTTCTCTTTTGTTGCTGGCAGTATACATCTAAAACTCTCCAGCAAACATAAACCTCACCTTATCAAGCCTGTCAAAAAAAATAAAATAAAATGAAATAAAAAAAAATACGGAAAGACAATATTTGTAAGAAAATTGCACTACCAATCTAGGCATTCAATTTCAAGACTAGACATCCCCAAAAGTCTAACTGACTTCCTAATCTCTGTTTTATTAAACAGCTGTACTCGTGAATTTATCTTCTCAATTTTCCGCACATTACTCACTCACACACACACACACACACACACACACACACACACACACACACACACACACACACACACACACACACACACACACACACACACACACACACACTCTTACTTATTCGTGGCATACCTTTGTGTATGCAAACTTAAAAATACAGAAATATTTATTCATGAGAAGTAGACGAAACGTTCTAAATTTAAATGCTGAAAAACAACTACTGAGCTGGACTAAAAGTCATTCAACAAGGCTTGTTATCGCTTACCCCTTTCCCGCTTAAGGACAAGAGATTGCCATGTTATTTTATTATGTCATCTAACATTACAAACAAACATATTATCCACTCATTATATTGGATAGAAAACTTAATAGAGTAGAAGTTAAAATCCACGCGTTGTAAAACTGGCGATGCAGTCATAGTTGTCCTTTTTTTGGCCGCTGGCGAATGGTATGAGTACTAAGTATCCATGTTCCATGTAAATTAACATTGTAACAGTTGATGTAGCATGCTGAGTATGGCCTTTCGGGATGTTTTACGCATGTTCAGTCAAGTGAGAACGTGGTCTTCTTTTCCTCCTCTGTCAATGTTGCACACTGTCTTTTCGCTGCTCCTCCGACTCTTGAAACCCTCTTCAAATTCGCTCCAATATTCATCCCCCTAACACACACTCTTCTTTCTCTCGCGCGCGTTTTTGCAATACGCTTTTAGGAAGCTTAGAGCCATAGAAATTCTATTACTGCTGCCATCTTGTTTTTGGTAATACCTTCTGGCTGTGGCTCTTTGATCTGAGATCAGCCATGATTTATCTTCAGCTTCCAGGTGACTACAAAGCTTTTACATTTCTCTTCTGAAACTCCACGCACCTCGACAGCCAGTGCGAATCAATCATTCTTAACACTATTTCTTACATTTTCGAGTAGTCCAGCAATGATACTTTTATTTAACACCTTAAAATGAGTGTCAGGCAGCTGTTAATACTAATATTTAGCAAACTAAGTTATTCGAGATGTGAACGTTCATATTTACTTGCCTCTAGAGAAGGAACTTCGAAAGATTGACAGATTCTCAATGAACTGTAACGTATGTGTCTGGTGTATGTGTTTTTATGTATGATCCTTTTCGTAGATATATGAAATATATATACAAATGATACATATATACCAGTGAGTGAGTGAGTGAGTGAGTGAGTGAGTGAGTGAGTGAGTGAGTGAGTGAGTGAGTGAGTATTTACGTACATTTTCCCATACAAGAATCAAAGGCTGAAAAAAATCTTTGAGATCACGAAAATCCACAAGTATTCCTAATTCACATGCGGTCTCACCTTACTCATTGGCTGTAGCTTTGACGACACGGGCGTCTTCAAGTGCGTTACCAGGATTCTGAGCCTGTACCTGCGTATTCTAACAACTGTATCTCGAGAAAATAAAAGGTATTATTAACTTACAATTTGAAAAAAAGGATATCTTGAGCTCAGCCAAGTCTTTTAAGACACACTTGCAGTCTTGTAAAACAAGAACCGAATGGATATTATTTGAATGTTCTGATTTCTGACCACTGTAAACCTCGCAAGAGAGTGGATAGTTCGTCAGGCAAGCGAGTTTTTCTTGCCAGTAAATCATGTCACTTTCTTCATGCCTTAGCCGCTGAAAGACTGCATAAAACCAACCAACAAATGGGTCTGAAGCGCTGACGTAAACAGCCTATAACCGTTGGATAGACCCTGTGCCCGCAGTGGTAATAGATCTTGCTTGAAGCCATCCTGCAGCCATCTCACTGCTCGTAATGTCGTATAAGCCAGCGTGATACTTGACCAGACTGAAGCCTGCGTCCTCAGTTTTTAAATCAAAGAACTAAAGCCGTTCCTGAAATTGAAAAGCACCGAACGTATACAGTTTATGAAAAATGCGAAAATACAGTGGAAGTGCATTCTTAACGCTTTAGAGCTCCAATATGGCGGTTAGTTGGCTTCAAGCAGACCTGGAAATGGTCTCTCCATTAGTTTCAGATCAGTGCCCACAACCAACCCTGGCGACATGACAGGTCAATTACTGGGTTTCAGGCTCGATGCCCATACCAGCCTGTTTCACTGTGAGCCAGTAACCAGCTGTTTGCTTCCCTTATTATCATTCCCTGCAAACATGTCTCTTGCCCACAACGATTAAGGCTTAAAGGCGGGCTTTCTTGGGAGGAGACGGGTGCGGGTGGGAGTATAGATGTCCGCTGAAGACGCGCCGCAGAAGAGGGAATGAAGTCTAACAAGATAAATTGGTTTCAAGTGCAGGGGGAGACGATGCGAATGGGAGGCGTAACTGCGAAGGAAAGATTTCGCTTGGGTTTGTCTCTCGTCAAAAAAAAAATCGATGCCAGGGTAATTTTCATTGATCGCGATGGTTTCCGCTCAAAATACAGCTAACGATCTTCGTTTGAAACTTGAGGACTAACTCCATACAGGGAAACAGTCGGGGCCAATTTGCAGCCATTCGATACTGGCCGATGACCAGGCTTCAGAAAAGGAAAATGTTTCTTCATCCGTCTGAGAGAGCTATTCAAGAACTAGCAACCTTGAAGAGTAACATACGAGAGAAGGTCCCAAAAAGTTCCGTATGGCTTTAGGATTTTTGTTTGTATCAAGCCCTGATATCTCGCTATGGAATTCCCTTCGTGAGACTGGGTTGAGAAATGGTCATAAAATAAGATTTCGGGTTCAGTAAAAATGTCAGGTTTTTTTCATTACAATTCTCTCACCGTTTTGGATGCACCCTGGTATTTTATCAATGCTGGATGTCTGTGTGCTCCCAAGGGTAACACCCATGATTCAATAGCATAGTATTTGAGCTATGATTGATTCGGAGGGCAAAATGGATACCCAAGAGGTTAGAACGCTGGCGTCCGAACCCGGAGGCTCCCATGTTCGATACCAGTGTGGCGCAGCAAATTTCTTCAAGTTGACCCGGTATTAAGGAATGGGGTGCCTGACTCTATAGAGGGTTGGTTAAGGTAAGACAGGGAGGGGAAAATAGCTGACACAATGCCCAAAAATGTGAGATCTAGAGATAAATAACAAATCCACCCAGGATACATCCAATTTTACCGTTTTTTTAAACGAAAATTTAGAGAAACAATATAAAAATACGTGTATCCAATTAAAATTCAATCAAATCAACCAAAGCGCATCCCCAGACGAGAAGGGACGTAGATGCCCTGGGCCTTGCTAGATCACGTGACCTGAGTCACCGGCTCATTAGAGATCTAACTGAGTGGCAAGCACACAAAGGTGGACAAGTGCAGTCCGCAAGCTCTCACAATGAACACGAGCCGAGTCCGAATGGCCGACATCAGATGAGAACAGTTGTGCAGACAGCTATTACGTGAACGTGGTGCACCCATTGTCAATAGCAGCACCCCGTGAATACGGTTCTACTAGTCTCTCTCTTTCTCTCTTTCTCTCTCTCTCTCTCTCTCACACACACACACACACAGAGTGCATAAACAGTAATAAAAATACAATGCAAGAATGTAAACAACTTGAGTGCAGTACTGGCGCACAGACACACATATATATATATAAACACACATATACCCATTACATATATACAAATATAACACATATACAAATATAACACACATGTACAAGCATATACATATACACAAATATAAACGTACAGATACACACACTACGTATACACATGCACTCTCTCTTATTATATATATATATATAACTGTTTATTGAACATCTTTCTTCAATGCGAACTTTACATAAATACTGAGAAATATATTAAGGCGCATGAACACATACTGTAGGTAGGCATCAAATGCACCTCAGACACGATCTCTCTCACAGTCACATACGTACATACATACAGCCCCTACCACATCATCGTCGTCGTTGTTTTCATTATCACCACCACCACCACTACATTCATCATGTTCTTCATCATCATCCTCGTCATAAAACCCGAAAATGGCAGCCTCGACATCTCGACTGCGTCCCGCAAACATTACATTTATCTGACAGTTTTAGTGGTCTCGAGGTACGTGTCCGCCCTCTGACTGTCCTGCGGTGAAGGGTCGGGTAGCCTTTTCTCTCGAGTACGAGACTGTTCGTAAAAATTAGGACCAGCAGAGGCACAGAAATGGAGCCGCCATCATTGGAACAAGCCAAGCGATTTTATTAGCCCTCCCAGGCCTGGAGCAAACTGCTTTATGCCACAAGTATGTACAATCGATTCAAAGGTCTTCTCTCTTCGATGACTTAGGGGAGCCCACTTGCCACTTAAATTTAGTCACAGAGGGCGATGTGTTTGTCTGGGAAAATGTGTCATTGGCACTAGATTATACTCCTCCACCACCCCAACCCGGGTCTGTGCAAAGTATCGTCGGTTGCCAGTGGTCTGTGTACGTAATGCCCTCCCCTCGACATCAGGGGCTTGATTTTCTTTATTGTGCAGGTCTGCTGTCGTGTTCGATATCAATGGAGAGCTGGACTGTCGTTTTTCCTGTTTCTTGGCTTTACACCCTTTGGCGACCTTTGAGGTCAAGTGCTGTCGTCGGTGTTTAATGATAAGTCCGCAGAATGATTGTCTAGATCTTCTATTAATTTTTGGTGAAACGTGATGCTGCTACAATGTCTGGTTGCAATCTGGTTAAATGTCCTAACACTAATTAAGCCGTTGTCGATATGTCCTAACACTCCATGGCTAAATGTAACGTGTGGTAGGATCAGATTGTAGACTGGAAAGGGAACTTCTGAGTCCACAAAATCCAGTAAACTGACACCAGCGAACGAATGGTCCAATGTTGAACTGAGTTTTGTGTGTGTGTGTGTGTGTGTGTGTGTGTGTGTGTGTGTGTGTGTGTGTGTGTGTGTGTGTGTGTGTGTTTGCAAACTTATCACAGTCTTCCACAAACTGTTCCCTATCTCCGGTTAACTTCCGGATATTCATCAGCAAAGAAATCTTTCAATATCCAGGCTGATCACCTTTCGTCAGCGTCAGCTCTCGGGGCTTTGAACAGTTTGCACAGTCCGCAAACTTTAAATACTTCAAGTACTTCAGCGGCTTCTGAGATCTTTATTCTCTGAATAAAATCATTAGACACTTGACACGCCTTATCCTGCAACGTAAAACGTGGTGTCAGGACGAGTTACTTAAGTGTCAGATTATTTCACGCACAGTCGCTGTCACGTGATTATACACATTCATGATATGACAGTCGCCTGACGGAAGACATCAAAGACAGCGAGAATCCTGGAAAATGACGTCATACCATGCCAATGACGTCATAATTGTCAAGTGACGTCAGACTATGTCACCTAATCACCACAAAGACCGTAGTAAGATGCGTCATAAAGCACGTCATAAAGAGAGGACCGAGTTTCCGCGAGCGCCCCTTGCGACAGTCAGAAGTGCTCATCCAAGGGAGATAATTTCAAACATGGCAAGAAAAAATGTGCGATATTGTTTAGGTGATGATTGCAATTGAATGATAATACTTATTTGTCATTCTCTATCTCATCTCACATGTGTGTTTCAACATTAATGTCTCAAAACTAGAAGAATTATGATTCTAATCAAAGACCTACATATAAAGGTGCTTGGTGCTTAAATACCCCCCATAAGCTAATGCTATTATTGTTACTTGGTCTATTTCATTTATTTATTTACCATGTTTATTTATTTACCTTTTATGTAGTCTATCCACTTATATGTGTGTAATCATTATTACACCTTTTATTCACAGTAAAAAGACATTTAAATGTTGCATTTACACACAAATGCAGAAAGTTTTAACAAACAAAAAATAATGAATAGTATAACAAAACATTAACATACACCTTCCAGCTAAAGAAAGAAAGCAAAACATTGAAGAAAAGGAAACTAAGAAAATCCACTGACATCTATACAGTATAACAGTTTCTACAGAGCGCAAAAAATTACTTCAAAAATATTCACATGCACAAAAGTTTACAATACGTTAACACATTCACCTGCTTCCTATAAAACATCAAGCATATTAGGAGGAAAAGGAAAAGCTAGAGAAAAATATGGTCCTTGAACCCAGAAACTGACTTGAATTTTTAAGCCATTTTCTGAGACATATGAAAGTAACAAATACAGCAAAGGACACCTTCACAAATCCTTATTTTTTCAAATGCACACTTAGCACAAACAAATTTTTAACCCCAGCCCATTTCTTCTGGACTCTTTCACAAAACATTTGTTTTCTCTGTCTCTTTGTTTTTGCCATTTGGTCACAGCAGCCACATCGCAAGTAAAAATCCAAACATAGCAATGTATGTTTATTCACTGTCAGTAACAAATGGCTTTAAGTGAAGAAACTCAAAGGTGGTTCAATTTTATCAATTTCCTATTCTTACATGTTAGATGACTTGCAAAAGATCTTGTGTTTTATTTCAACATGAAGGATATGACGATTTCTCACCATTGTTCAAATAACAAGGTCTGTCATATGAGCAAATAAAGGACTGTTTCATCTTGCCTCTAAACTACCACTTCCTACCACTTTAACCATGTGCTGAATGTGTTCCATGCCATTTTGTCTGTAAATGTTTTCTCCAACACTTTAATCACATAAAACAACTGTATGCTTAGCACTGTAGTGAAGCATACTGTTTCCAGTATATAGTTGCTCATGCTGTACACCAGAAAGTTTCCTGATGAACTTGCCTGGCCAATCGCTGCAAACCTTCACCTGCAGTTTGTTGGCTACACAACCTGCAATGTAAAAGAGGACATTCAATTCTGCCAGCTACATATGAAAGCCTGGTACAGAAGAAATGGGATGTGATATCGGCCCCACTGAAGTCACTGCACAGGAAATAGTCTGAGCTATAGAATAGTTTTACATCCTTCTTCAGCAGATCTTCTCTTCTGATCCTCTGGATCCAGTCTTTGAACCTATGGGTAAAGAAGCATTTCACTGTAAGAGGAGGTGCTTCAATACACCAAACGCATGAAGACAAAAACCAAGAAAGGAAAAAACTAAATGTCTGCACTCAAGAAAAACAAAAACAAAACCAAGCATGGTGATCTGTTAAACAACTGTTGTAGCTTGACCACCTACTGACAACCCCTCCTTTACTTAGCCTCCTTCCAATGTTTCTTCTTGTCTTTTTAAAATTCTCATTCTTCGTTACAAAACACTCCAACAATAATCATCAACCAGTTCGAAACTGAATTTCGAAGAATTTTACAAGTTTTTTTGCATCAACTAACAAAATCTTGTCCTCAAAAGAACAATATACTAACAGTAATATCATGCATCCACAATGCAATTACACTAACAAAACGATCACAACTGTGCATATTTCTTCGCGATTAAATTTAAACAATCGCCATGAACCTTTGTGTAGCACAATTTTTCGCCAAGATCTTATTCAGAAGCATCATTTGCAATTCAAAATAAAGCGAGGTACATAAATTCAAGTCTTTACCTTTCCTTGTCTTCCGGGAAAAAGGCTTCCTGGACATTTGTAGCGAGAATTCGTGCAGTTAATTTCGCAACAAGCAGTCCCGCCACTCCGTGTCTTCCTTGTGGACGCCATCATGATATTCGCTTGGGGGCGCTCGTGTCTGCCATCTACGCCAGAGATGTTCAGATGATTCATTTTTCTATTGACTATCTTTGATCCCAGACAGAAACAGAGTATGTCTTGTTGTGACACGGCTCCGAGCTACATCCCGATTTGACACGTCATGCCACACACACACACACACTGTGACGCGGAATCAAGAAAGTCTCGCCATCCATATCCGGACTGAGGCAAGCCGATGAGAGAAGCCTCGTTGTACTCTAATAAGACATCACGGAACTGACAGCGCCGCTTCATCAGTGTCTGTCACCCCCTGGCCTTTTCCCCATTCCCCCCTCCCCATCCTCCGTGAGCCCTGCTTCTGTCTGGGCTGCCTTCATCTCGCCTTCTGGGGGTCGGATGCATAGGTTACAAACGCTAGCTGTGGACAGGCGAGAGAGAGGTAGTGTGTGTTAGTGTAAGAGAGAGGAAGGGGAGCATTTCCCAGCATCATATATTAAGTCATTTCTATCTCATTCCGCACCAATCCCTACCCCACTTCGTCTTTAACAGTTATCTCAGACCGCTTTGCTGTCATCTCGTCGTGCATACGACCACTAACGTCTGCTTCTTTGCGGCCTCTGCGTCATCTTTGTCTTGACCTCTGCCTTCTTCTAATCTTCATGACATTTTTGTATTGATCTTAACCATTTAGTATTCTGAGCATGGTTTTTTCCCCAACGTGCAACTGTAGATCGATGCACCAAATGCGGTTATGTATTCTATCCAATGCTGCTGTAAAAAAGAAAAAACGAAAAAAAAGATGTTACAGCCATTCGTTTAAAAAATACCAATCGCAATTCGGCGCTTAGAATTATACAATCGTTGACTATATAAATAAATGATTTCTGTGAAAAAGATTCCGGGTAGTAAAAATTAGAAATGAAATAGAAAAATAAAAAGAAAGGGAAAGGGAAAAATACAAAGCGTGAAAAAATTTATGTTCATTCTTCTGTTTTTATTCCTTAGCGTCCGAGTGTGTAGCAGGGTCTTTATTTTCCCGTTCCTTTTATAACGACTTTAGGACTTTGACGTGATATGAAAGGTGACACTGATTTATAAATACGATCTCGGAATTAAAGCATCGTTCACATAATCTGGAGGCCACTTTAGTACGGAGACACGACACCTACCATTGATTTCCTCGAAATGATGGACACCCTCGCATCAATAAATACTTACCCAGTCTGACAGCCTACCTAACAACCCAACCAACCTATTTCCTTTCCTGTCTGCCTACCTGTATAACCGATTTTACAAATTACGTGGCTCAGCGGCTATAGGGACAGTTAATGTAAGTGGCTCACCGTGTCAAAGACACGGCATGTGGGAGACATAATCCAGCCTTCTTTTTCCACCTTCTTTACCTACCCTGATAAATCAGGTACCCGTACTGAGTGGTTAGCGTGGGAAGTGAAATTTTTCCTACTACAAATCCCAGCAGTCCTAAATCCATCGACTTACTTCTCAACAGTCTAGCAATATCACTACGAGGCGACAAAGCCTCAATTCGACCTGTACAGAATATTCATTCATGCTCATTCTATTTATAGTATTAGTTATAGCGCGTTAGTTGCTGAGCATTATGTCACATCATGCTTTTTTGCAGTATAGATTCACAACGCATACTTTTAATCTCTCCCTTAAGTTCGCTCTTTCCTTCCTTCTGAACTAATTTCCCTTATTTACTCACTCATTTATTCACTCACCGGTTTTCTTATGTGCGCACTTCCTGACGGACTTACTCACTTATTTCCACGAGTGTGGGCACGGCTTTCTATTCTTGCTCTTCCTCCTTTTTTTGTGGCTTTGATGAACGTCTGGAGCAGACCCCTGAAGACAACGCGTTCACACACTTCCCCGCAGGAGAGTTGGAGAAGAGAGCTTGCAATGAGAGTGATCTTCCCTCGCAGCGGAAATGGCAAGAGAAGAGGCTGGGAAAGCGAAGATGGTGTCTGCAATGAGGGCCTTTGCCAATCAAGATGAGGTCGAAGATGAACAGAGAGTGGATGAAAGGTGTCGAAATTGAAAGAAGGAAGGGTTACAAGGCGGTATAGCACGTTAAAGAGAATAAAAAGTATTTTCAAGAGCGTGCGCAAAAAATCCCACTGAGAAGAACCGGCAGTAGAGATGGGAGAATGGCAATGGTGGTTGCAGGAGGTAAAGGTGCTTTGATTTGTTCTGGGAGTAAAAAATAAAAAATTGCCATTAAGAACTAGAAAAAGGTGGTAGGGGTAAATGGGGACAGGCGCTACAGATCTCTATGTTCAAATCTTTTTCCCCAACCTAAGGCTGCAGTGAGTGAATTATTAGGAATATTTAAGGAAAAAGAAATAAAGGAAGGCACAATCGGGAAAAATGAGCGAGTTTTATTACAAGAAGGTTATTGGTGCGAAACTGATTGCTTTCTTCAGCAAAGAGAGAAAAAGGTCATCTCAGCAATAACAACATACATTATGAAAACATCCTATACCAATAACATACAACACAGAGAAAGTTCATCCCAGCGACGTATGAGAAAATCATCCTAGCAAATTAAATGTTACGAAAGATCATCCCGACCTAGGTATCAAGAAAGATCATCCTAACAATTTACAATTTAAAGAAACGCATCCCAGAAACGAATCCCGGACACTCAATCCCCGGACTCTTAATCCCCAGACACTTAATCCCCAGACACTTAATCCTCAAAATGAAATTTCAACTCACAAAATTATGAAGTGAATGAAAAATTTAATTCAAATTCAAATAATATTTAACTTCAACATTTATAACATCCCAGTCTTACCAGAGTTACCCAGAGTTACCACGCGACACATTTCTCTTACGGTTATACTATTTATAGTTCACAAAATAGCAGTTTTGAGTGTTGTGTTGCGATTTGGGGATTAAGTGTCTGGGGATTAAGTGTCTGGGGATTAAGTGTCCGGGGATTAAGTGTCCGGTCACCCCCAGAAACATACTTATCAGAGTCATCCTGTAAATACAAGATCAGCATCATTTTTATAAAAAAAAGCACTTACATAGCACATTTCCTCGCTTGGCAGCGAGCTTAATGCGCTCTACAAAAAAAGAGTAATACACAAAGATATAAATGGGAGAATGATAATGTTGTCATCTAAAGTGAAAGGACAATAGATACTTAGCGTCTTCCCAATACAACATTGAAGACATAGTCTGGATCTGCACTTCATGAAAGCGGGGATGTCATTGGGTGACAAATTTGCAAACTTAATCCATGCACTATGTAGACTGGGTACTCTAAGGCGAATATGAACCACAATTTGTATCAGAGCCATACGAGTAGCAAATCACAGTCTCCAGACAAAGTATGATTCAAAATGCACGTCATCTTTCTTTCTTTCTTTCTTTCTTTCTTTCTTTCTTTCTTTCTTTCTTTCTTTCTTTCTTTCTTTCTTTCTTTCTTTCTTTCTTTCTTGTATATATATAGTTTTTAACATATTAACTAGAGTAAAAACGAGCTGAAGCCTATGGATTATAATATTTTTATAGATCAATAAAAGTCTACAACTGAATCCTTCAAATCTGCACTGAAAACGCACCTCTTCCTTGAGTATTACTCCTAACACAGTCCACACAATGCTCGTCCTTCTTACCCTCCCCCCTTTTGCTCTTGCTACTTGTTTACTCATCTTTCTCTGCAGAATCCCTATATTTTCTATGTTTCTGTTACTTGGTGTCTTTTTGTGTTTTCCATCTTTGTTTTCTGTTTGTCGTCAGTACTGTCATTGATTCTTACGCCCCTCGTGTTCTATCCATTTAGTTCATGTCTCTTCCTTGTTTTAAGCGCTGAGAGCATGCTCTCTATGAGTGTGAATATGCGTTTTAAAAATTTTCATTTATTATTATGTCAAAAAGAACTTAAGCCTGCGTATCCGCCTCGAGTGTGACAAGCTGTCAAAAGTCGGCTAAGGAATACGGAATACAGACAAACTTCATAGTATAGACAACAGCATAAGGAGCAAGCGAACAAGAGCGATAAACAAAGACAACAACAAACTGAAAAAATACAAAATACAAAAGAACAAAAGCAAACTAAAATGAACCAGAACAAGAACAACCCTAACCCTGTTCAGATGGGTGAATGGAAGTATGGATGAAAAAAAAAAGAAGATTTGTCAGAACTTCGGAGCAAAGTTCAACGTCAATGCTAATGTAGTCAAGGAGAGGATGTGTAGGACGAAATCTCAGTTCCCGTCATTGTCGCCAAGAGCTCGTTGCGTTGCAGGTCGTAGGCGGCGCTGCGAATAGCAGTCGTGCGTGCATGTCCGGCACTTGCCGCAGCAGCGCCCCGGTCGCACGCAATGTCCCGGCGCATGAATATTTCATCACAGACCTCCACAAATATACTCTGGAGCAGCGGATACCAAGCGCTGCTGCTGCTGCTTCCGGTGGCACCTTAAAGGCTGATCACCACGCTTACACTGACCACAACTTCACATCGCTGTTGCATTTTTCACAAGCAACACACCGCCACCTATCCTGCACCAAGTAAACATTTGTCATGGCACAGAGAAAGGTGTAAATGAGAATGACAAAAAGGAAATAGAAAAGCAGTCAAACGAAAAGCCAGGTAAATAAAAGAATAAATACATAAATAAATGTCATGATCGTGCAGGACTGACCTGTCGATATAACTGGGTCTTGTTCTTCCATAAATTTAGAAATGTGAACTGTTACTCATTTTGACAAATGTTCATTTGAAAAGTCTAGAAACAGAAGAATTGTAAACGAGAAACAGTTTAGAGATAAATAAATATAAATAAAGAGAAAAAAAATAAACATTATAAATGTCGAGGTCGTCAGTGTCGGCAAAAGCTACAGGTGGTAGGCGGAGTAGAGATAATGGCAAAGTGTTTTTGCACAAACAATGACAGGGTTTCGCCAGTCGAAAGGAAAAAAAAATCTTAACGTAGCCGATTTTTTTTTTTTTGCTGGTGCCACAGTCGTTGCAGTCGTCATCACCGTCTCGAGGTGCTTAAGTAGTTCATTGTGTACAGTGGCTCGTCATTCAACTCTCGGGTCAGTCTCACGGTGAGTCTCTGAAGCAGTTTGACTTCAACCTTCTTGAGATCCGGAAACATCTTATTAGTCTCACTTTGTCTCTTTCTCTCCCTCCCTCACCTCGTGTACCCGTATGAACGAAAACAGTGGCTTAAATCGATTACTGATATAGTTCTCTCTCTCTCTCCCTCAACTACATACACACAAACATGTACACAGTCTCGCGTTCACACACACACACACACACTATCTCTCTCTCTCTCTCACACACACACACACACACACACACACACACACACACTCAGTGACTTTCTCTTTATGTTACATGCACAAACTCTTTCTTTTCATCCATTTCTCATTTTCAAAGCAATATCTCATTGACACGCACACAATTATCCTGCTACACTTTCTCTCTTACTCATTTCTTTAAAAATTTAAAAATGTTAGCTTAATTCAGTCTTGAAAAATTTGTTAGTAGAAAACCTGGTGCTTGCCACGCACAAGCCATGGTTACTAAACCACACTCACTCACCCCTGATGCATTCTTTAACATCAGCAAACCTTTCTGGCTGATCAGATTATGAAACATTAGTTTCCTGGACGAAAGACTTTTGACTAGGTAACACGAAACACACCCTTTTAACAGTTTTCAACTCTCTTCTATGTTCATACTTTTGAAACATGCACTTATACACAGTACATACAGCAAGCAGGATTACAACAGTCTTTCGTTTTCATTCTCTTGATTTACGGTCATTGCAAACTAATTAAAACAAGAAACCAGGTTTGTAACATTCTTTTTGATATATAACCATCGTTAGTATAAAATCGTGTGCAGCAAGAGGTCAGGATTATGACTGAACGTTTTTTGGATATAGGTTTCACCAAAGTTACTTCTACTTACAGTAAGGCATGGGCAACTAGGACTTGGACACGGATCTCCCGCCCCAAAGAAGTGCGTGGGGTGATGTAGTGTCGCGGGGCGATGAAGATGGACATTAAGATACATTCTGCTAGCTGATGAAGGATCTTCTGTCGGTGTTTACACAGGGAGAGAGAAAGTGTAGGCCTCTGAGTGACATCCCGCTGGAAAGCGAGGCTTCTGCTGCGTTGACTGGATCCTTCAAACGTGCTGGATGTTGACCTCATGCTCTGGAGGCACGAAAGGTTGCCTGGCGAACAAGAGGCCCTACATAGAACCTAGTGATGACTGGGACAGAGGACAACTCCAACGTTTTGAATCAGAGAAAAGGTGAGTGCTTCCATTTGCCTTTTAAGACATGCGGTATACGCCATTTGGATCCTGCACGTTAGTTCAATGTAGTTCTCCTCTGGAAAGGAACATGTAGCTCTGGCATTACGATTTAGTGCACAGTTCTGTGGTGCTAAAGCTTCAAAGTAAACTTTCTGTCTACCTCTCCCTTTAACATGAATCCAATGGTAATTTATTTCCCCCTTTTTAACTAATATTTTGCTTTTTACTTTTAGAAAAGCAAGAATGAGCGATGCACCCTGAAATTTAATGCAAATTTTAGCCCCAAGTGATCAACATAATCACGATTCTTATTCATCTCTAGATAATAGTGCAAAAATATGTAAGCCACACATAATCACGATTCTTATTCATCTCTAGATAATAGTGTCACCTTCACGTCATCTGTTAGGAATCTGGGATTTATTGTCACCGCAGACATGACCCTTGATAAACATGTTACAGCTGTCTGTCAGTCTGCCTACTATGAGCTCCGTAAGATCAGTGCCATCCGTCACTTTCTCTCTACACGTGCCACCAACACTCTTGTCTGTGCGTTTGTTCTTTCACGACTTGACTACTGCAACTCCTTGCTGGCAGGCTGCCCCTCATCCCTCATTCAGAGACTCCAGAGAGTACAGAACTCCGCTGCACGTCTGGTGCTTAGAGCAAGGAAACGCGACCATGTCACTCCTCTCCTCCGTTTTCTACACTGGCTACCCGTCCGTTCTCGCATCCAGTACAAACTGTCTGTGCTGTGTTTTAATTTCTTTGCAGGCTCCTGTCCTGACTATTTCTCTGAACTTCTCATCCCTTACTCTCCGGCCAGACAACTCCGCTCTTCCTCTGACAACCGTACTCTGACTGTTCCTGTCACCAGAACAACAACATATGGTCACAGGACTTTTGGCTACTGTGCTGCAAAACAATGGAACTCTCTTCTTTTCCATATCCGCCACCTTCCTACAATTGAATCCTTCAAATCTGCACTGAAAACGCACCTCTTCCTTGAGCATTACTCCTAACACAGTCCACACAATGCTAGTCCTTACCCCCCCTTCCCTCTTGCTACTTTACCCATCACTATTTTTCTCTGTTCCTGTTACTTGATGCCTTTTGTTATCTGTTTTTGTCGGTACTGTCGTTTTCTTTCGTCCCCTGTGTTCTGTATCTACTTGGTCCACGTCTTCCCCGTTTTAAGCGCTAAGAGCATACTCTCTACGAGTGTGAATATGCGCTATAAAAATCTTCACTATTATTATTATTATTAGTGCAAAAATATGTAAGCCACACATAATCACGATTTTCATTAATCCATCTCTAGATAATAATACAAAAAATTGAAAGTGTACACAATTGTACGGCTTGTACACTTTGTACAACCCCCTTCCACCAATCTCCAAATTTCAATGGCCAGATGGATAAATCATTGTTAATTAGTATATATGTATATATCACCCTCTCTCCTCTTCTTTTCCTCTCTTTCTTTGTCCATTTGTTTTTTAAAATATTGAGAAAAAAAACTTTTTAGGGTCTGCTGCATCAGAAATACGTATAGACATCACATGCAAGTGGGAGCAGGGGTCACGGTGGGTGGATGGATGTTAACCCTCTTTCAACAAAACAGCGCCAGACTGGCCGTATTGTGGGCGGCCGGGGGGTGGGGGGCGTCTCGCCTGACGAGGGTTGTGGACGCCGCTCATCTGGCTGCAGCAGGCGCCGGCACGAGTCTGTCCGGCTGGGGGCTCTCGGGAACGTGGCGGCAGGAAGGTCTCTTCTCGTCAAATTTGATCCCCCGTTTTGTTCCTGCTCCTCCAGTTCCCGGTTTCCTGCGTGTGGTGGGATGAGAGGTGAGTAGTCTTGTCTTGCCGAGGCATTCGATCGACTGGGGTGGAGGTGGGAGGGTTCGTGTCCTTACAAACTTCCGGTCACTTATGTTCTCTCTTTCGTTTTTTCTCTCTCTCTCTCTTAGTTTCTACACATCTGTCTCTCTGTCTTTCTGTCTCAATGTCAAGGGAACTGAGAGTCGGAATGGGGCAAAAAGGCATTTTTGCCTGCGTCAACAGTAGTAACTGCCGTGAATGTCCACCTGCCTGTTTTCTTTGTCTTGAGGATAAAGCTTTCCTGACTCTGGGATGGCTTCCGTGAATGTGTCCATTACCAAGTCCCTGCAAAGTTTATTTATAACTAAATGCTAGAGACAAAAATAATGAAGTAATATCCATAACGAAGATTAAAACTTTGGTTTATTTCATATCGAAAGGAATCGTGAGCCTAGAAGCTTGCTTGCTCATAAAATCGCTCTACAATCCCAGTGTTCCTAAAACTGATTTTCCAGTCTCTGTCTCTTCAGTCACAATATTCTTGGGTTTTACTATGAAGAGTTTTTTTTTTCCTTTCACCCTGTTTCGGGGTCTAGTCTATTGCTACGGCCCCAGTGAAAAAGGCGTTGAGATAGTCCCCTAGGGAACCGTTATATGAAGATCTGCTGTAAACTAGAAGTAAAAGAACAATCTGATCGCAGTAATGGACCTGCAAGCTTAAGCCAACGACATTGCGCCGTGGTTTGATACCAGATTTCTAAACCTGTTTTGTATAACTGGATAAAACAAACAAACAGTTCCCTCGCCTATCGTACTTTTTCTCTCTACCTACAATAGGAAACGTGGTTTTGACAAATTTACCAACAATTTTATGAAACTGGTGATTTGTAAATTTGCGAGTATTTTTATTAACGGAAAAGAAAATAAACACGCTGCTGGTCACAAGGGCTTCGAGTAACAAAGACACAGGAATGAACATTAATCTTTCACTCATTCATTCTTTCTTTTTTATTTCATATTGTAACTTATTCTTTCGTTCATTCGTTCGTTGATTCCTTCTTTCATTCTTTAAATTATTCTTTCGGTAATTCATTCTTTTGATTGATTGATTGATTGATTGATTGATTGATTGATTGATTGATTGATTGACAAGTGCAAACAACAACTGGATATAAAAACTTAACACAGCTTGATAATTCTTTCTTTTTTCTTTCTTGTTGAAAATAATGCGAAAAAGCACAAAGTACATAATATTAATAACATAGCTGATCTTATACATTTTGTGCCTTTTATGCAGTATGTTTCAAACTGGCAAATATTTTCCAGACTGTTAGGAACTGAAGAGATGAATTTTCATGGAGTTAATGAGATCTTTGGTGGCACAACATTATTACGAAGGTGTTTTGCCGAAAGCCTGTTAGAGTTTGCTGGCGGACATAAGCCAGAGTGGCCCAAGTAACCTGGTTTTCTCCTTGGAAATAGAATTGCGTGCCAGTCCCTGAATGTAAATTTTAACATAGCAGGATTACCTCCCTCCGATCTTCTTATGCTTCAACTCTCTGTCCCTTCCATCATCATCATCATCATCATCATCATCATCATCATCATCATCATCATCATCATCATCATCATCATCATCATCATCATCATCATCATCATCATCATCATCATCACTATTTTCTTCTTATTATTTTTCTTCTTCATCTTCTTTTCCTCCTGGTGTTCTTTTTTTCTTTTTGAAGTGCAGACAAGAGAAAATCGATCTAGGTGATGCATAAGAGTTGTTCCCCTGAGGAGATTGTCCCTGCTCCCACATTCTTTCTCTCAATCCGCGTGGCCCAATCGCCGGAACAGTAATGCGCGGTAATTGGGATTTTTCTCTAGCCATTGCCACAGGAGAGCGAGTTCATGTTCATTAGCTTTTGCACGAGGAACAACGAACTTTAAACCCAGTAAGAACATCACAATTACGGAGGTAACAGTCCTTAAGAGTATCAAATGTCTAAAAGTGTCCTTATGTAAGCGAGAGGTTCACATTTCATCTTAAGTTATACAGTCACTAAAAACTTTGTTTAGTCTTTGAGCCTGTATCTACGCAAAAGAGAACAAACACTACAAAGAAATCACTTCTTAGACTGAAGACAAGAAAAAACGGGACACAGGACAAGAATATACAAAACTGACTTCTTTATGTAAGCAAAGTACGGTAGCCTTGGCCGTCTGATGAAGGATAGTTTAAGAAGCAATGTTGATGGATTATCGAGCTGAAAATTAAAGGTGTGTTTCCAGGCCTTACTGACTTTTCGTCAAAAAGGAATAAGACCCTGCTGTAAAATTTAGTTACGTGAAAATCTCAGAGGAAATCAATTTAGGCCGCTCCCTAAACTTCGACGGGTCTGTACTTGCATTTTCTTTTTATTTAGCCGTGGCTTGGGTAATTGCTTATTTGTTTTACACAGCGCTGGTTCAATTACTGCTCTCTCTGCGTCTGCGTTGCACGTGTGTGTGTGTGTGTGTGTGTGTGTGTGTGTGTGTGTGTGTGTGTGTGTGTGTGTGTGTGTTGTGGACATTTGTTCTTTACAACTCCAATTTCGGACGGCTGAAAGCACGGTGTACTATAGTGTGGGGAGAAGAGGAGCAAACGATGGTAAGAGAGAGGGAGGGGGTTACTTTGTTTGAGGGGGGTGGTCTGTAGGTGGTGTCTGTGCGCTGACAGTGAATCACCGTTGCCAGCATTACTAAGATTCTGTCTTATCTTACAAGAGGTTCCATACTGCAACGTGGAACATCGAGGCGAAAATGAGATCTCGGACTGTGTAAAAAGTAAAGGGTTTTTATTTGGTCTCTGTGCGCATAGCTTATAATTCTGCAGAGGCACCGCTCTTGGAGTTAGATAATGGCAGTGCCACACGCACTGATTCTATTTTCTTTCTTTATTCTTTGATATTTCTTTTTGTTTTTCTTAATTTCTTTTTCCTCTCTTTATATCTTTATTTTTTCTTATCTCATTCTTTCTTAACTTTTTTCTTAATATTTCTCTCTTCTTTCTTTCTCGCTTTGCCAATCTTTCTATTTCTTCTTTCTTTTCTGGTCTATTTTATTTCTGTCCTTTTCTTTTTGTCCTTTATTGTCTTCTTTCTTTCTTTCTTTCTTTCTTTCTTTCTTTCTTTCTTTCTTTCTTTCTTTCTTTCTTTCAGGTGTGTTTGCTTCGAATTCATCCGTCTTTTTTTAAAAAAAACTAGGAAGTTTAACTTATTGCTGTGTGTGTATCTATCAGTTTGCAAAAAACAAACAAACAAACAAACAAGCAAACTCGATGGTATATGAGAGGAGTAGATGGTCGCAGGATTTTTCTGTAAAGTCGGTAAAGTTTCGCACTCTATGAACAGAGGGTGTATTTTTATTCTAGAAAACAATTTCAGCACATACACTACTGCCAAATTATAACATGATAGGTGATGGTCATTCTGGAGAATACATTTATCAAGTTTAAACACATTGTAGCACACACACACACACACACACACACACACACACACACACACAAACACAAGCAAACAAACTTACACATGCATATGCACTCACGTACACACACACATATATACACATACAGCGACACGCATACGCGCACACACACATATACACATACAGCGACACACATACGCACACACACACACATACGCATGCGCACACGCACACTTGTAAACACACAAGCATACACATACACACCTACACGTACATAGACACATTAATACGCATTTACACACGTATGCACACACGCGCGCACGCACGCTTATGCACAAGCAAAAAAAGAAAGAATACCCCCTGTTGGACATTCTGATGTTTACTAGTACCATCTGATCGAAGCGAAATTGCCGCGCTCGGAGGAGACATTACCAGTGAAATTGTGCAGTCCTCAGCCAATCTGTTTTGAGTACCTCTTTGAAAACACGATTTGCACTGGGGAGGGGGAAATGGCGAAAGCGAGAGACAGACAGAGAATGAACAACGGACAGGGGAAGGAGGATCTCCCTCCCACAAGCACTAGTCTAGAGGCGGTGCAGTAAAAACTGAATGTCCAAGATAACGAGAGACTAGTGAGCGGTGCCGACACACAACTCGTCGCATGATCACTCGGGAAATAGAGATAAAAGGGCCCGAGATCCTCGCAATAAAATAAACACAGCTCCTCCCTCCTTCCCCAAAGGGTTACAGGAAATAGGAACACTGAAGTCCCCCTGCCCCATTTGAACTCTGGTGAGCACTCGCTAGATAAGCTACACCTGTTGTTTGTAGCGGAGTCCCTATGTGTCACTCCAACAAATAAACATTTTGTTCCAGGAATTATTGCCCGTCGATTGTTTCGGCATCCAGAACATCGCTGTGTTTAAAAATGTTGCGGCACTTTCATGCGAAGATGGGGATCATCACATGTTTGTTTGCTTGCTTGTTGTTGCTTTACTTTTCGCAGATGGGAGAACTAGGTTGTAAGTTTTAGCTTTTAAGTTCTGTGCTTGCTTTAGAGTTTCTTCAATGATGATCTCAGTAACCCACCACAACATTATACACTTGTGAAAAGAAATGTGAGACAAGCGATGTCTGTATATTTAAAATGTTAAAAGTGTTAAAATTTAAATACCAAAATCCCTTCCTCTTTTTTTCCTTTTTCTTTCTTACTCTCTACCATGATTCTGTTTCACCTTCGTGGATCGTTTTTCAAAGAAACATCGATCCTGCTGAGAATTGATGAGCACTGAGCATTGATTTTGTCTCCACACGGAGAAATGCACTCTTATTGTTATTTTTTATTGTTGATGTTACTGTTGAGGTGGTGACTCGAGAGTGGAGACTAGGTCTGACATGATTCAGCTCAGTAGACAGTTGACTGCTTTTGAGACTAGCCGTCCACTGTCATACCTACAATGTAATGAAATACCCCTCTCTGATCACGCGCTTTTTTATTTAATTTTTATTGTTTGTTTCTTTGTTTGTCAAACGATACTGCTGCCTTTTTATAAGACAGAAATACTTATCAAGGAAAAACTACAGAATTCCCCCATCCCTTTGGCAGACGGAGCAAACCTTGTGCGGTCGCCATATTGAAAAATCCCCTCCCCTACCCCCTCCTCTCACATTCCCCCTCTCCATGTTCACTTCACTTTTGCTGTTCAGGTAAACTTTATTAACTCAGCAGGTCGTAAATAAAACATGAGCTATAAAAACAGAAACTGCGTCCCGAATCAAATTACAGTCGCACAACAAGTGCTGGCAGCCTATGTCACTTCTGCTAGGGTGGGTATACAGAGTCTGAGGTCCTGCACCACCCTTACGACTGAAGCCCTAACCGCGGGGTAGGGGGGGGCTGCACGAGAAAGAAAAAAAGGAGCTGTAGAGTAGACCTAAAGGGGGAGCGAACTCGGCGAGGAGGAAGAAGAGGATGCCGGGAGTGTCTGGCTCGACCAGGTACGTGACGCGGACTCAAGTGTTTGCCAGGAGATCGAACGTAATGCGGCTGCAGTCGTTGGGGCTTGAGTCAACGCAGACCTAGATCAACTCGCCTCTGGGCTGGAATTCATGTTGAAGCTGCAACACTCGTACAGGCCAGGCCAGTCTAGTGACCTCTGCCCTTCGTGTTACAACATGCTATAGGAGGCTAAAGGTCTAATAGGCTGCAATTTATTTTTGTTCCCGATAACTTCGTTTTCGAAATAGTGAGATTTGTAAAAGTGTGCCTCGAGAGTGGAGGGCTGTTATTTACTCAGTTTGAAAACAGTGTTTTGTACGAAGATCATTCGATCGGTTCATTTGAAAAACTGCACCCAACCAGATTAACTGGATCATATAAGGAGGTCTAGAGATGGTTATTCTATTTTACAAGCTAAACTAATGTAGACTGTGCAAGTCACCAACACATAGTCACGTGACTGATTGCACGAAACGCACTTTCATCGCGTAGGGCATGATTGTTTTAAAATAAATTGTTTATATAGATCTAACCCTAACCTTTTCATTATTTCATTCGTTAGTAACATTTTATCACTAAAGCATAAGCCAGCTGTATGTTTATGATTTTTTGCTCGTTATTTACATCGTTTAAACATTTGATTGGTTTTTTTGAGAGTGTCTATGGCAGACGCAAAACATTGCGCTAACGCGCACATCCGAGGTTATCTGCCTTGCTATCGGCAAGGGTGAAGCCTCGACGTGAATGCCACACCAAAACCTTCATCATAAGAGTTCGATATCATGCGCAACAGAGTTGAGCGAATGCAGCTTTTTTTTTTCCTGGCCGCACCTCTACAAATCTGTCGAGAAATATGTGTCCGGACAAAAATTGACATCTCCAGCAATTCATTAGTTCCTCTCACGCGATCTGGTTCAGAATTATTTATAGATTATCTTCTGCTATCTCGAAGTTCTGTCCTCCAGCCCCCACCCTCTGTCCTCCCTCCCCTTTCCATCCTTCGTTCTCGCTTCAGGTATAGAGTTCCATTACTGCTATCACTGCCATGCCTTTGACTTGAACAAAGTTCAAGTTCCACAACCAGGTGCCAATGAAGACCTGAATAGTCTCCCCTTATGGCATGCGGTTTGTCCGGGAAGAGCTTTTATTAATTGTTCAGCTTCATCGTTTCGTTTGTTAGGACCCGAGATCCTCTGGAATTTGGCGGCGGCCTTCTTGCGGCTCTGTGGCCCTGAACTTTAATAAAACTGGTCCGATTCTGGCGAGATAAACGTCTTCTTTATCATCGATTTTCGTGCTGCGAGGATTTCGCCAGTTGTCATCGTTGGCTCTGAAGTGCTTGTCGCTTCAGTCGTTGGCACCTGTCTGCCACACAGTGCCTGCCTGAGCTTCCGCCAGGATAGCAAGGAATGAAGACAAGACCATGGTACCGGTAGTTCTAAAACATAAATGATTTTAATGAACTAAAATGATGAAATGTCTACAGGATTTAATATTAATCAATATTGTTCATAGAACCTTTGAACTTTTAAGATGAGGAAGGTTGATTCTGCGCCGCGTCCATGGGTACCTTATCCTAGTAATACCTAGTAATTTGGCCATACGTCACTAATGCTTTTGTCGCACATGGAGGTCATTATTTATCATCTGAAATTTATTATAAAATTGTTCATTTCTCATTTCACATTTATTATAAAAAATTTTGTTTGTCATTTGACATTTATTATAAATTTTTTCATTTGTCATTTCACATTTATTATAAATTAATGGGCTAATGCCATAACTAATCTTTACATTGGCACTTGAGTAGTTACCATACTGTTGAGAATGAAATTTTGCTGTAAAAAGATTTTTTTTAATTTAATTCAAAAGAAAAATATTATTTAAAAAAACCAGGAACATTAATTTAATCTGACACTCATGAAGGGAAATGGAAAGAAAAAAAAAGACAGAGAAAAAACAGTAAATGTTCAACACACATTTAAAAAACAAAGACAAATTCAGTCACTGTTTCTGTGCCAAGTTAACAAATGTGATTTTTTTTCTCACTGCAGCTGATCTTACAGTCGCATACATCGCTTTGAATTTTTACCCCAGACTTCCCCTAACCACATTCTAATTTTTTGCGTTGATGCTTTGCAGCGAAGGTTAATAATACCAGTGCCTCCATCTTGCTTCGATTACCCACCCGCAGATAGCCGTCTGGTCGCCACCATTTCGCTTCCAGCCAGACCTTGTACGCCATTGCCCGTACAACCTGCAGCGGAATTAACCTCTTGGTCGCCCTTTGTATCAGGTGAATGCTGTGGGAAATCAGGTTCCCGTGATGTGAGTCATCGATAAGGGTGAGAAGACATGATGATGTCATTACTGCTGCACGCTGGGACGAGCGGCCATCTTTGAATTATGCGGTGTTGCGACCAGTGGCTGGTAGTGCCGCGTGGACACCAATAAGTCGAAATAGTGGGAAGGTCACGTGTCTGGCAGCAGTACTGGGACCCTCATGGGAGCGACATTTATCGTAGAACTTTTTCGCTGTCCAAATCTGCGAACTTAGTGAAAACAAGATAAATCCTGAGCTCTTATAAACTAAGTATCACTATAGAGAATCTGAGAATCTGGTGGGTTCAGCAATTAAAAAAAAGTATATTACATTTGCGGGCAGACGAAATTAAATGAAATGGGGTTTTTGGACGAAAAGCGCCTGCAGCGTTAATCTTTCAGAACTGTCATAAAATGAACAAAAGATTCTCCTTTTCTGACCTTTGCTGGAAACAAAAGCTACAGTCTGTTGCAGTAGACCGTTGTGCAGTGTCGGAAGAGGTGCAATCTTGGTGCAACAATTGCCTTGGTCATTATTGTCACATTCCTTCTAAATTTTTACAATCCGGCCTTTAAGTCAATATTACCCGAGATTGATTGATTCCGTTGTTGACGACAGGCAAACGGAACCATAATCTTTGTCAATGATTGCTTTTATTCTGTTTAGTTTTTAATCTCCTGTGAGTCTTTGAAGTGGCGTTGTATCCGCATTGAAATTGGTCTCCTTGCTTGTCGCAGGGAAAACCTATGCAAAGAAAAGATGCGCCTAATGATCTCAAAGAGCAAGATGCTAAAGCAGCGAAAGACAAAGTCGGTGGTGGAGGAAAAGGGTAAGGGAGAAACAGACAAGAAAGGAAGAGATGACGGCAAGAGAGACATGCAGGGTTTATTAACGTGACACTATCACTGACCCACTCAGTTCGGTCCCAGAGCTCACCAAGGAACCTTCTCACCTTGCTCTTCGTCTTGTTCAATTATCCTCTGACTGTCCTTGTCATCTTAGCACGCGGGCCTCCTAAGCGACAGGCACTTCGTTGCCATCGATTTTTCGCCACAGTTCTAATTTACTTTCTCTTTCCTTTTGCCAGAGATTTTGATTACTTCCATTCGTACGGTGCCCTGGTCCAGCAGATTCAGAATTATCGGCTTAACACGCGAATCTCTCGTTTGTTGAAATGTTTCTTGAGAATATCGAGGTCAGGTTGCTCTGCATTATTTCTTTATTTATTTCTTTTTCTTTCTTTCTTTCTTTCTTTCTTTCTTTCTTTCTTTCTTTCTTGCCTAAGCTTGCCCTTCTGCGCCATAATTTGTCAATTCCACTTCCGGTTTTACTGGCAGCAGACATGTTCGTGACTTCCGCTACCCGTGATGAAAATTGTCTTTTAGAGACTGATGTCATCTTTCACTCTGGGAGCAGCATGTGATTACGTGGATCTGACGTTTCTGTCTTACAAGGATCTGGTGTTACATGGATCTGACGTTCGAAGAAACGCTTGGGACGTTTCGTTCCAGATAATCACATTATCCTTCCTTCTCCAGATATGGCTGACAATCTTCCTCACCTCTGGCACTAGCCACAAAGACTGTGTACAGACCTTGATGAGTATTGATTTTCAGGCACCTCAAAGATGTCCCTACTGATGTGGTGAACAATGACAGTGATTTGGTTAGTAGGGAGGAGGTTCGGCTTTCGCGTCTATTTTAAAAACAAAAAACAATGTTTCATTTACCGAATGTCACCTTCTTTGGGCATGCTTTAACAGAAAATTTACCTCGGTAATCTATTCGCGACGATTTTCGGTTGACAAATTGATATTTATTGTGATCTGAATGACTGATTAAATGATTGATTTATCTCATTTGTAAACTTAAGAAATGTTTGCATAGTTGTTTGTGCAAATTCTGTCCAACCAAGTGGCATTTCGAACTGAACAACATGGGGACAGGCGTGAAATGAAAGTCTTCTTGCAATGTAAGTCAGTATAATCCCTAAAGAATAACTGTTTGAGATCCTTGAAACTTTCTTACCTCTGACAATATAATTAAGCAAAAACCTATTCAAATCTTCGAACATATTCGTAGCTTGAGCTAGACAGGATGGGCGACTTAAAAGTAACCCGCCTCCTATAACATGGAATATTATATTAGATATTATATTAGATGTTATATTCTCGCATTCATTAAAAGCTGTCTGTGTTTCTTTGCAGGCTTCTGTCCTCCTTCTCTTTCTCTACATCCGTGCCAGACAACATCTCTCTACGTCTAATGACCGTACCCTCACTATCCCTGTCCCAAAGACAACCACAGAAAGTCCCCAGAGTTTTAGTTACTGTGTTGCAAAACAGTGGACCTGTCATCCCTTCCATATCCGCAATCTTGATGTCTCTTCCCTAGACTGAGAGGTTGACATAGTGACATATTCAGCAAAAAGGCCTCTGACATTTCCAACACCTCCCCCCCCACCGACGTTTCGATAGAAAGAGAGAAAGAAAACATTGCAGTGACGTCAACAACTCCTTCGCTTCCCCATCTCTCTCTCTCTGCCTTCTGTTTCCTTACAACCACTCCATCTCTCTCTCACTCACTCCCTCACTCACACACAAGCATACGGGGGACAGGTCCGGGCATGTTTCCATGTTCACACACACACACACACACACACACACACACACACACACACACACACACACACAATATCTTACGGAAGACAGGTCCGGGCATGTTCACACACACACGCGCGCGCGTATACACACATACGGTGCCAAGTCTTTGCCTGTTTTCTTTCTCTCCAAAAGAGAAGAGACACAAGATTGGACGGACAGACACAGGAAAAAATACAGTTCAGGAAGAAATACAGAAGTAAGTCTGTCTCAGGCTCTCTCTCTCTCTCACACACACACACACACACACACACACACACACACACACACACACACACACACACACACACACACGTATAAAGACTCTGCCTTACAGAAATATGTAACAACTTCTTGTTCGTAGCATTTTCTTTTTTTCTCAACCATCAAAAACCCCTTAGAACGGAGAAAAACATAAAAAATAAACATGCTCCGGAGCAACGTAGATTAGCAAAGCATAGCCAACGACATTCCTGCAGACAAAAAAAAATCCTGCCAAATTTAGTGAGAGTAAGACACACGATGGATTTTTTTGCATAATTCTCAAGCATAACCCGCTCGCACTCATCGCCATACTCTGCTTTACCTATTGCGCTCCCGTAAACTAAATGGCCGTTAACTAAACGCACTTTCCAACGGGCTTCGTAAACGTGGCATTAAGCAACGGCACGTCGACTCCACGTAACTGACAGTTTGTCTGTGTTTCTTCTTCGTAACATATTCCAGACATCAGCCGCTGAAGCAATGGAACAGCATTTAAAACAAGAAATTCTGAGAAGTAAGTTGATCCTTGTGTCAGGATCATCACGTTTTCCTGGTTGCTTCCGAACAAAAGATGCGATCATTTGCATTTTGCCCAGGAGGTGAGAGAAGATTGTAATGGATGATTTTCTTCTCTTCATCCCTCACGTAGAAGAGACAGCACAGTCTGGCGGCACGAAGGAGGAAGAAGAAGAAGAAGAAGAACAAAAAAAGAAAAAATGGAGGGGAGGGGCGACAAATGGAACTCCTCGGGGGAACAATTACACGCCCGATTTGATCGGGCGAGTGGCTTCCCTTGGGCAGGGTAGCGTGCAGGCGGCTAACGAGCGGTCCCTCACGGGGGACGCAATCGATCGAATACGGGCGTAGCAGTGACGTCCCCTTGCGCGACACTGTGCTTATCTCATCTTGGTTTGATTTTTGTCGCTATGCCTACCCTTAGCACTCCAACGAAAAGCCGGGAGAGTCTAGATTCTAGAGCTTCACTCAGTTGGCGGCATGAATGTAATTTTGTTTCCCTTTACACTGGGGACGTGACTTTTATTCGTTTGTCGTACTAAATCCATGTTTGTTTCTTGCATAAATGAGTGTGATTTCAAGGTCAGCGTTATTTTATCAACATTTTTTTATAACTAACAAATACCATATCACATTTACCCATATTTATCGTCATGAAAATGACTGACACTAACTACTCTCGGCTAGATTTACAGTTCAAGACAGGTCAATTTTTTCTTTTCCCTAAAAGTTTATCACCTCAAAACATTTCTTAACCACACACGTTGTAGAATATGTGGCTATGTGTGGCAAAGTTATATAAAAAGTTTTTAGACACATTTTTTGTAACTTTGTGTGCCATCTCCTCTACTACAGAATCATTTTGTTGCGTCAAAGAACCTACCTGCATCGACAACGGCAACCTCTGTTGTTTGCTGTCCTGCCACGCGCGTCTTTCGTGTTCATTCTCACCATGTCCACTTCCGGTGCGCTGCGTTTCCATTTCCGGGAGGACTTCTCACGGTGATGGCGTAATTTCCTCGACATCTTCTTAATCCCTTTCAGATGGACACGTCTTGTGGTGACGCTTTCCTCAAAAGCTAGTGTTTGAAAGTCTCCGTTCATCCACGACTGCGCGTGCGTCTCACCAGCCAATGGGAAATCGGTTCTCTAAGATGTCATGTCTAGTTATGGCTGCTGCCATGCTAGAATGTTCGAAAAAGAACCCCTCGGTTCTTGGAGTATTTATGGCACTTTCTACCTCGAATTTTTTACTTCACATTTGTAATCTAAAGTCTTTGATCCTTGAAAAAAAAAATTGATAAAACACTCTGCAGTGTTGACAACATCTTTGGCATCCCAATACCTAACTCTATGGACAAAATAAATTTACATGAATAAACATGTCACAAGCAGATATGCAATAATAAGGATCAATAATGTGAAAGCAGTGGAATAGTGCAGTGTTCCAATAAATAAAAAAATAATTTTACCACAACTGAAATTTCTGTGAAGTTTTTTTTTTCTTGTCTATTCTCGACCTTTTACTCAAAACGTGTTATACGCTTCGGCATGTGATTCCCTGTAGGTTTCATTAGCTTGAAAGAAGCCTTCATAGTGCATTTCATGTCAAAAAAGAAATAGAATAATGTAAAGAAGGCAGTAAAAATTGCTTTCATTATTCAAGAGATACTATGCAACGCAAGCTGTGCAACACAGCTTTTATTTTAGTAATGGTGATACTTGCATCATATTGTTACTGGATTACAAAGAAAGCTGGCAATCTGAAGGTATGGCTACATGTATGGATAAATGTTGCTTGAGGATGAGTAGTTTCAACACAAAATGCAACAAACATGATACAAACAACAACCATAACCAACACCACAGCAATTTCAGATGATAATTTCATATGTCTAAGCTTTCTGCTCTCAGAACAAGGGTATAAGCGAATCGCAAATCATCGTATGCACAGTACAGCTCAGATGATGATGAGAATATTGGCAGCGTTAAAGGGTAAATAATGATGATGATACAATATTAATGCTATTAATCCCAGTGGGCAATTATACTCGGGAAGTGTGCTAAGATACAAAAATAGACAAAACAATAAAAGAAACGATTATAGTTACAAGATAACGATAAGGTTGTGCATCATAAAAAAACTTTGAAAAAGCATGCAGTCTTACATTTCCTACATAATCACACACCGTTGCACACACACAACTGACAATTCATGTCTGGTTGAGCATCTGGAGTGCTGAAGGAACAAACGATTTCACATACAGACATACCATTTACCTGGGCTCAATAAAACGAATTCTCCTGCGAGTACATGTTCTGGTGTGGACAAAATGCATGACACCTGAATTTGCAGATCACAAAGGGAATTAAATCCCTCTGCCTGACACCAGTTACCTAGGAACATATATTGACAATGCTGTTCAAACTGCTCTTATCATGGATAAACTGTGGAACCAGCACACAAAGGAAAAGGACAAAAGACTTTCAATGAATGACTGATAAAAACGGTTCAAACTTTGCTTACTGAAAAACTGTTCAGCTTGCGAAGGTGTAGTCTTTGCTGGCCACGTTTAACAATATGTTTGCATCCCATTTAAGATTCAATCAAAAACGCTGTCTGAATACCTGAAGGTCTCAACAATCTCAACAGATTTATCTTGTATTGCACGAGAAACAACAGCACCATCTTTAATTTTTCTGGTGTATGATCATCTCTTTTGTCTTATGTACACGTAATTCCAGAAAGTTCTCGTCATTACAATGTCCAAAATTTGGTAATACTTGTGTATGCCAAAGTCAAGAGCGTGGTATCATCTGAGAATTTAACAAAGTAATTATTCTCCTCAGTACTTCTGCAGTTGTCTGTGCACGTGATAGACAACATGGGTAATAGACAACAGACCTGCGGAGATCAAGTTCTGGTGGAGATCTAGTGTTTGTGGTAACAATATCAGAACAAAAACATTTTGCTGTCTGCAAGTCAAAAAGTTCAATGTCCACAAAACCGAATGATGTGCAAGATTTAAAGGATATACTAGTCTCAATGCTAGAAAATATGGTTGTACGGTGTTGAATGCAGAACTAAAATCAGTCTAAAGCAGTCTTGCATGTGCTTCTGGTTTTTTGTTCCTGTGTGCATAACCCTATCTATTGGAATTCATCCATTCTCCGTGTAGAGCAAAGGTCAAGGCAAGTATTCCTATGCCTAACCCGACATACCCCTCACCCACCTCCTATATGGCAGATGTCGTGACCAGTTCCCAGCTCCCCTTACCAACACACCCACCCCAACCCCCAAACACTTTATCCCCCAGACTAAGAACCTCTCTGGGTTGTCCATGACAGGGAATGAAACTGGAACAGCATCTGATGTAGAGATTACATATAGTTCTGCCTCTACCTCGTTCATAAACATCCGCTAAAATCGTGCTCTTTGTTACCACGCACAGAGGGATGGTGGTGAGGAACGTGGGGGAATATCCTCCTGTTTGACTATGTATCCGAAGGTCCCTGGTTTGAGGCCCTCTATCGGGCTTGTGGACGGAAATCTCCCTCTGCCAACCAAACAGGAACGGACACCAGGGGCCGTAGTTTTATATTGAGAGTAAGTCGCTGCCCTGTGCCAATGTGGAAAACTCAAAAATAAGTGTCTTGTTTTCAAAGTTAGAAAGTGTTGTTCAGATCCCGTAGATGGTGTTTTACCCCTGAAGTCCTAGTAATAAAGCGATGGCAAAAATGTCCTGAAGTAAAGAAACATGAAGTGGTGTCGGCGGGGTCTCGACACTGGCTTATAACTTCGGAAACAAGATGCTTTCCTTGAGTTTCCTATTTTGTCCTGAGGGAAACGACTTACTCTCACTTCATAACTACGGCTCCTAGAGGTTAAAAAGCGGCTAAAGCAGACGATTTGGCATCACTTTCCGCATGCTGCGCCCTAAACATAGGGGCCTACTTACAGTCCACTGCTAGACTATGGGATACTTTGTCTTCACTGTTTGTCGCGCACATCGTAGAACTCAGGCAGCGGGAAGTCTGCAACCCTGTCAGCTGAAATTGTGAAGAAACTGTTTTGTGGAGATTTCAGTTCCGTTGAGTTCCAGTTTTATAGAACTTCTTCACTGTGTCGTAAGCTTGAAGTGATGGCAATCTGGAAAAGTCAGCCAGTAACCGAGAGTAAATTAAGAGAAACAGCTGTGATCAGGTCGAGATCGCTGTCACAGTTGCCTGCTGTCAGTGGGGATCTCGCCAAAACTCAGTTCTGAGGAAATCTGGGCTCAAGCTCACGAGGTGCTGCACAAAGTAAGTCCCACACGTTTCAAAGATGTCGGCATTTCTCATGCTTTTGAGTTGCTGCTTGCCCAAGTGCCCGCGGAATTGGCAATTACAACAAGAGGAAAATTATTCTGATCGAAGTCTTTGCCGAAGCTATCGTACAAGGCGCACTAGAAAGAGACAGGCAAAGCAATAACTTATCGGAAAACCCGGTTGCCCTCCTCCCTCCTTGGCCAGACAACAGACGGGGGTGTTTCGTCTTTCTTGTTGCCTTCCTTCTACGACACCGTAGGTTACATCCCACTACGCGATCGTGTTAGTCAAGCCTACCCTCCTCCACTACCTCTTTGATATTGTAGCTCCTCCTCCATACGATCACAGAGGTCAATGTACTATTTTCAGAACTATGAGGCATTTCTCGTGTCACCCACTACATGCTCAACCTGCATTATTACAGGCTAGAGTTTTAATACTTGGTTGTACCAAAGAAAAAACAGTGTATGGACTGATCTGTAGCTTTTTTTTGGGGGGGAGGGTTCTTTTGTCTATCACAAACAATTCTGTTAGAAACAAAACAGTATATCATTTTCTAATGATAATCTCTTTATTCTGGGAAAAATAAACAAAAAATAATGATTTTTTTCAAGACGGATTTTCTAGTCACAGCGACCTTCTGCTTCTAACAACCAAGCTACGAACTCCACGTACAAAAACTCAATATGAACATATGCGATACCTTTTCGACAGTGGTCGTCATTAAACATTTTAGAAAAAAAGTCTCTGAACTTAAACGTTGTTGCTCTCCTCCAGTCTCCCCAACCTGTCCAGGAAACTGTCACTTGAGACAAAAGTGACAAAAAACTTTAAAGTTCGAGAATATTACACAGAAAGATTATATTGAAAACTGCATTGATGGAACTCTACTTTCTATAGTTCTAAATAATAACACATTCAATCTCCTACAATATCTTATTCCTCTTTACACCCGTAATTGCAGCTTCACTGGGCATTATGTGCTGCTATACAACTGTCTAAACAGACCTTTCACACGCCCAGTCGAGCATTGGGGATAATAAATCTACATATTTCATGTCACCTCAACGGAAGGAACTCTCGGCATTTCTCGCCTAGTATCATATCATAAATATAGCAGCTCAGTTTCCAACTTCCTTTTGTCCAACATCAGAATACAAAAGAACAACAGTTAACACAATTTATGTTATCCACTACCTACTTTGAAAACTAGGTGATTTAAGTATATCGTCTTTATCATTTAAGTACATGTTTCAGACAATATAAGATTTTAGAAATATATCCTGGGAAATAAATGATTGAATCAGTAACAGCCTGGTGTGAAGATGTTCAAACATATTTTTGCCACCTGATGGTAGTTTCGTGCCTAAGGCGAAATGCTCGTAAAAACAATTGTAACATAAATTGTCTTTATTTTGATTTACAGAATAGTGGCTTGTGTTCCGTACAGATATATCCCCCCTTAGGAGTGTACATCCAGTAAAATCTAAGAAAAGGGAGAAATAAATTCTCGAGGGACTGTACGTCATCAGACTTCGAAGCAAACAAAACCTCTCCAGCAAATAAAATTTAAATACAAGGTAAGAGTAACAGGGACAGCAACTGAATGCAGTTAGAAGACATTGGAGCAGGCAAACAAAAACAGAAGGGGAAAAACTGAATCAAGACCCTGGCAAGAGAAAGCATCCAAAAACACAAGCTGCGTTGACAGAAAGGATTTAGAAGCACTTTGTCCAATCGCACAAAGTGTACAGAGCAAGGAGAAAGAATTGCTGTCGGTGACAAGAAAGTTGGAAAAGTATTTACGCTGTCAGCAGCAAACGAAGTGCGATTTGTCAGAGAATTGAATTGGTTGCTAGGCTGGACAGTCTCGCGCCGGCTTTTACAATGATTGGGTGAGCTCAGTCACGATCAAGATTGACAAGTGCATTACAGAACTTTCCTACCAGGCCTCAAACCTCGCAACCTGAAAAGGGTCCCTTTTCCGCCGACATGACGATTTTTTTTTGTTGGGGGGGGGGGTCTAATTCGATAAAAAGAAGCCTTTGGTTTCTTAGGGAGTTAAAGAGTGTTTTTGCAAACTCCTGTTTGCGTGCTCTTTGATTATCTTTGCCCACCGTCAAGATGGACATTTCTGGAACGGTGAGCAGATATGCAAGGAGGGAGTTACAAAATGGAGTAAAAGAGAGAAGAAAAAGAAATCGTGCCGAGAAGTGAAAGAAAAGTTGGAAACACGATGGATGGATGGGAAAACTAAACACATCAAGCGCGCGTGCACACACACACAGTGTCGCACGCAAAGACACGAACAAAGGTGTAGACAAACATAGTGTTACACAGAAAGTCATAATGTTACAAACAAAGACACAGTATGTTACACACATTCTTACACTCGACGACATAAACAAACATATATGTTGCACACACACAGAGACACCCATTCCCTTTCCAACACACGCACGGGTCGCTAAGAGACGCAACAAAGCAGACATAATCTACTGTTTGGTGGCCGAGTGACCAAAAGTTTACGACTATTGTGTTTAGTAACATCTCTGCAGTGACTCTGTCTTCCACTGCATCAATGGTAAGTCAAAGGCCTTTTCACACTCTCGTTACATCGGCTCTCTGTTTGGACTGCGAGGGTTGAAGCACGGACTTGTATCGACTGTGGCCTTGCTGTTATTGTGGTGACTATATTTACTGTGCTTTCATTGTAGCTTATAGAAGCTTGTAATTGTTTGCCAAGACGCGGGGATTTGTTGCATACAAGACTATGGTCAGAAAACAGAAGAAAGTATAAAAGTGGCCAGGGAGGAGACAGTTGCAACATGCAAAAGAAGTACACACAGACGCCTCGTTATAATAATGCCCAGTAAGTGTTTTGCAGGGAAGGATGTAGGCATTGAAGAACTAGGTTGGACGAAGCACAGTAAATATACAAAATAAAAAAACACACAAAAGAAAGAACAAATAAAAGAAAGAAAACGAAAGAAATAACTCAGACAGAAGAAAAAAAACAAATGAATGAAAGAATAGAAAAAAATTAAAGAAAGGATTGCTGCGGTTTCTCCAGCAGGGCAGGTGGCTGTGTTCCCAGGGGTTCGTGCACGGCCAGTGAGTGCCGAGAGAGAGAGAGAGAGCCCTAGGCGAGTCACCCACAGCCGTCAACCGCACACTGCAAGCCACGTGAAAAATTTCTTGGCGCCTACTGAGTATTTGATCGGGTATCGATCATCTCTACCCTTCTTGTTTCTCCTTCATTTTGTCATCTTCTGCCTTCTCCTCGCAGGGCACGCGTGTACACACATGCATATACGCAGAGAGAGAGGAGATGAGGCAGAACAGGTTAAAATAGAGAGAAGGGGAAAGAGAGAGAGATTGAAAGGCCGTCTGAAGAGACACATGGAGGTACAACGAACTGAGGGAGTAAACGGCAATGAAGTCATATTTCGAATCGAACAAGATTAACGTCTAAGTTTCTGGCTGTCAGAAACTGTTTTATTCTTTGGCAACTCACGTTTTTGGAAGCAAAAAAAGGTCGACAGTTTTGGGATTAGATTCTTTAGGCAATTTCGGCTTTTTTAAATTTAATCCTTCGGTCTGTCTGTCTATTTGTTTTTTTTTTTCATTTCATTTTCTTACTTTCTTTCTTACTTTCTTTCTTTTGTTCTTTCTTTGTTTGCAGATTTTATTTTTGTTACTATCAAGATGGACGTCTTCGGGGTTTTCTTCATTGCCTTGCCCACATTTTGCCTTCACAAACGAAGTGTGTGAGCTTAGATGAACAGCTGACATTACTTCCCAGCACGCACATGTCCACTTCACCCGCATCAGTAGTACAGGCTGCGAACGGTTGAGTTGTGTCACTGAGTTCCGGCTTCCCACCAGAGAGGTCAAGTACATCACCGGCACCAGAGTTCAAGCACCTCGGTACCAGAGCAAGAAAGTCCGATATGCAACATAACTACTGCTGTTCGATCTGTGCGTCGTTATCAAAAGATGTGGATCTATAATTTTGGACATTGGAACAGTGGCGTAGGAAGGTGCTCGGTTTTGGGGGGGCAAGCTCCATGCTGACAATGAATAACGTTCACATTCTTGCCTTCCCAGCATCTTTTTTTGGGGGGCGGCTGCCCCTATTGCCCCCCCCCCTGTTCCTACGCCACTGTGGAAGTAAACTGGAACTACTTTGAGCGTGTTGATAAACAGCTCTTGAACTATATTGTTCTTTTTTCTTTTGGTCGTCGTCTTACTTTGAAGGAGAAGCTTCATCTCCTCTTCCTGTTTCACCTTCTAACTCTTTCTCTTGTCTTCTTGTCCAGTCGTTGGTCTTCGTGTCCTCTTGTTTGTTTTTTTTCCTAGACCTTGTTAATTTTTTTTTCATCTGCATCTTTTTCTTCTTCTTCTCGCGGACTTAGATGTCTGAGGAAGTCGCCATCTTGTTCAGTCGGATGTCCCCGAGAGCCATATGTGACCTCATGCCCTTCCGCTAATATTAGTACTTCTGCGCTCACACATCCCTCTACTCAGCATACATCATGAATCGACTGGAAGGCGAAACGAGTTTGTTTTGCTCTCAAAAAATCGCCATTTGTCCTGTGACGTCATCTGGTGATCGAGGAATTCTGGGATTGAGACATGGTGCCTACCCTTTCCTTTGGGGAGTCTCAGCACAGTTGCTACTCTCCCATCCCCAACAACCCTCACATTCACAGACCATTTTTTTCTTTCATGCCTCGAAAGAAGCACGCTCGTCCTTTTATCGACAGTGCGAAACGTGACGACACTGATGATCTATTGAAAGATAATCGATATTGAAGCCTTCGTCGTTGATTAGCTCACTCTCTCTCACACACGCACCTCTTCCTCCACCACAATTTTTTTTTTCTCATCGTCTCATTTTGCCCGCGAGATATGACCAAAACAAAGCCTTGTGCAGACTAGATGAACATTAGATAGCCATCCTCACTCCTTCCCACTTTTTTTTATTTAGCTCTTCAATTTCTTTATTTTCTCCCTCTCTCTCTCTCTTCCCCCATCCCTAACCATTATCCTTGGCGTTCTAGAAACACGTAAAGTGTGGACAAGGTAAGGTGCTGCGTGATCAGACAGACACTCAAGAGAAAAGCGGCGAAGAGCACAAACACAGAATGGCGCAGTTAAAGGGAAGTAACTATTAAACTTCTAACGTTACCTGGGGTTTTCCTCCCCTGGATTGCCCTCTCGGGGCGCTGAACGCAAGATCATGGCACACGCAGAACAGCAGCAATAGTGAACCATTGACACAATGCACGTAATGTAGCATATAATCAAATCTTATTAAAATGAACTTATTCTGTGCAGTTTCTTACTTTAAAAAATGTTAATCACTGTGAAATCAGTCTTTCCGCCTACCGTCCTTCTTTCCATTCTCTCTTTCATTACTTTTTCGTCTTTATTTCTGTCATCTTTTAGTACAGTGGTGGAGGAACCAGGGTAATAGGGCATGGTCGGAAGCTGCCTCCTCAAAAAATACTGAGGAGCCAAGAATGTGAAAGTAGTTCACTGTCAGCATGGAGTTTGCACGTTCCCCGCCAAAAGCCGAGCATCATCCTACGCCACTGCACTAGATGTTTACTTTTACCGCTTTGGCAAGGCGCAACAAACGAATATTAGGATCCTAGATCCCTAAATCTCCCTTACACTTATTTTCTTCTTTTTATTATTATTTCTTTCTCTCTTTCTACATTCAAATCTACCATCGCACAGGTACTTTAATTTTTCACTTCGCTCATGCAGTGAAAATAGAACAGATCGAAGCCTTTTGTCTACTTCGCTTCAGTAGCCCCCCTGGGGAACAAAGACACCTTTATGTGTCTCAAACTGTTTCATCTCCGGCGACTCGCCAAACCTTCCACGAGTTAGTGTCGCTATATGTTGCTTCTTTTGTTTAATCACGTGCTTGGGCTGGGGGGTAAAGATTGGCAAGATTGCTTTCCGCTGGCAAGAGTACTTCCAAAGAAGTTGAGAAGTTCTGCAAATAACAAGTATACCTGTCTAGTGGAGGGCTTAAGCTATCTGCTGTAGCCTAGGAGTTGGCGGAACTTTCAACTCCCCCAAAGCCTTGGTCGATGATCTGTCAGAACCGTGAGACACCCTGCGGTCTGGGGTATGCGGATAGGGGCGGACTGAGCAGCCACTGGTGTTGGGGGGAGGAGGGGGAGGGTACCCACTCTAAAGAGAACTTCTTTAAAAGCAACCGATCATTTTCCAATTTCCTTTTTTCGCTGACTGCTGATTTGAAGAAAGAAGCTTTGTCTGTGTGTGTGTGTGTGTGTGTGTGTGTGTGTGTGTGTGTGTGTGTGTGTGTGTGTGTGTTACCCTGCTCGGCTGGTTCTCCAGAAACTCAACCCTAAAATACATCATTTTTTCATCAGACTTGATTTTTTTTATTTCACAGGTGAGTAGCAGGCGTTGACTGGCAATTGTAGACCTTTTATCCCCGTGATATCGAAATCTGCAGACCGTGTTTCCATGAACTGTGTTTTCTTCTTGGCCTTTTTTAAAAAAAAAATAGAACAGTCAGAATTACTCCTTAAATTACGGTTATTAGAGCTCCAATGTTAACTGCTGAGCAGGTTCGTATTTTTTTCTCTTAAACGAATGGGTTAAAGTCAGGTCATTAAAGGAGACAAATTCCCCAAAACTGATGTTAAGAATAATCCGCTTTCTTCCACGAGGTACACATCGACCAGCACAGAAAATGTTAAACCTGTGGCTTTATTTAAGCACATTGATAATTAACCTTTTTCCCACCCCGTCTATAAAGGCCGCATTGCCAGACCCGAGTCTCTGACACTCTACCCGCACTCACCGCGGAAGCTGCAGTACCTGTAGGTCCTATGCTCACCGCTATGACAAGGGGCTTAGCAAATTGATTTCCTAAGGGTGGCCGATGGCAACGGTGGTCGTAAGGCCATGTATCCTATTCCAACTGTAACCTTTTTTAGACTCAACAGCTCAAGATTTTTTTTCCTCGGGGCTCCTGCATTGTGCCAAGCGCCATCTCTGTACCTGTTACCAGCGCTTAATTGTCAAATCCACGACCAGCACGAACGTCACAGCTGCGGATATAAGCCACTAGGGGAGGGACTGATTTCCTAAACTCCCCTCACCGACACTTGTTTTATCAAAAAAAATATTCTTAGTAGGCAGTAAAAAGTAATCTACAGTCTTCGTGCGACAGAGATAGAGCCGCACTACTGATAAGCGTCTGACTTGAGTGGTGAGACCCATCAGCCATGCTGGTCTGAGTGAAGTGTATGACTGGTGTTATCATCCAGCTGAAGTACAGATCGTCTTTATTTGCTCTGCTCTCAAATGTGACACTTATCCGAACGGTGGTTGTCGCAGCTCTCATGGTGAAATACGTACAGCGGGTTACTTACCAGAAGTCAGGTTCTCGAGCAATATTGACTGCAATGTAGCCTTGTGGTCTGCGCGTTGCTGCGGGATTCTGTGCCAAGGTTCTGAAGAAGTTGAATTTTCGGGTGAGTCAGCTTCACAAATGAGTTTTACACGAGTGTTTCGATTCATTACTGGATGATGACAGCTGCAAGTCTGATTCTCACGACTGCTTAGTCTCTGTGATGGTGACAGAAACACAGGAACTGTGCTCGGCTGCTTGGATTTAGAATGGTGTGATATTTACATGTCAGTGAAATAAAGAAGAAATGCGCGACTGATGACACACACACACACACACGTAGAGATGACGGAGGTGTTCAAAGGTAGATAAGCTGCGACAAAGATTCCAAGGTTGCTGACTTTGGGGAGATTAAGACTTAGACCACCGTGGAAAGATTTTCAGGTAGGTGTTCCGACAAAGAGCTAGCATGCCATACAAATTAATATATAATGATACAAAAATGACGCATAATGATACAAAAGTCGATACATGATGATACACAAATTGATGCATAGTGACAAAGTCTAATAGAACACTTTTTTTTAATGGCTAAAGATAGCAAACCTTCTCGCAAAAGTAATAATTTGATCTCTTAAAATAAGGAGTTACGAGTTAAGAGGTAAGGTGTGCTTATTATATGTTCTAACTCAGTACATCTAGGATTAGTGCATAAGCTTATGAGCTCACTTTGAAAGCTATTTGCTCTAATGTGGTGTATTACACACGGGATGCACACGGATACAGACACAACACACTGCACCGTTGTAAAGATTATTGTTGTATGTGGTGTAGTACACACAGGAGACACATGGACAGAGACACAACACACTGCACCGCTGTAGAGACTGTGTGGCATGATGTGGTGTTGTTCATACGGGAGACAGGTGGGCAGATTGTCGGCATTTATCTCCAAAGGCAATGACGTTAAGGTTACCGGGCCAGGTAAAATAATTGCTAGGTGGTAAGTGGGTCAAGATGCCATCGTGCCAAGCACGCCGCTATGCCGTCGCTGTTTCGGTAGTGGACAAAAAAATAAAATAAAATAAATAAATAACATAAAAAACTCTTGCAAGTAATTTTGCACCTGCCACTGGCGGTCTAAATAATTAGTGTGACAAACGAGCCACTGCTATTGCATTCAAGTCTGAATTGTTTTGTTTGTCTGGCTGTTATTTTGTTGTTGCAGTCATTCGCACACTGCATTTCTTGTATTGTTATGCAGCGGGGTGGGAAAGAGTTAATAGTGATCAAATGATTGGTTTTCACAGTTGACTGGTCGGTTTGAACCGATTGCGAGATGTTTTCCTCTCAGTAAAACTGTATTTTTCCCTATCCCCCCTTCTCTCTCTTTCTTGTGTGTGTGTGTGTGTGTGAGTGCAGGTAGGGGTGCCAGTGCCTGCAAATTTACTCGTTCTTTCCATCTAGTCTTGCTTTACCCGACTTCTGGCGTGAGTGCGTGTGCTTGTGTGGTCCAGGGTAAACATGCATGCTTACGTCACAGACAGCTCAGTGGCTACAGCAACATCCCGCGTTCCCTTCCACTCCCCCTACCTCCCTCCATCAATTCGATCGATAACACTCTCTTCCCCTACGCACGTGGCGTGGCGAGCTTCCTGCAAGAAAACTTTGGAAAAGCCCTCGGACAGGCTTTGAGATTCCCCGTCTTCATAGACCTCCCAGGCGGGTGTGTTTCCGCTTCAGCAACATTCGCCAATGGATGGTTAGACGGTACAAGTCGGGTTTAGCAGGGCGTTTGAAATCCTGAGATTCTGCTGCATCCTTGTCGCCGTTTGATTGAAGTAACTTGTTGTGCGTGCAGAATAACGGATGGGACTGTGTAGTGCTCTCTACCGTGAGCTGTGTTCATAGTCCACCTCTTCAAAATCCACGGTATGAGTTTGCGAGTTCTGGATTTTCTGTAAACTATTGATTAATTTTAATTTGTATCTGTAAATTATTGATATCCAGACTAATCTATAACCTAACCTCTGTGTGTGTGTGACATAAAGCCGAGAGAATTGGTAGGGAATTAAAAAAAAATGTATTCTTGCAAAAATGTTTCTTGAGTATTAATTCCTTTATAAACATTACAATATCAGATTAACCGCAAAATAAAGGCAGAAATTTCAAGCATTGTTCTGATGTTGAACGATTCCAAAAAAACTTTGCATGCACCTTCACTGTGCGAACAGCAGCCTTTAAGTTAAGGCCCGACACTGCCCGAAAAAAAAATTACGTTTTAAAAGATATCGCTATTTCTTATGTCAACTATTTTGCCCTTGAATGGAAGTTCAGAAAACGCTTTTAGTACACTTGTAACACTATCAGTTGCCATGGAAACGATCCAAAATGGCGCCAAAAGCGTTGCATTATGGTGAGAAATCTCTACATCTGCTTGATAAGTGCATGTCCGCAGCTGTGCAAAAGGACCCATTCTTCCCATCCTTAAGACTGAATAATGAGGGTCGATATTACCACACTTGTTCTCAGCCTTACTACACGTTTTATTGTCACCTCTTCACACCAATCGCGTTTCCAATTGTCTCCTTTTAAACCGGATGTGGCTAAGTAGAACAAAGTGCCTGTGCGCATGCTCGTTGGAGGAAGTCTGCAGCGCTGGCTGCAAATGAGTGAGCGCCAGTCGATCTGCGCGAGGTGTGCAATTCTTCTTCCACGTGACAACTTGCACCTGCCGCAACTCCGACATCGGCTAATAAAACCAGCGCGCAAGTAACTCGGCGAAAGAGGGTTTCGTTTCAGATCTCTGCGGGGCACATTCGCGCTTTCATAAATTAAATTTGCCATCTTTCTCTCCTTCCTTCTCCTCCCTCTCTCTCTCTCTCTCATACATGCACGCGCGCCCGCACAGAGCTCGTTATTTCCGATCGTTTTTCACCCAGGCGAAAATCGTGCCGCGTTATTTTAGCGCGATATCTGGAAGCATTGCTGGCAATTTCTCACCCCATCCGCAATTTTTTTTTGCCCCACGCGAAAACCCTCCCTCCTTTAATGGTGCGATATAACGACACCTTCGCGACAGTTCTCGCCTGAGCCTCCCACGCAGCACAGTCCGAGGAGGCTGGACATCAGCCAACACCCAAATATTAAATGATTTTTTGTTGTTAATGCTTGCTTAGATTTTATATCTACGATCGTAACGATAATTTATAAAACACGCCTTTCTGGTGGCCTGTATAGGGCAATATCTTTTCGACACGCAGAATGATAAATTAAATTTTTTCCGTTATCTTAGATGGCAGGTTTATGAATGTGGCATGACAACAGCGACTTTTGGTTCCATCACAACCCTGGAAATGTTCGGAAGAGAAATGTTGGGAAGCGAAAACCTTCAAATTGGATAGAATATTATATTGTTTTCTTACATGAAGCTATGGCATTACTTCTTAGATTTGTTCTCTACAGCGAGTGGCTGCTGTTTCGGTCCATACATACGTTTGTCCAGTCACACAAGTTGGAATGACATTTATAGAAGTATTTTATCTTGGTCCTTTAGCTACCGTTCAGCATGCTGGGCTTTCTTGTTGCAATTGTCTTCTTTTTTTCAGTCAGTGGCCTTTCCCACATGGCCAAGAAAAGGCAAAAACGAGAGAATTAGAATCAGCGTTTACATGTGTTGCCTGCTCACTCATGCGCACACTGATAAACGGCTAATGCCTGTATGAAACATAAATATTAAATGCTGTTCGCCGACTGTTTGCTTACGAACTGCTTGTACAAGATCAGTCAATTAAGTGGCAAAAAAGGCATCGTAGTGATAAATAGAATTCCCAGTCCCTTCAAAGGTATTTCACGATAAATTATCGGCATAAACGAGAAAAAAGGGGAGCAAACAAATAGGAATGACAGCCTTAAGGAAACGAGGTCGTATTTCTTTGGCATGAGTGCTCTCGCAAAGAATTCCGTTTTTGATCCGTTTATACCCAGAGGAGTTAACGCAGTCGTTTCCATGCATCATTTCCTTCTTGCTTTGAGCTGTGCAATCGGCTAGCTGACAAACAAGGAGTGGCTCTAGGCTCACTAAAATCTTCTTACAGCACATGAAAGATCACAGGATCATTTAAATGTGTGCCAGCCTCTGATACGTTTACTTGCTGTGGAGAAACTCTCTCTCTCTTTCCCAAACCGTCGGGAATGTGTCATTACTGGTGCATCGTTGTCTCGTGCATCTCACATGTAGTCTGAAAGTCCATCATCTTTGAGCTTCGCAGGATCAGCCCCATCCAACATTTCATGTCAGTTTCCGCCACACAAAAAAGATCTTGTCTGAATTTTTCGTGTGGGGTGTGGATTACCCTTTTCTCGTCGATCCACCTACTAACCACCTACTGGACAAACTTCAAAGGGTTCAGAATAATGGCGCTTGTATTGTCCTCCGCAGGCAAAAAGCAGACCATATTACACCCCTCCTTTGCTCGTTTCACTGGCCGCCATTGATTATATATATAAGATCGGTGCACTGTCCTACCGAAGTATTTCAGCCTACGGTCCGAGTCGGTCTCTTTGATCTGTTATTGCTGATTTTGTTATCTGTGCCACGTCAGATGAACTGTTCGAATCTTTCAAGTACTAACTCCAAACCCACCTCTTTAAGAAATACATTTATAATCCAGCAAACTCTTCCACTCACTCCTCAATTTCTCATCTTCATCCTTGCCACGGTTTCATCCATTTGCTTGCTCTCTTGTGTGTGCGTGTGGTTAACTGTTGGTTCGTTCCTAATCTTTAAAGCACCCCGTTTGCCGCTACACAATGAAATGCGTTCTACAAATTCAGCTCTTGATTATTATTTTTCTCTAAAAGTATATGTAACGGTCCCCTTATCTCGCTTGCAGTCCTGCTTCATAAAAGAGTCTAAGGGAGTTTGTGCACACGCACGCAAATACACAAACTCGCCTGTTCATGTAAAATGATGCCAACTGAAATCGCGATATAAACTGCCCGACTTCTTTAATGTTAATTTCAATAACTCGAAATAAATTCTTATTTCGTACTTGACAAAGTTAAGGGTAGTAACCATGATCATGTGTGTCCTTTCGCATAAGTTTCATTTACCTTTATATTTTTCTACAGAGGAAATTACGATGTCCACCCGAAGCTGTACACGCGACACCATGGAAACATTATTCATCCGGAGTCGTACTTTCACCGACCGTAGCTGCTTTGATCTGCCAGGAAGGTGAGTGATATGGCAAAACTGGAAACATAGGGGAGGAAGGGACTCTCCAGGACTCGTATGAGAAAATGCGGACTTGACCAAAGCTGTCCTCTTCCTGATGTAGCTGAGTGTCGATTAAAATTTGCACCGATCTGACATCTGGATCACTTTTTATTTTCCTCCCAAAGTTCGCGAATCCAACTCCAATGGTGCAGCAAAGAGACCAAAAAAATAAAAACAATGAAATACTAAATTAAAACGTTAGCGGAGTGCTTAAATGCAAATAAAATATCAGCAGTTTAGCATACTGCATAGATATTAATATCCAGCTAAAGCAAATGTGCACCCGGCCTCAGAATAATAAAAATAACAGTTTGAATAATTTAAACATTTTTGCTTTTTTTTTTCGTTTCCCTGAGAGCAGACGACAGCAGATCGCATTTCTTATCGCCACCGCACGGTCGAGTATTTACACGCTTTCTTATTAGGCTATAGGAGCCTGATGGGCCTGTGTTATAGATTCCCCTGCACACTCGCAAGTGATCTGGTAGCAATGTGTAGATAGAATACTTCCCATGCCCACCCAGCAAGTGGTCTGGTAGCAATGATAATCTCATATATCAGGGGATGTAAGCCATGCCCGAGACACTGTGGACGACGGTCATTGCTCCCATGGCTTTTCGACTATGAAATCCTGTATCTTTTAATGAAAAGACTGTAGGGTACGACACCAAAGCACACGCTGTTGACTGGAAAAAGGAAACGGAGTTTTGCAAGCAAATCAACCGGACCATGACATAGTTTAGTTTACTTTTATTTAAACGGTGGACCAAGACTACAATGGTAAGTCTGAAAGCATGTATTCTTGCGCTATTGAGTTCGTTCTGCGGAGCGTTACATGGTCGTTTTGGCTTTTGAAATAGACCAGTATTTATCTCTTTCACTTTCGCTCCTTCTCTCACAAACTCTTTCCCACCTACCCCGCCCCCCCCCCTCCTAACACACACACACACACACACACAGGGAAGGGGAGAGAAAGAGGGAGAAAGAGAGAGAAGTAAAGGTTTTTCGCACTTACACACTCTGGACAATGACTTTCATAAACAGCTTTCACGAGTCTGTGTTGTCGTTTTGGTCTGAATCCCTGGAACCGTTCGTGCTCATGGATCAACACTTACATGGAGCTTGTAAAGAATCCGGTCTATACACGTCTTCTTATTGAAGCTGAACGTATGGCCAGATCAATGATACTCGCACAAAGAGCGAACTAAAAAGTTATAAACTGACATTTCTAAGCCGCGTACTCCAGTGCCCCAGCTACTTGTCTTCTTGCTCAAGTGCAGCACTCAAGAAAGAGGGCAAAGATCACAGGTCAAATCGTATTACTTTTTCGATGGCGCGATCAGTCGAACGCGGAGAGAGATCGACAAAGAGAGAGAGAGAAAGAAGGCATAGCCTTGGACCAAAAGTAATGAAAGTGTTGAAAAGTTTCTCTTAACCAAAGAGCCGCAAATCTCGATAGACAAGGGTAAGACGTATATCGCTAAACTGCTGGTTGTCTGCTGAGTACACGTCTTGGCCTTCCGGTAAGTTGTCAACTTTCAGGTCTCGGTGAACCATTAAACAGTTTAACATCCAGAACCGCGATAATATTTAACAATAGACTCGAATAAATTTGTTACTTAGCTAATTTTCCTGTCTTTCTTCGACCTTCACTTCCCATGACCTGGAGCCAATAAATTGAAAATATAACAGACTATAGACCTTGAGCTTCTGTACCTCCGTCAACACGAGAGCTCACATTGTCTGCCCTTCTTGATGCTGATAGTTAAGCCGGCAGCAAATTTGTTCTTTGGCCTGCTCTTAGAAGTTAACGCCGGAAAAATTCGTCTGCAAGCAGTCCAGAGATATACGTCCGTACATTAACTTTAAAGAACGTTAGATCCCGTGCCTTTATTCCAGATAATTCTTATACACTTCCTTCCTATCACGTATCTTTCATTTTCACTGATTTGCACGTAGCCACAAAAGGCTTAACTTTGATTGATCTCCCTTGTTTAAATTGCATTTCGCTAAATGCTGTCGAAAAATACACGAATTTGTTAAGACCATCTGCTGGTGTTTGTGAACTTCATGAGACATCCGGGTTATTCGAGATAATGATTATTACGACAACGGAGTATGTTTGGGCAAGCTTTGCTCGTTTAACGACGAGTTGGCCGTCACAAAAATAGGAGGCAGTTACTTTTAGTATTCGCTACCCCATCATGGCGTTAGTATCACCGATATTCTAACAACCAGTAACTCGTTACTATTTTAAGACACATGCACTTTCCAATGACACCTCACCAAAAGTCAAGAGACGTTGAGGGTAGTTAACTTCGACTCAAGAGGTAAAACGATGTCAGGGACAGTTAGTTACGACCCTTGAGGTCGCTGTTACATTTAAGAACCCGTTTGTAGTTTTCATTTCTTCGTTTCCGAAGATCAGTTATTACCTTTGCTCCTCCAAAGAGGTAAAGATATTATATCTTCATTTTACATCTCGGCAGAATTCCAACTCTCTATAGAGTTAAAGCTCAGTTGATTTCTCTGCTCTTCGTCTTTCTCCACAAGCTAATCGTCCGTCACACACCTACGAACTCCCTTTCGATCAGTTGACATGACACAGGTATCGGCTATCATAATACCCTTCTTGTCTGAGTCGTCGGCACCCTTGTATCGCACCATTGATCATGCAGCATATTCTACCGCTCCGCACCCTCGCCCCTCACCACCCCACCCCCAGTCCCACCCCGTTTTTACAACATACATTCTCCTTGTCTCTCTCGAGGGTTTGGCATGACTGATATCAAAGCAGCCAGCTTTTCCTGGCGGTCGCTTTTAAAGAAGTGGAAACCACAGTGCCTTGCCTTTGTCAAGCAGACAAAACGATGTTAGTGACGGGGTCAAGAACCCAATTCCCATAAAGACTCCTTAAACTGGTGGTGATTTCGGTTGCTGTCTGATTAATCTGCAAGGCATCTCGTGCTGTGGCAGTTGTGAATACGGCCTGTTTCGACGATTTTTGGTAAGTGTGTGACGTTTACGGAGAGAGAGAGAAAAAAAAGAAGAAAAGATCTAATCAATTCAAGGGATTCCATATAAAAATGGAAACGAAGTGCATCAAGCAGTCGGTCGAAATCGCCAACGACAGATGGACTCATCCATGGAAGGAGAATTCCTTTTTGGTGTAAGTAGAAGTTTTGTCACATTCATTTTGCAGCATAGCTGGTGGCATTGGATCCTAGTGTAAATATGGGTGAACGATACGACTTCCGGGCTTAAGCTGGATGGGCGAACGAACAGCAGTCAACTAACTGCTAATATTGTATCATCTGTTTAGCTTCTACGCGCTCCTGTAAAATTCGTAGCCATCTCCGATTTACCCGTCATTTATTACCCTAGACTGGGAACGGCACACAGGGAAAGTTTTACCAAATTATTGATTTATGATCTAATGAGAAAGAAAACAACCGACCGGCCGGGAATTCCGACAAAGATCGCATGCACAGACTTCTATGATGTAAGTCTGTGATCGCATACGTA